>QVRM01005862.1:0-296894 GCA_003439945.1 Dermanyssus gallinae | reverse complement strand
AAAAGAAAGCAAGTATTTTTTCATTGGAATGGTCTCGGAGAAATCTTGTTTAGGAGTGAGAGTGAAATTGGTAAATTTGTGACGCTGGTTCTATTGCTCGACATAAAACACAAAATTTACGATTGCGAGACAATCAGATGCTCATTCTCCTGCATCTAAAGGACATACCGACTATAATATGCTAGTCGTCGACCGCTTATATTCACAACGCTGAAAACAGTCAAGCGAATTTCATGACGATCTTTTTGGTTTCGAATATATGGCGATCCGTGAATCCTGTGGTTGTGGACAATTTAGGATTTTTTGGCGGGCATTCGAGATTAAGTGCATGCCAAATGGCCTACTTTGTCAGATAATTACTCTAAAAGTACACACACACACACACACCACACGATTTGCTATCTTACAGTAACTGTTCAACGGTGTCTCTGCGAACCATGCGACCTATCGCATCGGTAGCGTAACGAGTACAACGGTGCTTCCTAGTTTCGCTACAGGATGCCTGGTTGTCCTGCAATCGCGCACATGTTGTGTTTCTATGTGGGATTAACACCAGTGTCACACATGTTTGTAATTTCACTCTCACTTCGAGACGATTTCTTCTAGGCCATGTTTCCATTGGAAACCGAGCTCTATAATACCATATACCGCTCCTCATATGTTTGGGATATATTGAGGAGGATATATATTTATATATATATATATATATATATATATATATATATATATATATATATATATATATATATATATATATAACATATATACCGCTCCTCAAATATGTTTGGGATATATTTGAGGAGGATATATATTTATATGTATATATCTACTATATATAAGCAAATAAGTTTTTGACGTCGTCGTCAGTGTTCGTACATTTGCAAACGCGCCAGCGAATTCCGGTGGTGCAACGTCTGGACAGCGATCGGCCGTCGAAAGGCCGATCGCTAACAACATAGAACACCGATGACAACAATGACTCTCGTAATGGCGTGGCGGGCGTGCAGAACTGTCTTTGACGCTGGGCGGCGACAACAACAACAAGCGAGACGAGGCAGACAGCGAGGACATATTGTTGTTTCTGTCATTGTTATTCCCGTTGCAGTTGTTGTTGTTGTTGTTTCATTAACATTTGCTTGCAGATTGGTCCGCCGTATCTTCTCTTAACCGACTCGGCGAGCTGTCGCGTCTTAACGTAGCGACTTGAAGCCTCGGCCACCCCAGAACCTATATAGCACACAAGAAAAACGCATATGTATGTTTATTAGGGATTATGGCTATTAACACATTCTTATATATCTATATATATATATATATATAATCTATATATATATATATATATATATAGATATGACTTATACGTAATATTGACTTAAAGATAGATTACTCTCTTCCGGCAAGATTTTCGCGGCATCTTTCACTCTGGATGCTTGGCATGGACCATAACAATAGCTTCGCCATTATGTAATCGTAAAATACCGCAAACCGACTTTGGCTTACTATTTGAGCGACAGGGATTTTGATCGTGGCCTCTGAGCGCGAGGTACGGCCTTCATTTTAAAATGCAATGTTTTCCCTAAAAGGCTACTCTTTTTATTGGAAAATAAAGTTGTGTTCTAGTTGATGTTACTTCTGTTCATGTGGATCCCTGTCGCATCGGTATGCTTGTAAACAGCTCTTGGAACGAGGCAGCACTAGACTGTGTTTATATTATTCGACTTAATTTTTGTTATTTCTAAATCGAGATTAGCTTTACACTAATTTCAATTACGGAATTCCTAATTACACTATTAAGTGGTGCCTATTAGCTTGTCCGGACAATGGTTCATAAGAGGAGTGTAAACACACGGTTAATCTCTAGTACCAGCAGATCCACGCTGCTCATAAATATGCTGCTCGAAGGCGTAATAAAATTTGAGATTACGCTCATGTAACTAATCCAGTTATACCTAGCAGCCCGGTATTATTTCCCGAGGTACAAAGAAGAGCAATTTTAATGGTAGTTCTTATGTTACGCAAGTTGTGCAGTATTATTCTGGGTGCTCTATTAAGCTCCTGTTCAAAGCTAGACTAAAAACGTATTCTACTTTGCTCAATGATATTTAAAAAACATGCTTTAAATAAATTAGGCTACCGGTAACCCACAAAATGGGACGACATTCAGCTTGTCCGAACGTTTTATTGCATCTTTGCATCTCAGAGTAAATAAACATTATTTCACATATTTTTCTACGTTAACAATTTATCGACTACTGCCTCCACTGCTACATATTTAAATAAACGAGGTATAAGTTGTCTATATGCAATATCGGTGGTCGCTCTTTCTCGTTTATTTTTGTACGGACTTGTATGACATACGTGTGGATGATGGCAACGAAAACCGAGGTTGTAAAAGAGGTAACCGTGCGACGATCCACACCAAACATAAGCATAGCTATAGTATGGCGTAAGAATGTCGGTTTCTACATT
Organism: Dermanyssus gallinae; assembly: GCA_003439945.1. Taxonomy (NCBI): domain Eukaryota; kingdom Metazoa; phylum Arthropoda; class Arachnida; order Mesostigmata; family Dermanyssidae; genus Dermanyssus; species Dermanyssus gallinae. The sequence goes on along the minus strand of QVRM01005862.1, from coordinate 294,425 downwards.
GGGTTTTCAATATTAAATGTAATTTCCAGAATTTGAGCTTGTATATTTATGGCTGGTGTCTAACGAGAGTAGGCATGCGCAGAGCAAACGCGCACGGCATGAACTTGTGAATCATCACCATTATTTTCATGGGTCACGACGGGTTGCCTAGTGACAGGCGCATGCGGTGAAAGGGTAAAGAAGACGAGGGAGCTTTGTCAACATTGGCCGCATATCGCCTCTTTGACAGCGCGTGGATTTGTGGGGCATGCCACGGATCTTTTTCAGCACACACACACTACTTCCCGAGCGGTTTGCTCGCATACATCGATTGTTACCATAGATCGACTGTAAGAACAAGTACTAGTGGATGACAAGCCCTGATACGATCTGACCCTCGAGCATATCCAATATTACATAGTATTAGCCTTCGAATATTTGTTTTTCACCTATCATAGGGTGTGGACGGCTAATGTTAGCAAATCAAGTTTGCGAGTTGCAATAGATGTAGACGGCTCCTTCCTATTAGGCGTCGAGATGTCGGCGAGATGTTCATGAACCAGCGATTTTAACTACGTAACACTTCGGTAGTATGCCAACTCACTCAACTACAGCACAATGCCTGTTTACAATGCTACTACCGGATCTACTCGTGATTATTTCTCGATATGTCGACTTACTCTCCGCACAGGCTACACTGTGTGTGACCTCTGTGAACTGTGCGACTAAAAGTTGTAGTTGCAAAGGTTGTCAATAGTAACGTTGCTTACCCTTGTAGAGTATAGTTAGTTAGCTAGTTAGCTTGGTTTTCTTAGTTAGCTTAGTTTAGTTGTTTAGTTAGGTAAATAAACCGCAGTATTGCCGCAGCTAATTGATATCATTCGTTTGTGCTATAATAACCAGTCGGCGGTCGAGTCGATAGAATCGTCTCGTTAGAGAGAGAGAGGCGACGCATTAAACTCGAACACTCGAACCGGAGAAGGGAGACAGCATACACGACAACACACAAGCACAAGAAGGTCTTAGCCTCGAGTGAGCCAGCGGTGTGAGAATGCGAATCGGTGTGAGAAAAACATACGTTCTTTTTTTATAGCAATGACACGCGGCAACGTCCCACTGACGGCGAGAGCAGCAGCAACATCACCACTACAAACAAACAACGAAAAATGCAGCTTCACAACAGAACATAATGATTATATCCGCCGTGTGCCGGGCAATGATCGATGACGCGTGTTGCGATACGAAATACATGCACGCACAGACATATATCCACCGACAAAGGTTCCATTTTTGCTAGACAACGGTATTCCAACGGACGTCCATACTGAGGAGAAGTAAAACACGCTTCACTTGCACTAATATATATATATATATATATATATATATATATATATATATATATATATATATATATATATATATATATATATATATATATATATATATATATATATATATATATATATATGTGTAGATTGCTAACGCAGGTGCTGTCTGCATGCAACGCACCTTGATGTTGCGATGTTACGACCACCAGTTTACGAATTCTCGAGATGTAGCTTAAGCAAGTTGTGTTACAAGCAACTAACCGATCCGCTAGCCAACGAGATAGAGACTCGAAATAGTCGAGAAAAAGAACAGAGGAAAGGCGCACAACAAACAGAAGGAAAGCCAATAAGGGAATCCAGCTATATTTAGGAGAATGTACAGGTATCAACATGTGTCCCTCCCTCAGTCTATGTCTCTCTGACATATTGTCTGCCTCTTCTCGTCTTGCGTTGTACGTCGTCGCTATGTCATTCCTCCGTCACGCGGCTTTTGGCGACGACGACGACAACAACAGCAACAACCGCAGCAGCAGCAACAACAACAACAACAACAACAACAACAACAACAACAACAACAGCAACAGCAACAACAACAACAACAGCAGCAGCAACAACAGTAACAACAACAGCCGCAACAACATACAGCAACCTTTCAACGTACTCAGTCGTTTCTGTTTGTTCGTTCGTTCGTTCGATTGTTTAAGCCGGCCCAAGCAATCGGTCGGCCGTGTCTCGTCACCACGGCGACGACGACGATGACGACCACAGTTGCCGGGATCTGTTATCATGGCAGCGCGAGTCTACCAACCACCTCACTCGATGCCTCGATGGCCTCCACACACAGTGCAGTTTGGTCTACCTTCACTCCCACGATCACCACCTCTCCCACCATCCGCGGTGGTTACCCCAATTACCGCAACATGAACGCCTTGACCCCAGCAACACAAGTACCAACAGCAAGCGGAGCATGATCGAGAGGCGCGCGCTTTGTCTCCACGCGTCGAGGTGCCGTCCGAGAGAAAACAAGATCAGCAAAGCAATGGCGGTACCAGCTGTAACAGCAGCTCCCGCCCATAACCTCACCGTCGTCGTCGTCGACGTTGTTGTTGTTGCTGTTTTTTGTTATTGTTGTTATTATTGTTGCTGTTGTTTTTGTTGCTGCTGCTGTTGTCGTTGCTGCTGCTGCTGTTGTTGTTGTTGCTGTTTTTGTTGTTGTTGTTGCTGCAGTTGCTGTCAGCCTGTGTGGTAGCACAGTGTTCCCCGTCGTTCTTGTCGTCCGTCGGGCCATATTCCCTCATTCCCCGGTGTTCCTCATCCCGCCACAATCAGCCCGACCAACCGCCACGGGCGGTGGAGGATGGTGGCTACGGCGGCGACAAGAACGAGGCTGTGCTATAGCAACAACAACAACAACAACAACGAGAACGTCATCATCATCATCATAATTTGTAACAGTGGATATAGAGGGATTCGTTGCCTCAGTACTCGTATTTGCTGCACTAGGAGTTGTTGTTGCTCTTGTTGTTGTTGTTGTTGTTGTTGTTACTATCGTTGTTGTTGTTGTTGTTGTTACTATCGTTGTTGTTGTTTTTAGTAGTGGTAGTAGTAGCAGTAATAGTAGGAACTCTACCGTAAGGGGTGGTCTGTCGCAGCCGTCAGCGGTCCAATACCATGCGATGAACATATCCTTGGAACAAAACATGACTTCTTTTCTTTTACTTCTTCTTTTTCTCCTTCTTCTTTGCCTTTCTTTGGCAATTGGTGGGCGCAATTGGGAGCAACAGCTACGACCAGCAGGAGGGAGGGTATGGACGTCTTGCGACGTCTCACACATTTATCCGAAGGTATGAGATGAAAAGCGGGATGAGTAAGTGGGGCGAGAGAGAAAGGAAGAGGCGGTGAAAGAAAAAGATCGAGAGAGAAAGAGAGAGAGGGGAGTATGGTAGGAACAGATGGATGAGAGAGAAAATACGGCAATGGCACGAAACATGTATCGGGCTAGATGAGAACAGAGTGTTGGAAGAAGACGACAAACGAATAAGACAATAACTGCAAGGCATAACAAAATTAGATCTGGCAACGCCCACAATGACGGCACTCTTGGAGAAGCGCAGCGATAGACATCAAAACGTATATATACATATGCATGTACATATATATATATATATTTTTTTAAATGTCTTTTGATGTCCTTTAACATAGCTCTCGGTACGCTTCTCCAAGACCACCGTCATTGTGAGCGTTGCTACACTTAATTTGTTTTGCATTTTTCGTCGTATTTTTTTAATATTTATATTATATTATTATTTTATATTTATATTTATATTTATATTTTATTTTATATTTATATTTATTTATATTTATATTTATATTTATATTTATATTTTTATATTTATTTTATATTATTTAATATTTAATTTATATTTATATATAGTATATTATATTTATATTATATTTATATTTATATTTATATTTATATTTATATTTATATTTATATTTATATTTATATTTATATTTATTTATATGGATTTAGAATTACTAAGAAAGTGGGCATACTGTCGTAGCAAGAAGCACAATTTTCTTCTGCGTCGCGGGCCGTTGTGCTGAATTATGCGTTCCTCAGCTGGTTCAAGAATATCGCGTAGTATTTCCCAGTAATCGCTCGTTCGGTGGAAAGGTACTGCATTCATAGAATATCGTTTGTATCCCTGCCCCTGATATAAAAGAGTGACATGTGTATTTAGGTATACATGCCAAGCAAACAATCAATCCAAAAAGTGTTCCTTTTTACCCTGGTGAAAGGCCTTTTGCCGCGTGCGATCCACTTCTTGGTGGCATCGTCCCGTTATGGACTGAAGTGATTAATTTCCACATTTCACGGTGGAATTGCTCTCCGAAATTGACACGCGGGTCATTTTTTATTGCCTAAACTCTTCCGCTATTCGCAGCTTCAATTGGCGGTCAGTCATCACGACTTTATCACGACAATTGGAACAATCAAGGGTATTCTGCAGAAAATGCTGTCGCTTGTGCCTGTACACCGTATACACGAGGACGAATCAAAAAGTTCTGAAACACATCTCATACGCATTTAAAAAAATAAGAAAATGTATTAAATTCTTAAAAAATAAACAAATATAACTATATATTTGTTGTTCGAATGTTTTCTCTTTAAGCAATCGTAGATATGTGTGAAATACGACAATTGTAGATCGCAGAGAACAAGTCGGTCATTAAAATAGCCGTCAAATTGCAATTTTATAGGCACGGGCAAAGGGCACGAATGAAAAGTTATGCAGCTATGAAGGCCACAGGGAAATCGTAAGGATGTCGTTCGAGTCAATGAATTTTTGACCAGTCGTTGTATGCTGTACAAAGAAAAAGGATCGCAATGGTGGTATTGGCGAAACAGGTGCACTGCGGGCATGCCAAGCGTGATAAAAGGTAGATTAAAATATGCAACAAAAACACAGCGGCTGCAATTTTACATGCAGTAATTTAGGCAACACTACGGAAAATTTACAACAGCTACCGGCCGCCAAAATCAAAACACTAAGTTATTTATTTTTTGTATAATTTTGCTACGTTAGCATTTTGGCGTCAACCTACGCGCTGGCTCAGCTTGAGCGTAAGTGGGCCTGCAGGTAGTCCATAGTCCCGAACGCCAACGGACAAAGTTCGTGCGGGTAATCAACGCTAAAGTATTTTCTGCATTTGTTAGCACTTATAATATGTTCATCAAAACACTTATGATGCGTTTATCTTGTACCATAGATGAACAACTGTTTTGTTAGAGTTGGAAAAGATTGCCCAGTACGGTTTGGTGATAAATCCACTTTGAGCCGCGATGTCGGTGGGAAATCACGTAAAAGCCGAAAATACCAAAAAGTTGAAACTACCTACCGATGGGCTGGCCGTCGTACGGCACATCTAAACTGGACATTCCTGCAACTTGTTGCGACGTTATTAACTTTATTAAAATTATCCTAGTAGAAACTGGTGAGAAACCAAGTCGTCAGAATTGTAACTCAATCAGGATTTAGCCGGGTCAAGGCAATCTCAATGAAACGTGTTGTAAGCAAAAAAGAGAAGTGTGGTAGTGCGTTAAAAAATGGTATAATTAAAGCTATATAGATGTTTTTTTACAATACAATGCAATACATTTTACCCAAGCATGACCTTGCGACGCATACACGAATGATCGCAGGCACATCAATGTGAACATTCCTGTTCACATTGATGTGCCTAATGCATCTGATTAGTAAATGGTATTTAACGAGCGTGCAAATAGTATATATATATATATATATATATATATATATATATATATATATACAGGTAGTTCAATAAGTTCTTAAAATGAAAACCAAGAATTTTCCAAATCATGTTTTTAAATTAATCTTATTCGATATACTCCCCGAGATGCTCAATACACTTTTCCCACCAAGATTTCAGAGCTTTTATACCTCTTAAGTAGAATTCCGCGTCTTTAGACTGAAAATAGGCATTGACAGCAGCCTTAACCTCTTCATTGCTGGAAAAACGCTTTCCACCGAGACTATTCTTCAAATGTTTGAAGAGGAAATAATCAGAGGAGGCCAGGTCTGGAGAATAGGAAGGTTGTTCAATAAGTTCGAACCTCAGTTGGGCCAGTTTTGCCGATGCTTGCCGGGACTTGTGTGCAGGAGCATTGTCCTGGTGAAACAGGACAACCTTCTTCTGCAAAGCGGGCCGTTTCACGATGAGTTCTTGCTAAAGGCAGTCTAACAGTCTTGCCTAATATTCTCCTGTGATCGTTTTACTGCTCTCAAGGTAGTCGACCAGCATTATTCTACGTTGGTCTTAAAAAACTGTAGCCATCACCTTTCCGGTCAATGCCGTTGTCCGCACCCTCTTCGGAGGTCCTTCATCAGGTGCACACCATTGGCAAGATGCTTCTTGGGTCTCGGGAGTGTAGTGATGGACCCAGCTTTCATCGACGGTCATGAATCTGCGCCAAAAATCCGACGGATTGTTCGACATCTTGGCCAAATTTCGCTGTGAAGCGAAAACAGGCGCGTTTTTTGGCCTTGGTTGAGCAAATGCGGCAGCCATTTTTCTCTGAGCTCTTTCATCTTCAAGTTTTCGTGCAGGATGAATTGCACACCTGCCAAACTGATCCCCAAGGCCGCCGCTATCTCCCTAATGTTGACTCGCTTATCTGCGGCAACGATTTTCCGCACCTTTTCCACGTTTTCCTAATCAGTTGCCGTTTTTGGGCGTTTTGAACGTAGTTCATCTCGGTGCTCCTGCGACCTCTTTTTAACTCATTAATCCAGTTGGAAACAGTGGCAAAACATGGCGCAGAGTCACCGTACACCTCGTCTAACTCAGTTTTCACTTAGGCCGCTTTCCAACCTTTAAAATAAAATGCTTGATAATCACTCGAAACTCTTTTTTCTCCATTTTTCAAAATCACGCCGATACGTTGCACGGGAAAAGCGATCAAACGAAATCGCAACGGCCAATCACTATAATATTTTGACTGCTGGCAGTCGGAAAGTTGCTGTTCCTAATAGCGGTGGAAGCGCGCCAAAATTCGAATTCTAAAAAGCTCATTCTAAGAACTTATTGAACTACCTGTATATATATATATATATATATATATATATATTTTTTTTTTTTTTTTTTTTTTAAATAACTTTTATTCAGGAATAGATGCAAACAGTGCACGGATCATAACGAAGCCATCGACAATGCTTTCTGATTACCCGGCATGTTGAAGAAACAGAACGAAACACAAAATCGCATTTCTCGGAACGTGATTACCTACATATATATATATATATATATATACGTGCAGACACGTGCAGTAAAACCTGAAGAACGCCGGGGATTCGATGACATTAAAATTGTTATAAAGATTAAAAGTTGTTGTTGTTGCTTGAGTTGCCACTTCTGTTGCTGTCCTTGTGCTATATTGTTGTTGCTACTTTTACTGATACTGATATTTGTTATTCTTATAACTCCTGTTGTTGCTGTTACGCCGCCCGTGTTGTTGTTGTTGTTGCTGCGGCTGCTACTGCTGTCGCAGTAAAGGCCGCCGCTACGAGTGGTGTCTTGTCTACGAGATTATATTAAGATGAGAATCTTCTACGAAGGCTCTCTCTCTCTCTCTCCATTTCGTGGGTATGGCGAACCAAATTCAAGACAGACCATGATGACCACTAGAAATTAGTTTACGCCACCACCACCACCACCACTCTACTTGGCTGCTACAACATCGCAAAACCGCTTCTCCTTGGTCGAATGAGGTCCTTCTCTGTTGGATAAGTGAAACAGGGTGCGGATGGATGCGGTCGGCGCCCCGAGTTAAGTGCGTCGCCTCGACTGCAGACGGCGCGGCAGATGACTTCAGACCTTCCGCTTCATCAGACGCCCAGCGCGAAGGGCACGAAGCAGACACAGACGCCTGAAGCTGGCGGATGGACGTTTTGTGCGTATGTAGTGTTGTAGTGGCCGCTGCCCAACGATCTCCTCGAGTATTTCGACCCCGCGCGACTGGCACGCTGGGTACAGCTTATATGTACCCCTTTAGTTGTGGCTGCAGAGGGGGGGGGGGGGACGGGTAGGGCGCCACCGCCATTGTGGCAGCTCTGGATCGTCTCAACAAATGCCTTGTTGTTCTTCTCTTCTCTGGCAGTCTCCGGAAGAGGACATCGGGCTGGGCGATAGAGGAAAGAACTGACCCAGAGAAGACCCAATGAGAGATCGCCGTTGCAGTGGAAGGCATATTCGGCCCACCCTACAGAACGGCGCGGCGGCAGGGAGGGGAGGGGAGGCGAGGGGGGGTGGAAGCAAAATAAAGGAGAAAAGGGGAGAAACGGAATACGGCAAACAGGAAACCGAACGGCGGCAGCGCTGATACCCACATTGCCGACCGCGCGGGGGTTGGCGGTGTTGGTTAGCAAAACGCGGTGGCGATGGCGCCGACGGAGAACAACAGCAACAACTGCAATAGCATCAGCAACAGTGACAGCAACGATACTAGCACCCGATAGACTCGTGGTTTCTCGTGGAATTTTCGACGCTCTCGGACGGAACTCAAATTTGCTCTGCTAAAGCTGGTGAGGCTTCTACTACAATTGCTGCTGCTGCTGCCTTTGATGACGACGACGACGAGGGGAAGGCGAGCGAAGACGACGCGCATGGCATTGTCAAGGTAGAAGCAACTACTGTCTTGCAACGGTTCCTTGCTGATGCTGCCATAGCTGCTCATGCCCTGGCGGCGGCCGCGAAGGCGGCTAGCCTTCTTCTTTGTACTCGGATGAGGCCGTGCTCGGAAAACACAACGGTCCTGACGACCGAACAGGCCCAGTGACGACCTGGCCTTGGCTGGTTGGCTGTTGCTGCTGCTGCTGTGTCTGGCCTAAGCTCAACGGCGGGGTCCTCTTAACGACGGCGCCCGTGCCCTTCCAGTTCCCCGTTCCCGGTTCACCTTCGACGCGCTCCGACTGTTTTCTCTAGAAGGCTCGTTTCGCTGGCTGCTTCGTGGCCTCGTTGTTTGTTTGGTCGGTCGAGTCGACATTTCGACTGTCTACCAGCTCCATCCGTTCCCCTGAACCTCAACCAGCCTAGTGGCGTTATGTCTGCGTCGTGACCCCATCCTGGTCCCCTCCGCCGTCCAGGTCCCCTCCGCCATCCTGATCCCCTCCGCCATCCTCCTTCAGACTGTAACAAGCCGGTAGCGGCCAATCGCCTCTTTATTTCTCTCTCGCCCGCACTTTGTTCTATTCTTCTGTTTGGCCGTCTCTCTTCCGTGGTTGTCTGTCCCCTTTGTCTACCGTCCGACTTCGCCATCTCTATACGACGACGATGACTCATGTCCTGTAAGAAGACAGGCGTTCAGGCCTACTGCCACTACCGCAGTAATAATAGCCGTCGCCGTCCGACCCCACAGAACTCCGCTGGCTCTCCCTGCCTGTCGGCTCTCTCCAGGATAGCCACACTTCGTCTGATCCTCGAAAGTCGGCCACAGGTCGATCAGCTAGTTAGTTGGTGGGTTGTCGCGCGCTCGAAGGAACTGCCACCGAGGTGGGCCTCGTTGAAGCCATGAAGTAGCTGACTGGCTTTCTCTTTGACGTTCGATAAGGAGAAGAGCAAACTTAATTGTCGGTTCTGAGCTTTGAGTGAGCTAGATAGAACACGACACGACGAACCCGTTGTAGTTGAACTCCCAACACGAGACCATCTCACCGTCTACGTTACCACAAACACGACAGCAGGTACATTCGCCACAGCAACACGAACAACAACAACAACAATAACAACACCAACAACATCCATTATAACAACAACAACCGCAGTAGCACTAACGCACTAACGGGAAGGCCAATTCAACACTAATATAGGATGGCTGCTCGAAAAAGTAGGCTCGTAACCACAGGCTCATTTGCTGTGATGAGCTAAAGCCTCCGGTCGGGAGAGGCGTCGGCCGGTTGGCGTAGAAACCGGACCGGCGACAAAGGTCGTGCGTCTAGAGCGGCGCAAAACTTGGTTTTGATCTAGCTGGAGTGTTGGTAAATTAGGTTGTCTACATATAGTTAAGTAGTAGCAGTAGTAGTAGTATTAGAAACTTTGGACGTCCTATACGAAGCAAAAGAGCAAAGTTAACGGTTTAATTATACGACTTCATAAGGACGAAAGGAAGCCAAGACACTAACGTGAAAGTACATGTCTCGTCACCTAGGTGTTTAATTTAGCAAAGGTAATACAATATTACAGGTGGAGCGCCACCAAGCTATCGTGGAATTTGGCCATTGTAACAGTACTGCAAACAATAAGATTACATAAGAGGCGCTACATCGACAACAGCTAATATCATCACTATCATCACGATAACTAAAACTCTAATTGAAGTGAAACAAAGATCACAGCATGACCAGCAAATGACACCGATGCCACAATTACTGTTGTTGTTACTTCGATTACTGCTGACACTACTATCACTATCGATAACCGTACTCCGACATACATATGAATATGCACACAAGGGCGGACCGGCATGTTCTTATACTTTGAATTTTAAAAGTTAAACCAAGGTATTTCGGTTTGCTTTGCTTAGAAACGCCATCATCAACCAAACATTTTTTTCTAAAGTGGAAAGGCCTTTGACATCAATAACCAAAGAAAACGTTTCAATGCTCGTGATTTCGTGCTCTCCAATCGCCGAGTTACTGTCAGATCGTCGAGGAATTGGAGATACTTTTTAGACCACTTTTAGCAGTCCTAACCGATATTTCATGCATCAGAAGACTGGCAGCGAATTTCGTTCCAAAAATGTTGAATTTGTGTGTATGTAGAACTGAGAAGTTTTGTTAAAAATGTATTGCTTCCCTCGTATATATGGCTGGCATATATACGAGCGCACAGACAATGAACGGTCAGAGTCTACGAGGAGGTGAAATAGAATGAACTTAAAGCCGACTTGAGGTTGTCTCCAATCGACGGCCAATCACTACGTGACCGACAACAGCCAATATATTGCTTAACATTTTCTTTCAGGCTATTATTGTCGTTGTAACTGCTATTCCCCAGGGTTCTGTCTTAATTTCCACAAATATCACCTCTGTCTGAGTAATCGCTTTTCGTCTCAATAAGTAGCAGTGCATGGCAGCGCATTTTTGTTAAATTCCACACTTTCCTTTTCAAATATTAATGTGTTTGGTTTTATTGAACTTCGCATTTTTGAGGTATAAACGTGTGGACAACCGATTCTTATTTTATGGCACCTCTAGTAAGTGGTACCCCGAGTTCCCCCTACACAAACGTAGCGGCATCGTCTGCGTGGCGTACTGACTTTCCTACTGAACTTCTGTACTTTCTCTGTAATACGCTTTGTGAAATCCTTTAGAAATCGAAATCTGCTCATTTGCTAGTGAGGCCCAACTTTATCTTTGCGACTGACAAGTGACGCAAATAACTGAGAGTATGTTTATTGGCTATCAGACTCCGCCCTGAAAACGTGAAATCGTTAATCGCAGAGTTTTACAGCCATTATGACTGCTGCCACGGCGTGTAGTCGATATCCGCAGACGCCAAAAGCCAAACCACATAACAATACTTACCGATTTTCTCTATTAATTAATCAGCCAAACGGAATTTCCATATGGCTTTTGTTGGGCTCTGAAAGAATGGCCCAGAGCGTTAGACTGCCACCGACTCTACGGCTGAGCGATCTTAGCCTCTCACATAAGATGAGCATTCGCGTAACGGCATTAGCGAGCTCATTATTCCTTACTCTATCTTATATGCAAAAAAAACAGGTGGGCCTGTCTGTGTTTCCGCGTCACACCCGCGGACACACTCCAGCTGAGATCTTCTTTTTGTTACGGCGCCGTAAGACCTCTAACTTGTATTAGGGTGCTATTCCTCTCTCCCCCTGCTTCCCAACCTCTTGGACCGCATCCCCCCCCTCCCCCCCGCTGGTGCTTGGTGGGCGTCCCAATAACGCTATCAGCTGACTTCCAGCATCAGGACTGCTAGCATCAGCGATGCTTGATACTTCACACGAATGCTGAATCGGTGCACTTTCACTTGTAGTTCCACGAGGACCTCATCAAGACACCAAGACCAAGGCGGGAACAGGAAAGGGTGGCAACAGTTGCGGGATACGACGGCGGGCGAAAAATCTCTCTCGCAATTGTCATTCGATGGGTAGCAAACCCGCTTGCCCGGAGGAGATACTCACAAACTGCCACTCGGAGAGAGAATCTAACGAATTGGACTCACCGAATGGCAGAGAACGAACGAAGGATTACAATAGAGGTCAGGCAGTGCGTCAACGAGCTCACCGGTGGGCCCGAGGGTACCGTATACGCGTTTCTAACGGCGGTCGGTGATGCTGGAGAACGAAGACACGAGAAGGAGAGCAGCGCCAAACGGAAGAGCTACGAGAAGCGGGAAGACACCGCAAAAACAGGCTCTCGACTCTCCGCCGCCCTTGATTTCCGCCGTCCTTCCTTTGAAGGTTTCGTTTTCATTTGAATTTCAATCCGAATCGCTTCGGTCGCTTCGTACACAGATGCTGCCGCCGGTGACCGTAACTCACTTTTAGGGCATTCGAGACGAGGACAGATAAACTGGAAAGACAGGTTAGACAGAGGATACGAGGGAGACAGAGCCTGAAGAGAACAGAAAGACAGAGTGACAAATCGGCTGCTGGGCGCCCTGTTGCGATTCTAAACACTTGTACTGCTACTAGTAATGCCGCAGGCCGTATTGACTGCACTACTATAAACAATATGTATATACATATGTTTATGAATAGGATCGTACGTAGGACATTTTTTTTCACAGGGCCTCAATAGCACCACACGCGGAATATCGGGTTGTTTTAACGCGTACACAGCGTATAAAAAAATCCCTATCCTCTCTAATGTACTGAGGTAATCCGTGAATGATTGTCGATTCAGAATCTTTTAGCTATATATATATATATATATATATATATATATATATATATTGTGTACACAAATTCGTCTTGCAAAAGGCAGCAATGATGATCAAATGAGCCATTGATTAGCGAAGGCAGTGACAGAGGACGTCGTAGCTGACCAGATAGCAGCAGCAGCAGCGACGACATCATCAACAACAACAACAACGGCAGCAACAGGCCTATGGGGACGACCGTTCACTTGGTCATGACTCGGTGCAAGGATGACCCCTGAGCTTAGGGGGCCGCGGGCTTGCGCATGGTCATCGATCAAGCACTGGTATGCGTGCACTGCCGACACCTCGTCGTTGACAGACACCGACCGCTGCCGCTAATACCCTCTCCATGACCGTCGCCGACTGACCACCTAATAGCGCAATATCCGCCGCCGCTGCTACTGCCGACAACGACGACGATACACTCGCCAAAGGCAACCAAGCACACACGATAATACTACGAGAAGCACGGAGCCGATGTTGATGCTGGGATCAACTGGGAAGCGCACTGGGAAGGATGGGCAGAAGGGCTGGTTATGGTGGGACCCGGAGGGGTTATGATGTGACCCGGAGTAGAGTTTGGGGGATGCGGAGGGGGTATGGTGGGATCCGGAGGGGGTATGGTGGGATCCGGAGGGGATATGGTGGGATCCGGAGGGGATATGGTGGGATCCGAAGCGGGGTATGCTGGGATCCGAAGGGAGTATGCTCGGACCCGGAGCGGAATATAGTGGGGCCGTGAGCCGTGTATGGTGGGATCCGTAGGGGTTGCCATTAGATCTGCGATACAGGGGCTGGCTGATGCGATACGCCCATCTGTTGTCGATCCACAGTACTGCCTGGTGTTGGTGCTGCCTGCATCCGCTAGTTGGCGGCTAGAAACGTGAGGGGTGGGGTGGTGGGGTAGAGAAGAGAGAAGACCTTGCCTGTCTACCAATAATATATTATGATGTCGCTTCTACATGATGTACGCGTTCGCAGTAGAGACGCCAACATTGCTTCTAATACTAGCATAGCATGTATGGAACAGCTTAGTACAACTACTACCACTACTGTTAACACTACTACGGCATGGCTGCAGTGTTCACGTATGTCTAGGCTGACAAGCACATCTTAGCTTGGCCATTCTACTACAAGCCGAAAGCCTGTACATAATATTTCGAAATATCAATGTGATGTAAAAAGCACATGTTTATACATATACACATAAATATGTGTCTGTACGAGTGTATATATGTGTTGTAAATAAGCTGTATGTAGAAAGTGTTGACGTTAAGACGTGCTGTAATACTGACCTCCAAGTACTGTTGCTGTGCCAAACCATAGCCAGTTTCTTAGACAAGCCCAAAAGCGTAAAAAACAAACACTTATTTAAGTATTTGCCCTAACGCAAATATCAGACAAAATAAAAAAACATGCACTAAATGTCAGTTTAGATCCATAAAGCATGCATTCCAACTGCGATGAGTAGAAGCTTAGATATCGCTTTGAGTGGAGAAATTAGTTGCCCCAGCCTCTCAGGTACACATAGAGGCCTTCTTGTTCCGCTTGAATCCTGCTTATCGATAGCCTGGGTGAACCACTCGAATGGAAAACCCCCGAATTTGCAAGCAGGCAGGCTGGGCTGCGTCCCCAGATTTGGGACAAATATTTAAGTAGGTTGTTTTTGTGTCGGTCCATAGCTTCAGACTCCCCAAGTACTCTAGTAGGCACCCTCTACGTGGGATTTGTTTTAGGATCTGTTTCCGCCTTGGAACCCATTAATCGAGGAACACCATCTCTTGCGAAAAACATGCCAAGAGCAGCTGACAACTGTGTCCGTGTAAATGTTATACGCACCCTCTATATGGGTGAAATAAATGTGATGATGAATTAATCGAAGAACACGAGTGATGATACTCTGGCCCGTGCACTTAGGTTGTTTGGTTTCGCTTGTGCCTTTGAACCTTCGGGTTTGTACGCAGGCGACTCCCGGTGGCCTGGCGGAAGGACTCTGCCAGCCTTTGGAAAAGGAAGAACGCTCGTCTAGAACGCTGCGGTGACTGACACTTTGACTGGCCAAGTCTGGATGTAGGGCTGATGTAGCTTCTGCACAAGTCCACTGGGGTACAATTGTTCAGACATTATTGTGATTTATATATATATATATATATATATATATATATATATATATATATATATATATATATATATATATATATATATATATATAAATAAATAAAAATATATACCTCGACCATGCGGCTTAAAAATGGGTATCAGCTCAAACAGCTCGTCCACGCGGATTTGAAGCTTCCCGTGCTATTGTAGTATTGTTATAGACCGGATAGTTCGAACGTGAATAGACAAATGCCGTATAAACGAACGGATCTCCCGTATCAATGTTTGTTGCAGTAGCACAAACAAACTGATAATTCATTCACGCAAGACGGAGTCGGCAGATTAACGTAGCTCACATGTAGGCCAAATGCATACATTCGGATTGTAATAGACCTTTAATTTGATTCACATTCGCTCCTATTATTTTATTTGTACACAATATTCCCAACTTCGAATCTGAAAAATATATGGACCTAGCGTTAAAATGGGTATGTTCCGCGCCGGAGTAGAACTGACGATTCCATTATCGAAGAGAATCGGTCACGTTCTCATTCCGTCTCCCCGACACTTGTAAATGTAATTTTCATTTATCAATGGTTGTTCCTTAGATACGGTAAAGACTTATTCCGTAAGAACACTCGTCTAGTTTGCGATCCACCACCGTAGCCGGCCATGCACAACCGTTTTAAGAGATGAAGGAACTCAGCGATTGTGTGTTTGTACGCCTTTGTCTTGTAAAGCGTGTTTAGCTCATCACCAGGTAATGCCCTCTGATTCGCTAAGCGTGTCAAGCACACAAGGTATAAACCAATCCATTGATAAGAATTAACAGAAACAAATTACAATATTTGTATATATAACGAATATATATATATAACGATTTTAAAACCAGGGCACGAATGTTTCTGATGGAACCGTGTTACAACCGAGCACATTGTAACATGTAAAATGAAAAATTATAGCTAATTGCACAAAACCTTTGAGTTTCTAGCACTGCACCGGGGGCGCGTGGGGGGGGGGGAGGCGCCGAATAGACAACCTACGGCACAAAAATAGCATTGCGGTTTCAACTTATTATCTAATTGCAAATCCTTGTTTAGTATCACACGTTTTATCACAAAATGCATATTTTGCATACACACTACCTCTTGAATGTCAGATCGGGTACCAAGAAACAGCGTTTTCCCATTGACCATAAACAAACAAGGATTTAGTGTCTGTAGCTGATGTTGAGGAAGACTACGCCGTATGAGGCTTTCAGCGACCAGGCTGACAAAAGCAAGGCTACACCGCTCTCTGGTAGTAGTAGTAGTAGTGGATAGACACTTTGATAGAGGATACGACATATATAGATGTTGTGCGGAACTACTCCTTGCTCTATCTAGCAGCTCTATTACGGATCTAAGCTCAATTGAGCTGCCGCGAAGACGTGGTTGGTAGAGTCGGCGTGTGTGGCCAGCCCACCACGGCGAATACATAGACACACACATTCCTCGGCACGCCGTTTACTCGAATCGCATTGGGTTCACGGCCGAGTGAGCGACTGCCGTCGACTCGCCGCCGAACTAGTATCGAATCGCACTGCTGCACTAATGCATGAATAAACATCGATCCTGCTATATATAGCTTAAAAGCTAGATCTCTCTCTCACTTTTCTCTCTCTCTCTCTCTCTCTCTCTCTCTATTTACTTCTTTCTTTCTTGCTTTCTGTGTTTTCCAAGAAAGCATAAAAGCCGGCAAACTCTGCTCTGCTCTGCTGATTCAAACCTGCATAGACGACCACCTACATACATATGCGTGCATATACCTACTGCCATAGGTAGACCACATGGGCACACACACATATGCATGTGTCGAGAGCGCAGGTAAACCCCAAACTGAACTCTTATCATACACTTGTTTTGTGTATGTATGCACTCAGTTTACGGTCTCTATTTGTTTCCGTCTCTCTCTCTCTCTTTCTCTAAATATATATATATATATTAATATATATACATGGTGTCAGCATTTTTGTGCTTAAAACGCTAGGTTATGGTCAAGCTCGGTGAGAAAATCATTTTTGCCAATGGAATGGGGTAGCGGAAATGCTTCGTATAGGAGTGAGATCCTTCTTTAATGCATGTTTTTGAATTGTGATTATAGGGGTGGCTGTCCCGCCATACGTTTACAGAATGCACGATTGTGAGAGAACGCATTCTTCGATTGAAAAACCGAACATACCGGCGCGTTCGGGAGAAAATGCATACATTCTCGAAATTATACCCGACCTAAGCTAGCGCAATGACTATTGTGATATTAAGAAGAGTTTGTTCAAAATTATAATTTTACTTTCACATGTTTGAATTTTCACGCCCAGGTTTTCAAAATCTCTCCATTACGCACGCACAACCAATACGTCCAAACGAACGTGCATCTTAAGTGGATCATTTTGTTACCAAATTGGTAGTGCTGACGTCTGTGGTTGAAAGTAACTCGAATCTCCCTATGGCCATATCAAGTGTGAGTGCATACATACAGCTAGTATGTTCGCTTTCTTTGTCAATCCAGTCACTTGTCAAACCTGTAAGAGCTCAGAAAAATATTTATCTACTTCAAATTTTTCTCGAACGAATGATAATTTGGTACCAAAAGGATTCACTTAAGATGCACGTTCGTCTGAACGTACTGGTCGTGTGCGCGTAATGAAAACATTTTGAAAACCTAGGCGTGAAAGTTCAAACATGCGAAAGTAAAATTCTAATTTTACAAACTCTTCTTAATTTCGCAATAGTCATTGCGCTAAGGTCGGGTATAATTAAAACATTATCTCACTCCTATACGAAGCATTTCCGACTCCATTTTCCATTGGCAAAAATGATTTTCTCACCGAGCTTGGCTATACCGTAGTGTTTTAGGCACAAAAATGCTGACACTGATATATATATATATATATATATATATATATATATGACGCCATGACCTAGGGAATTAGTGCGACAATTATGGTTGTCATAAATCGGAGTGTCGCTGATAAATCGCCTAGATATCTTGATATCTCCGCGTATGCTGTTATAAGCTTCAGGAATCCAATTTTGCTACCGCCTGAAAGTTCACATTTAACATGTCTTTATGGGTGTCCAGATGCTGTAAATTTAACTTTGGAACAAACTTTGCCGCAAGTCATCCGGCGCCTAAAAAACCGCTGAAGACTGTCAAAACTAATCAAAAATATATATTCAGTCCTTCAGCCGCCTCCCTGATTGTAATTTGGCGTTTGTTGAGTATGATATTACGAACTTTTGAAACGTCTTCTTTTGTTATTGATGTCAAAAGCCATCCCAAACGGAGGGGGGGGTTCATATTCGGTCTCTTTACGTCCGACCTGAAACGGCACAACGTACAAACAGTATTTTTTGCCATTGTTGGGTCACTATAAGCAGCTAGTATATTTTCAGATCAGTTCAAACCATATGATTTAGTTTTTAACACATAATTTAATATAGATTCGTTGGTCCGCCAAATTCGAGTACTCAAAAGTACCTTGGAATCTCGTTTTTTCACTTCTTTGAACCAGACTGAAACAATGAAAACGAACATATATATATATATATATATATATATATATATATGCATACATATATATTTGTAAATATATGTATATATATATATATATATATTTATATATATACATATATTATATATATATATATATAATATATATATATATATATATATATATATATATATATATATATATGCATATACGACCATATGCAGCTCGTGTTGATCGTTACTCCAAACGCAATGCTGGCAAAGCCTCTCGAAGGGGCAACACGTGGCCCGCCCACCGGAACAGGGTCACGTTGCGTCCGTCCAACGGCATCGTGGCTCTCTCAACGAGACCCACAACACAAAGTCGCCGTCTAATAATGTAATTCCCAGCAGTGACCACCCCCCCCCCCCCCCCACAGTAATGTCGTAGCAGTACGGGCGGCGGCGGTGATGGCGGCAGAGGCGTTGGCGCTGCGGGTCGTATTAGTTGTAGCCGCGGTGCAACTAGTAATAAACGCACTAGTCGTTTTCGTTGTAGAGCAATAGTAAGAGCAGTCCTAATAGTGGATAATAGGGGAAATGACAGCCGCCCGTCGTCGTTGTCGTCCGTTGTTCTCGCCTTGTATGGCCAGACAGTGGACGCACGCAGCGTAGCGGTTGTTATAGGCTGTCCGCATTTATTCTATCTGTTTGGCGTGTTGTGCCGGCATGTACGACCGCATTGTATACTGTGCATGCATGCATGAGTTGCATGGATGCATCCAATGAGCGCAGCAAGAAGACATATGTTACGTGTCCTACGTTTTGGCCCACAGTACTTTGGGCCACAGAATGTATTGGTGGCCTGGCATTTTGAAACGTGCACAGCCGTGCTACAGCGTGCACGTAACAGCATGGCTGCGCCACCGACAGACCGAATGATGGTCGTTGCATATGCAATAAGCACCAGTGAAAAGTTTTAATCAAGAGCTTGTTTGTTTATTTGCTTTATTATTCGTCTGTATTTGGGTGTCGCATTGCATGATGGAAGTTATGTCTTAGGTCTAATCTCTCGAACTAGTAGTAGTGGGAAAAATCGCTTACGACGCACCGAAGTTGTTTGAGGGTACTACAGCAAGCAGGAACAATTGCTTGATATATATATATATATATATATATATATATACCTAACCAATTGATAGGATTCATGTTATAATTATGCATGAGCAAAAAAATGCAGGCACCTTAAATAATCTCATGTTTATACAGACTTTTTATTTGTTTCTGATCACGGTATTGCAGTGGATTAATCCTGGAGGAACTATTATATATATATATATATATATAATAGTTCTTTATGTTAATGGTACAACGCGTAGATGGCAACTTAAGTTGTGCTGTTCATGTTTATAATTGCCAGCGAATAATTATTTTTGTACACAGGCAATTTATTTATATACCCTTGTTATGCTTCCTGTATTCATCGCACGCAAGCGCTATAACAGCAATATATACCCTTGTAGAATAGAATCTCTTGGCACTCCATGAGTACTAGGGGATGCCCAAAGACACCATGCACAACATCTTGATTAGAATGATGAATTAACCATATAGAATTCACTGTCAGGCATACCCTCGATGCATTGGCGGGCCGGTCATGTTGAGATATCCAGGATTTCCCCAACAGTCCTTGTGGCAGCAATACCGCGATGACTCTTGGAAAGACCACGAAAGCTAGACCAACAACAGGAATCGATAACTATAACCAGCGCATTAAAGTAGACCACGCCGCCACTAAAATAATACCCTACCAAAGGTGACAGGTAATACTACCCGTATCGATTATACGCCAAGTCCTAGCGTTGACCACATGTGTAAGGTGCTCAACACTGAAGCGGCGTTTCCGCGATCAACTACAATTGACAGATGTTGATCGCGGAAGAATTATCCGGGCCACTTGTCCGTGTTAGGAATTGATACAGATGGGCTCTGGAAGGGTCAGGTTAAGTAACGCTAATAGGTAGTAAATTCTTAACTGAACGGGTCTTCAGAGAGATTGATATCCCATACTAGAGAGGTGTCGCGGAACGCGGTGAAATAAGATTTTAAGAGAAAGAGGCTCCGGTGGGCTCAGAGCAACCCAGGTCTGCGCGACGCACACCTGAACTTCTCGACTTAGGTCAAGACCTACCTTTCTTTAACTTCGGGCAGCAGACACGCAATTGTGTCAGATACACTACTTCAGCTATTCAGGACCCCGGAAGCAAACTTGATATATTATGGATTGGCACATATGTATTCGTAGTAAAGAGCTTTTTACTACAATTTCTCGGCGAAGAAAAGCACTCTGCTACCATCGCCGTCTCGAGCTACCATCGCCGTCTCACCCTCAGTTCCTCAACGTCCAAGTACCACACTTTCAGGATATATTGTAGGGAGTCAACTAACTCTTTAATTGACAAAAAAGAGTGGTGGGACCAGCGGTTTTTTATGTTGTATTCCGCACTCGAAACTAATTAAATGTTTGAAACATATCGGCAGCAAAGCAGATTTGTGGCCTGTTCCGCAAAGTTATAAGCGTGCTCGCACACGACCTGGAACAGATGATCCCAAGGACTATTGCTTCTAGTAGTAGTCGTTGTAGTAATATTCGAGACGTCGCTCAGGTCACGCTCAGGTCACGACGGCTTGTTTGTTTGTGAGTCAATCCAGCCATGTGGCAATCCGACCGGCCAACCGTCCAATCGTTGCTTCGTCGTGCAATCACCCAACAAATCAAGCTGGATTCAGTCTGCGACGGCAGAATCACGTACGAATCACGTAAGGTAGGCGGGAAAAAGAAGGAGAAAAATTTGTTGAATAACAACAACGTAGGCGATCGAGTGTCACGTGTTTGAGTGTCAGATTCTGCTCACTGTGTTGTGTGTAGGTTGGTGTGTTTTTGTGTTTCTGTGTGTATGTGCGTACGTCTGAATGTTTGTGAGCTTGTAGGCGTCTCGCCGTGGTTCGTGTGGTCGCCGTGAATGCGAACTTGCGAAGAGGGCCCAGAATGTATGTGTAAATGTAGTAGCCCAATACCTGCATTTGTAAATTGAGTGTCAAAGCTTGGCCTGCCAGCATGTCGCTCACTCGCTCATTCACTCACACATAAGCCTCCAGCCGCAGTCCGACCAAAATCGCCCAGGCCAAAGTCGGCTTTGTCGATTAAAACGAGGAAGACAACAATGACAGCAACAGCAGCAGCAGCGACAACAAGACTAGAAACGACTACGACAACAACAACAACAAGTAGAATAGAAACGACAATCATTTCACTAGTAATGACGCACGTTCTTCGTAGTTGGGCCGGTAAAGGATGCTAGAGGTGGTGGCGGTTGTGGCACCAAGCAGCACTCGCAGCGGCGAGGACGGCCAGGTTAGAGAAACCCTTTCGAGGGAGCGGGAAGAGGAGTAAGACGCGTCACGTATGCTCACCGTCTGCCATATATATGATTGGCTGGCTAGCTGACTGGTTGACTGGCTGCCTCTGAGACTGGAGGCAAGTGTTGCCTCTGCTCCTGCTTCGACTTCCATACTGTTGTTGGTTGGTTCTGTTCCCCTCGTTGCAGTGGTGTGTGACGCTCCCGGCTTGACGGCCACGGCAATTCTTATTGCCACTAGGACAACTTCTCCTGCTATCCTAGCTATCGTCGCTACTTACTGCAGTAGCAGCAGCAGCTGCTGCTATTAGAAACAGTGGAAAGATGGGGATGGGGTAGGCGGGGGTATGGAGTGAGGGAAGCCGAATAATGGTGGCATCTGACGGGCACAGATGACCCCAATTTCGCCTAGCTGCCCACCCGCTCTGCCGGACCTGCGGGACCTGGAAAAGCGTCCAGTATCGATTGGCGGTTATTGGCTGGCCAGTCTGTCAGGCATAGTAGGAGCGCTATTTCTCCCTTCCCCCCGACTCTTCCTCTCCCGTTGCTATTTATTCAAGCTTTCCTTACTGCCCATATGTGCTTCATTCTCTCCCCCTTTCCTCTCTCTATCTCACACACACTCACGCACTTGCCTTGGTTCTCCCTTTGTTTACCCCCTATGTCTCTCAGACCGCACCTGGTGCCGCACGCGTCGTATGCGCCCCTTTCCATGGTTCCTACCGGTTCAACGGCGCATGAACGGCCGTGACTGACGAGGTTATGCTAGCGTCGGCAGTGACAATAACGGTGATGATGACAATGAAGTCGTCCCCCTCGCTGTTTAGATCAATGCGCGTTCGCGGGGCTTGGGTTCTTCTCCGCGCCGCAAACCCTCACATAGACCACTCTATTCCTCCACTCTCCCTCCCTGTCAGGATTTCTCTCTCTCTCTCTCACTCTGCGTTTCTCTCTCTCTCTCTTATTCGTGTCTAACTAGCCGTTAGCTAACTAACTAGTCGACGCCGAGGCGCATACCTGCTCGACTGGGCAATACCCCAACTTACTTGGCCAAAGCTCTGATCTAGCTAAACGCTCGAACAACTTGGTCACAGCCCGGACCCGGCACCGACGCCAATTTCGGCAGTAGATCGACGGAGCAGGTATTTTCTCGCTGTAACTCGCTTGCTTATATATATATATATATATATGACCTCATGGTGAAGTCAACTTAACTAATACTAGTGGAATATGGCGATCATTGTTCGTACCATTATTAGTATTATTATTATTATCAGCATTATAAATTGCAATGAGTAGAGTGCAAAGGTCACTATGATAGTTAGCGTGCGAGCAGTTTAGCGAGCTAGGTATTGAAGCCCGACGAATAGAAACGTGGCTATTCTCGTATACAGAAAATGGCCAAAAGACAATTTCGAGACATTGGTGCACGCCAAGGCGTATTCACTGCGCGATGCCACTAAAGCTGAAGACGGTCATGTTTTCAGCTGTGGCTCGTCAGTTTTACTGCTGCTGCTGCTGCTACCTCTAATCGCTGTTGTTGCTATTGCCGTGTATTGTTTGTGTTATTGTTGTTGTTGTTCTTTGTTGTGATTATTGTAGTTACGGTTATGCCTTATCCATACAATTTACGCAACCACTGGCAAATAAGCCTTAAATTGAGAGCTAAGCAGATTACTGTGAAAGCCTCGTTATGCCCTCGCCGTACAGATAGAACGCGTCATTGGATCTTCGTAACATTATACAACATGTTCCACCAAGTGCGGAAAGCGTAAAATTCAAATAAAATTCAGTTATGTTCATATTCATACCGAAGTTTTTTGTGTATGCATAAAATAGACGGGTGTAAATTATTTATGGAACAATACGCCAGGAATTTTACCTCCTCGGCTTTGCTAGCACGTTTACGACCTTATAGCGAAATTGTCTATCACGGTTTGGCATTATTGTTTATTACTTTTCATTACATTATGTTTTTTTTTTATCTCTCAACATCGGCATTCGTTTTCGTGAATCTAGAACATATATGGAATATGTTGTGTATGCATTATTGGAAAATATCGCAACAACTTAAAATATCTCATGATTATATTTGGTGCAAATAAGGCCGCTAAATGTACAGTGACTCCCATCGAAAGGGTTATGGAACCTAACCCGATGGCACAGTTTGTAGTGGAACCCAGGGACGGAGAAGCGGGTGAAAACGTGGCGCTACTCGAACAGTGGTTTCACTCATGCTTTGTCTGACATTGCCGATATCCTGTAGAATGCTTCTGGCACTTCTCTCATCTTCTGCTCAAAAATCCTACAGAACTTTCGCAGTGAAGCCGTAGGCGAAAGTTGAAAGAGGTATAGGTTTACCAGATGGACGGCGTTTTCCTTATATACTATAAGTTAGTCTGTTCTGTGCGTTTCTAGGGAGGCCTAAAACTCTCCCACAGAACGTTGCCTTCACCGTGTCGAGAGCGCTAAGCGACTGAGCGGATAGGTATTGCCAAATTTGTGTGATACTTTATGATTTCACCGATGCAACCTTTATAGTTCAACAGCATTAGGGCTGCTTTTACGAAGAGCTTCTGTGGCGTCGGGATTGATGCCCTGGCGACAATGATACGATTAACTCGCTGAGATACGGGGGTCGAAAATAATGCGCTGCTTGGCGTTAGCTTAACACCCAGATAAGTAAACTTAGAGACAAATTCTACAGAAACACTTTACCGGCAAAGCATATTGCTTCTTTTCAGGGGCTGATGTTTATAATCTTGTCTTCGACACTTTAATCTTTAAACCGTTGTGCTTGCTGTATGTTTCCAACATCCTCCGAGGTCTGTTTAGATCCATGAACACTCTACTAGATACCACGGAGCCATCTGCATAGGAAGTTATGTGAGCGCACAGTAGCGGTGATTGATGAGACTCGGTAGACCACTGATTGCATAAACGGTTAAATTGGCTCCCCCAGTACATTTGATCCAGCCATGCAGCGAAGATTTCTATCCCAGAGAGGAGTTCGTTCTTTCTTAGGTCCAAGCAGTCATCCGGCCCTGGAAGAAAACCCCAAGCATAGTATCAGGGGTTTCCTCAAACCTGTTCTTGATCTCGTTTATCATTTCTAACCCCGTTTTGTGATGCCGATGATTCACTGTGAGCTGCTGACTATTGTGCAGCTGTACTCGTAACGAGCCTCGGAGCTTCTTTACTGAGGAATCGTCGAAGAGTAAAAACCCTGTTCTCTGTTCTCCTTGAAATCCCAGCGCTCTCATAGCATTCGTGGTGGGCGTCGTTTGACGACGCAGCTGGTCGAGAACCATTCTGCGTAAGTCCAAAAGCTCTTTTTCAATAAGGATACTCCTTTAGAAAAACCATGGCGAGAACGTTGGCGACCACCTGGTTAGCCGAGCTTTCCAGCGCCGAATGACCCGAGGCAAAAGCTACCTCCAAGTGGGAGGCTGACATGGCAGAGGGCTGGCGCCGTCTTATAGAAGCCGAGCTTTAAGATCAGCAGGTGCTGTTGCTAATTTAGCGGAGCAGCGGAAAAGTTTGAAGTACCGCGAGTTAGAGGCATCTTTTATAGTGCAGCCAGTTGCCATAGAAACATTGGGAGTCATAGGCGAATCAACAGTTAAATTTCTGAAAGAAATTGGGAAAAGAGCGGCAAGTGAGAAGGATGAGAAAAGGGCAGGGGAATTTCTGATACAAAGAATATTAATTGAAGTGCAACGTGGAAATGCGGCTGCGGTGCTAGGTTCGCTGCCCTCAGGCAGTGGTCTACCGGGTCTGTTCTGATTACGTATTAGAATTATGCTGTGTATAATGTATAAATAAAATTTCGTTCTAGTAGAGGGCATATATGTACCCAGTTGCGCGCATCTGATGCATTTGCCGGTGGCCGTATCTCTGAGACCGTATCGTGTTGCATTCGCTATTTTAACCGGCGTTGGTTGTCGCAGTAGTAAACTAATGGGTGCTATTTTTTCCCTAAAGATCCGAGTTTTGAACACGCCACCTTCCACACGGTAGTTTGCTGCACAGCTGTGGTCGCGGTCTCTGGCGCGAGGTTGTGGTGGTGGTGGACAATTCAGCGACTGGCTGGCTCTTCAAAGTGGATTAGGGAGTGAAGTTATTCACACACTGGAATATTAGGCATAACCACCAGCCACGTCACGGGCTGCGGTATTGAGTCTGAATGCTGCTTCTCTGTTTAAGTGTAATAGTTCAGTCGTTTTTGAGCGTGGAACGTTCGCGCGTATGGAAGTTAGAAAACTTTTCCATGGCAGTAAGAAACAGGTGTGGAAGATATCCAGAAAGTTCTAGGAACTGCACCCTGACCGTCGCGACACAAATTCACCTTGTGAACGCTGCAGAACCACCAATAAAGTCACAAGTTTGTGGACCGCAACAAAACACGACAACACAAGGCAGCCGTGAACACGTTTTAACGTAAATGTGTTCACGGCTGTTAATTTTGTGCCAATATTATGGCTGGGTCGGTCCCAGGAATACAGATAATCTTCTCCTTCACGGCTTAGGTGGTCGCCGACACGTGGATATACACATTTGATTTTAATATGTGTGTTATTTGTGTGGTTAGTGACACCGTCTGGTTGTGCCTGGTAGGAAGGCACCATACCTGCGCGGAAAGGCACATAGTAACACATGTATCTGATATACAGACATACTGACTGTTTGTGCATATGCGGCAGAGTCTTCGAACAAACATGGTCTAAGATGGTTCCCGCTAGAATCCTCACTACCAAAACAGTGGCACATTTTGAATGCGCTTGCTTCTCATGGCATTCATGTGTATTTTCTCTGTCACTCTGAACGCGACAATGTTGCTTGTTGTCGATGACATCAGCTAGCAGGTTGGCCTCATTGGTGAAGATGATTTTGCTAGAACATTTTCCGGTAACTTGCTGTACCTCAATTCGTCTCTTTATGGGCCCGGAGACTCGGCTCAGTGTCCGAGGTCAAATCACTGAAAATAAATGAGAAACTGGATGAATGCTGGATGAATGCTAGACAAACTGGCCGTGGTCTATTCCTACGTGCACCCTGCACGCATATACGCATAGAGATGACAACAGAGTTAGCGAAAATGTCCAGGTACACCTACCTGTCCGTACCGCGTCGGTCGATCCGACCAGCTGTTATCTAATAATTAGCGCGTGTGGTACAGCTGAGCCCGAGTGGATTATGAAACCGTTTGTTACCCATTAGCGTCGAGCCCGGTGGCGTGCTGGGTGCATTCGTCTGCGCCTCGCGACCGGAGGAGACACGGATAGGTGGACTCGGCGGGTTCAAGCCCCACAGTTGCACATTTGTGTTTATGGGGGGTCCTTCTATGAAGCAATGCGAAAAGCAGTCCCAAGCAGGACGTTAAATCTTGTCTGAGAGTCAGCCCAAAAAGTATTTTTTGTTGTTGCCCGTTAGAGTTCTGGATGTATTGTACGACATACATGAACGACTGAAACAAATGATCGTTATCGACAGGCGTATTTTGGTGACGTGTTGTTTATATATATATATATATATATATATATAGAGAGAGAGAGAGAGAGAGAGAGAAAGAGACAGAGCGAGACATTGATCATAGAGAATAAATGATTCAGTTTGCTCTCGTTTATAAATACATATATATTTAGACGTAAACAAACGCTGGCGTCCCAGCAAGATTCAACTCGACATAGGGAATTGTAGAGCTTGTTAAGTCAATATTTTGTCCAATTATACTTGCTCTCTAAGAAGTCTAGTTTCGGAGTGAGAGTGATATTGCTATAATCCGTGACACTGGTGTGATTGCCCGACATAGGTTAGCCCGACAAATTGTGCAATTGCGAGACAACCAGACCTTCTATACAGAAACTAAACATTGTCGTGCTTATGAAAATTCTGCTTCCTGAAGAGCATATAACGCTGGCCAGAAAATGCAATACCTCAAAAGCATAACCCTACGACCATTTACAGCGCATAACTTAGACACTCAGGCATATTTGATGACTATAATTTACCAAATCTACGCCAATCCGACCCGTGTTGCGGAGTAGTTGAGGTTTTTCGGCGGGCATGTCGAGATTGAATGCATGCATAGATTAACTCCTCTATCAGATAAGACACTCTAGGCAAGTGTACAATTTTTGTTCGTATGTCGGGCAACAACACCAGTGTCATAGATTTTAATATTAGTGTTTGTTTTTATAGCAATATTACTCCCGCTCGGAAACAAAACTTTGCAGGGACCATGTCCTATTTGAAAAAATATTTTCATTAACAAGCTCTACAATTTCCAATGTCGCCTAGTTGAATCTTGCTGGGAGACCCATATATATATATATATATATATATATATATATATATATATATATATATATATATATATATATATATATATTTGTATAAATAAATATAAATATATATATATATATATATATATATTTATATATATGTTCAGCTTCTCACCACGTCGCGTTGCCAAGCACGTAATCAATGTTGCTGCATTTGATGCCCTGTGCATGGCATTTTGCAGCCGCCATCAGCATCACGGCGTCGTTCGGGCCTGGTGACGCTCGGGTGATGAGCGCTTGCAGTTTTGAACCGGACCAAAGTAGACTTCGTTACGGGGGTTGCTCGGCATCGGAGAGAATCACGGCGCACGAACATAATAAGTAATCTAGTCGTTAGGTTTGCAAGTAGACGTCAGCGATGGCATTTCGTCGTTGACTCTTTCGGGCTCCCGTGAGCAGTGCTCGTTTGCGGACGCACGGTGCAGGACATTATTCTTCGCACCTCCACGCACCGACGCACCAGGGAAGCCCGTAGCGGCTGCTCGCGCTTCCGTGGCTAGCTAATCTGGTGGAACGCAGAAAATTACTGATCCATACTACTTAGTAGTGAGCCACAGAGGCTTCCGAGGCCGCCGGCGCTATAGCATGGTGTATCCGTAGGCGTTAGAACGTTTGGCGTGTTATCGTGGTACCATACTGCTGAGCCGAGAGCCGCCGCTTAGATATATGCGGTAGCAGAGACGAGTAAACTATTGCAGAAAACAAGATGTCGTCTGTCGAAATAGTTTTCTATATATTACATTTCTATATATATATATATATATATATATATATATATATATATATATATATATGTTAAAACAAGTATTTATTCAATGTGATCAATCATTCACTGTTTCCTATATATATCTATGTATGAAGTTGCTACCTATTGTGTGTGTATACGGTATATACGTTTTTCATATGTGTATAAATATCTAAAATGCGCGTAATTGATAAAACAACGGTTGTAAATACGGTACGTGAATTTAGCCAGTCGAAGGATTTTAAAATCCAATTCAAGTGTCACACGCATGCTACAGTCCCCTGTTACCGTGTAACAGTGTGTTACTGTTATTGCGTATCTAAATAGATAATTCGGATAACAATTAAAACTCTATTTAAATATCTCTCGACTGGTTAAATTTACGGGCCGTAATTAGAACCGTTGTTCTATCAATTATCTACATTTTATTGTACTAACGTATGATTATTGTGTGTGTGTGTGTGTGTGTGTAAGGAGGTGTCACAAATACTAAACATGTGTAAGACTAATGCCAAATATGATATATCTGTACTAGGCATGTCCGCGCTACGCACTGCCTACGTTGTGTCATATCAATATATATATTTTTATAGCAGTGGCCAGAGTTATATTATTGCCAGCTAGTTATCTCGGCGTTTATCAGACTGCCGGATCCTCAGCAGAAACAGCAGGTACTGAATAGGGCCTTCAGCAAACGTTCTCGAGGGACCGTCACGGCGTGGCGCCGATTCAACCTGCGCGATCTCCACTGCCGTTATCTACCCCGGTTTCTACGTCCGTTTGTCTGTTTCTCTGGCCGCCTGAGGATCCATCAATCCTTTTCGACTCGTGACGGTGCCTGCTTTCTTCATCGTAGGCTTATCCGGCTGTTTCTATTTATTAATCGGACCTCAAATGACAGTGACCAATGGTGGCGTCGTTCCAAGCGCCAAGTTCTATATAGTATACAAGACGACGTTATGGCATAAGTATTTTCAGTACAGTTAGCGCTTGCGGTTTTTGAAAATACTGTCCTACTATAGATTATATGATGTACATTTTTGTTTAGGTTGAAAGAAGGCTTCAAATAAGAAACTAATCGTTTTAGAATAGTCCTATTAAATAATGCAGTCTACCTAGGGACAAAAGCTGGGTCTGCAGTTAAGCGTCGAATCGCGGCAGGTGTTACCGGCTTACTACCGCCGATAAGCGTCATTTCGGGGTCGTGGTGAGTTAACCTTATGCATGGATACTAAAGTACACTTAATAAACAAGGTGCACATAAAAAAACGATTATTCAGTTGTACGAGACGAATTGAGACGAGTGTTGCTTGACAAAACAAATAAACATAGCAGCCGGCCATAAGTCGAGCATCCTGGAGTTTTTATAGATGAGGTGGGTGTAATTTGTTTACGATGTCACCACAGAAAAAAGGTGTTTCTTAGTGTGCTCACTAAATCACATTGTGAAAAATAAGCCCACACTAGCTAGCTGTGAGTATGCTTCCGCGGCAGCTTGATCCTTTTCTTAATGCGAATAGTACATTTACGCTGTACTTTCACTTAACCGGAGCCCGGCAAATGAAGTTCAACGTTCGTGCCGAAATAGGGCTTACTTCATTTGCACTAAATACTGCCTACTATATATATATATATATATATATATCCTAAATAAAAAAACATTATCCAAGGTGTCATCCCAAAAGTTGGCGTGCAGGTTAACAGATTTTCGCAGCTCCGAATCGTTAGCGAGGGCAGTAAACTTCGTTGTGCTTCGTGTGGAAGTCAGCGTCACTTTGGCTCCGGCACTGCAGCAAGACTTCATGTTCCGAGCGTTCATCTGGCTCTTCCTGTTCCAGCGGCTCTTTTCAGCGGCACACCTGTGTGCCGGGTTAAGTGTGCCGTTCGCCTTCTGAGAGAGTAGGCTACCGCTACCGCGAGGTAGGGCGACATCACCTGCGCGCCAAAAGCATCCCGCCATCACTTCTTCACTTATTGGAGGCCGTGCTTATCGGGCTTACGGCGCCATCCGGAAGTCACCGTTCCGAATCGTTCCTCGGATCGGCGGTCAAGTTAAAAGCGCCTATCTTCCCTCCTCCATTCTCCCACCCATGGTGGGCTCCTTCTCCCTTCGCTTTTCTTTCTTTTCCAGCACTTTGTGCACTCTGTGTTGAAACGTCAACGCCGTGACAACAACAATGGCTGCGCAAGTAGATGAGACCTGGAGAGAGACAGAGATAGATATAGGTGTTACAACAGAGAGAGAGAGAGAGACAGAGAGAAAGATAAATATAGAGGGGAGAGAATAAGAGAAAGAGAGACACCGATGCCTAAGTGGATAGGAAGGCGGCCGCCAATAGCACAGTCAAACGAAGAACAATGAAAACGACCCTCCCTTCGGAGTGCCCCAGTCACCGCCGCCGCCGCCGCGCACCAGGAAAGCAAAAACAAGCGGAGCGCTGGAGAACCCTGCAATCACACAATCCTGCACAGACAGAGATCGTCCAGATGCAGAGGGACACAGCGCCGTTATCTGCGTAGATATGAGCGGTGCTGCGACGAATCAGTGCTCCGCGTACCTCCCACTATTGGTGGCTGCCGCCGTCGATTCGAGGCCCGCACGCCGACCGTTTACTTGCTTTTCGGTGGCTGGACGAATGGACGAACTGCCGACCAACGGACACACAGTAAATAGGCAGGTGTTTGCCAAAGTCATTGGCGGGGCCATCCCGCCGAGATCGTTGTGGTCGGAGCGGGCACGGCTCGTCGCGTTCACCACCCTGTGGGGGGCGCGCGGGTCTATCGGTTTGATGGTTATGCATGCATGCACGATCTCTTTCGCTATATCTCTCCTCTCCTTCGTCTCTCTACCCCATCCCCCCTCTCACTACCCCCCATTCTCTTCTCTCCTTACCCCCATCTCCCCCTCTCCTTACCCCCATCTCCCCCTCTCGCTACCCCCATCTCTCCCCTCTCCTTACCCCCATCTCCCCCTCTCGCTACTCCCATCTCCCCCCCTCTATACCCCCTTTCCATTCTCTCCCTCTCGTTCTCTGTCTCTTCTGTTGTATCAAAGGTTGTCAATAGTCCGTGTAGTCATAGGTAGAAGGTGGAAAGGTTTAGCGTCGTTCGTTCGTGCCTGTCTGTTCGTATGCCTGAGCGTGGGCGCCGCCGGTACCTAAACACATCTATGCGACTATAATAGACAGACGAAGAGACGCGCAAGCCGGCCAATGAAGAGAACACAAGTGGAACACGACGGAGAGCGATGAAAGGAGACGAAAGACGGGACGAGGAAAAATACGAAGTCAAAAGGACGGGAAAACCTCGACAGACCTTACGGACATTGACCGACCACCGGCTGATAACAGGCTGCTCCCGCCGACTGCCTGCTGCAACGTGCATGACCGGCAGCCGGGCAGTCCGGGCGACGGTGGCGGGAGGCCGGTGCCTCCTATCGACGGACTCCGGACGAGACATTGTGATATGGCCGACGTGACGAGAGTCAGATAAATATTGATAACAAAAAAAAAACGTTAGAGAGACAAAGAGAAGAGAAAATACCGTGAAGAGAGACGAAAAGAGACAGGGCAAAAGAACAAAAGATAAAACAGCGACGTTGGCGACGATAGTGATAGAGCCAGCGACAGCGGGCCGATGTGAAACGCAAATGGCGCAGTGGCGTCAAAGAGCGGAGCACCATCTCTGGGGCTATTTATTGGTTTCCGCGCACCCGACTCAGCTGCATTGATTGGCGTATAATAATAGGTGGTGGTAGAATGGGGGGGGGGGGCGGAAGGACGGGGAGGGGGACTTGTGCAATAACGAACCGCCTGGTCGAAGGCCCAATATCGAAGAGCTTGTGTGTTGCTAATCATATTTGGTAATTTACTAATAATAGGAATAATATTAACGGTCATAAGAATGATAGTGTTAGTAGCTGTCAGAACAGCCCCAGTTGAAGTGTTTTAAAAAACCGAAAGTTGAGCACAACGAGGGCACGCCGGACGGGACGCCAGAGTAAGTGCGGCACTTGAAGTATAGGAGACAGATAAAAACGCCTGCCGTGCTATGCGCAGCTTCAACGCTGAGTTAGTTAGTTAGAAACTTAATGAGTGCATGACGTATCAGCGGGCGCCCTGCTTATTGGCGAGCAAAGGGGACATGCCAGACCATCTCTATCAGCTGGCAGACGATGCACTGAAACCGGCAATGGTCGTGGCTGTGCGAGGTCATTTATCGCACCGTTGTTCTAGCTGCAGTTCTAGTGGCTGGAATAATGGCAGTCGCAGAAAATAGTGCGAGGTTGACGACATTGTTGTGAATTATAGATATATATATATATGTATATATATATATATATATATATATATATATATATATATATATATATATATATATATACATATATATATACATATATATATATACATATATGCACCGCTGCAATGCACTTGTGCCTCCTTCATTCACACTTTTCAAAACAAATTAAACGCCGCTTTTAGAATCAAGTCGAGTTGCTCCTACGAAGTGTTCTTTATCTTTCCTATAGTCTCGAAACGTTGTCCCTTCAACTTTGTTTATCCGTGGAAACAGGAAAAGTCACACGGAGCCCGGCTGGCAAGTAGGAAAGTTGCGAAAATGTGGAAATTGTATTTTTCATAAAATAATCCAAAATCAGTAACGATATGTGCGCAAATGCGTCGTGACGGAGGATCGAAGAGTTGTTTGCCGAGAGTTCAGGACTCTTACGTCGGACTTTCTACCGCCCGAAGGTTCAATTCAGATACTTCTTGAAAGGCGTTTATTTGCTGGAAATTCAACATTTTAAAAACGAGCTTTGCTTTCAGTTTTCTGTCGAGCCTGGTGGCGTGGTGCACTCGTCTGCGCTTCGCAACTGGAGGAGACACATAGGTGCGCGGTTTCGAGCCCCACCGTTGCACATCTGTATTTATATGGGTCCGTCTATGAAGCAATGCAAAAAGCAGTTCTGACTCCTAAAATATCGGTCAATACACTTACAACTGATCCATGAGATCTGTCCAATTCGTCAGCGATTTCCCTGACTGTAATCCGGCCATTGTTGAGTAGGATATCACAAAGATAATCAACGTTTTTTTGTGTTATTGACGCAGAAGGCCTTCCCGAATAGATAGGTCATCTTCGGTCTTCTCACATTCGTCGCGAAATAGACGGTACCACGTATGCACAGTGTTTCGGGACACTGCTTGCTCACCATAGCAACAATTCGTATCATTTCCATCATTTTAGAACATATAACTTAGTTTTTGACATATAACTTGAGGCAGATTTGTTGCTCCTCAATTTTCGGCAGAGTACCAGAACTTGCCGATCCAGTCTTTTTATACGCTACCCTGGTGGCCTCGGTGAACTTCCGCAGCCGAAAACCTTCGGGTTGTTCTTTCAGGTTTTTCATCAATAGCAAATCATTTTAAGAGTCACTGGCTGTATATTGCTTGGTTTCCTGCATTATATAAAAATTTGCTTGCGACGTTGTTGTGTTTCGTGCTGAGTTTCGAGCGGTTTGGTATACTTTAAATGCGGCCTTACTTCGTGCTGCGTAAGAAACCCAAGACGACGACCGAGTACGGTTATTCATGTTTTTACCTTGTTAAAAGCCGTCCAGGGTTTGTGCGAAGTCGTCGTAGACTAACGTAGTTCCACTTTAATAGCGTCTCTTTCAGAGTTATCAGCCCAAAAGTGCAGTTCGAAACTGAGATGCGTGACCACACTACTTAGAACCCCCGTGAACACGACTGCATCTTACATGCTTATGCCTTTAGACACCTTGTAGCTGTATATGCTTATGCAAAATACATTATATATAGAACTATGTTATATAGGGCTTCAAATGCCTGCACCTTTCCTGAGAAGAATGAGACGAAGTCTTCTAAGGCAGCCTGGCGCCACCGCATACAAAAGTGCATAAGGGACCGATTGAACTCTGTCTGTACTGTTGGAACACAGATTGAACACAGTGCGGCATTTCTCCGATATGTGTACCCATTGGTCTATGTTTCTATGTGTTCTGTATATTTCTAGTGCAAAAATAAGCCAACAAAAAGCAGCATTTTTAATCTGACCAAGCAAACTTCAAATTGACGAGAGATCTAACTGCAATATGCTTTGTCTTTGTCTTTCAGAAGCGACTTCAACGACAGATCTGTCGCTTGACGGTACAACGGTGTCCAGGTATGTCCACATACACTATTGACCTCGAGAACGCTAAATGTGCGACCAACGTACCCACAGTGCGTGCCGGTTGGCAGAGAAACGCGGATGCAGAATTCGCTCGTTTGAAATGTTGCTGTGGCCAAACCCCGTATTCGCATATGATACACTTTAATTCGAAATCATGCACGGCGGTCTAGTCGTTTGTGGACGGGCCGCAGAACACGCCGATTCGGAAAAGCAAAAACGTATATCGAGCTATAAAGGAGCTGCTACTTTGTACTACCTACTACATTGGAGACACTCGGTCCCGTCAACACAGGTACAGCGAATCCGATATGGAAGATGTTACGGGCGATCGGTGCGAGGTCATGCTTTTGAAAAATATCGTGTTTGTGGCCGTCTGCAGGGGGAATCATACGGGGGAAGCATGGCATAGAATTGACAAGAAACGATCAGAGAACTGTGAATCTGGGTCAAACGTTTAAACCTCACCATCTCAATAACTGGCAATAATAATAATAATAATAATAATAATAATAATAATAATAATAATTATTATTATTATTATTATTATTATTATTATTATTATTATTATTATTAATTGTACCCGTAGTAGCAGTAATAACCCTAAGTATCGAAGTCTGTTTCGTAGTGTTAGCAAGATTAGCATTTCACATATTCGAAACAAGAATAATTAAGCGCTAACCCACGTTCTCCTGTCGCCATCGTCATCAGCGTCACC
Organism: Dermanyssus gallinae; assembly: GCA_003439945.1. Lineage (NCBI taxonomy): Eukaryota > Metazoa > Arthropoda > Arachnida > Mesostigmata > Dermanyssidae > Dermanyssus > Dermanyssus gallinae. Next base: position 258,615 of record QVRM01005862.1, on the reverse strand, counting down.
ATCACCACTAACGCTTTGGTCTACTGAGACTGAAAGCGCAACCGACGCCGAAATCTGAATTCTCTCTCATCAATCAGCACTTTAGAAGTGGATTCATTCATTCGCGCCGTAATTAGCTAACTTAACCATACACAGACGATGCACGCAGACAGCATGAACGACCGCTGGTGGTGACGCTGACGTTGCCAAGTCTCGTGACAAAGGCATATCGTCTCAACGGGATGCCAGATCGCGCATAGATTCTCGCTCCCTATATCTCTCTCCCCTTCTCTCTCTCGCTCTATATATATATTCAGATTCAGAACGTGGTTTATTTGCGAAACTGCATTACAAATGCTTAAGTTTTTAAAAAAAATTATATATATATAATATATCGTACGAAAGGGCAAGACGGACAGTAATACACTGTACAGCGCTGGGTGATTAATTAGCGGCTTTTTGGCGATATTGTCATGAAACAGAGGCAAGAGAGATGATTAGTATGGGAGCACAACTCCAAGTTTCGTGCTTCGGCAGTTTGGGGTACATTTCAACGGAATTGTATGCGCATTGAGACGGAATGAGAATGATAAAAAGTGCAAAGAACGGATACACGCCCCAATGTTTGGACATGATTGCCCTTGTCATAAACACTCTTGCTCAAAAGTTCCCGGCTCAGTTCTGCTCTCTTCAAAGCCTTGCTCTCTTCGGAACAGACCAAGGGAGGCTGCCAAATCCGAAACGGAGTGTTAGATCACGGAAAAACGCCTAGTGATTGTGAACCTCTATGGAAACGGGAAATGTCATGTAATAGGAAACTCTGCAGAAATATGCTGGCGAGCTCTTCGTATATTTTGAGATCGACATAACCGGACTTCTAAAAACGCAATTCGTGAACTTGTTCAACAGTTTTAGAGGACACGTTCAGTACGTGACAGAAGACCACGAAGCGTTTGCTCGGCTTAGTGTCACCACTGTGGCCGACAGTGTGAAAAAATATTCGGAAACTTTGGTTCGGCGACGTACGGAAACATTGGCTTGGCGGCCCGAGTTCCTCGCTCACGTCAATCTGGTGTATTTTGAGGTCGTATTTTGCGGCGTATCCATATAGGCTTCAGCTGATGCAAGAACTTAAGTCTACAGTTTATCAGGAGCGGCTAAACTATGCCTATTGGGCTTTTTTGAAGAAAATGATCTTCTCCAACAAAATCTATTTTTATTTGGACAAAAACGTGAATAGATATAACAATTTCGTCTAGGCAATCGCAAACTCCAAGTGATTCATAAAGAGCCGTTACTGCGCCATCTTTGAGAGCCTGGTACAGGGCCTGGTCCAAATGAATTATTATACCTTATTTGGTACCCGTTATCACATCATGATCCTAAATTGCATTTGGCTGCACTTTAACGAAGTCCATGCGAGTGAACTCTGGTTCTGAGAAAATGGCGTCGCAAGGCACACAGCCAGCAGGACAATTTTATGGACAAAGTGTCCCGGACGGAAAATCTCCCGTAACGGGAACTTTATTCTTTGTGCTTTTCGACTTTTTCGTGTGACTTTTTGAGCAGCAAAATGTACGCAAAAAATCCCACGACTTTGAGTGAACTAACCACGAACGTGTTAAAGCGTGTATTTATGTAAATGAGCATGATTGTTGTGAAAAACGTTTCTGGCTGTCTTGTTGTAGGCTGAAGGACTTAAATATATTTGAGAGTCTGACATGCTCGTAGCATGTAGATAAATCCTGGTGAACTAAGTGTCATCTGCGAGTGCATACTTGTCGGTCGTGAGCGAATTTTTACCAGGTCCCCTCGTTTGGCATCGAGAACGCGTGAAATTTATTTTGGCGTCATGGAAACACTTACGTCATCTAGACTACCGTATTATATTTATTTTCTAAGTGATTTTTCAAAATACGTTAAACACATGTTTTGAGTGTTATTTTCGGAATTTCGAAACTGCCTTGCGAACAATATATATATATATATATATATAGTGTCCGTTCGTATACCAGTTATGCTTACGTAGCCGGCCAGGGTCATTCTAAGACAAGCCCATTTGGCCAAAGACTCGGTCACCGCCGATGCGCTTCCTTATAATGTATATATATGTATTTTTGCGCTCTAAAAACCACATGTTAGACGCTCGTAATGGGCTTAGTTGCCGGTGGCACGATGTCGTCTAAATGCATCTATCGCCATCGCGTTCTCGTTACTGGATTTATATAGGCAGCAGGGCAATGACAACCACGTCCAACAGGAAGGCTGGGACTCGAACTTGCGATTGTTTTGCTTATCATGGTTGCCATGGTAACTACGCATTTCGACCGGTGCGTTAGCCGCCTAAGCCTAACAGATATATATATATATATATATATATATATATATATATATATTTGTTCGACATATTGTATGCGTTGGTTCACAGATTGATGCTTCTAATATACAGCAAAATAATAAAGAACAAAAGAAGTAAGTATGACAAGCTAAACTGCGAGTGGGCACGAACACCGTAATGGCAACAAACGGAAAAGAGCGGCAGCCAACGCCGAGGTGGAAAATTCGGGCTACGCAATAGCCGAACGGCCACATTTGTGCAAGGAAAAGTCACACGGAGATAGACAATCCCAGAAAAACCTCTGTGTGTCGGAAAAAATACCTTGTCCGCAAGCAAGAAGCCGTTTGAGACTATCAGCTGTGTGGTGTGCCCGGACACAGGCCAATAGGGCGGCGAGTAGGGTGGACTATACCACGGCGAACGGAAGAGCATCGTCTGACGTCAATATTATCAATGCCAACCGACCGCCCTTTTAACGGTCGAATAGCTTCTGCGGCGGAAGCGCACCGGCCGGAGGTGATGGCCATAGGAAGCATTGGCCATAGGAACAGCAGCAGAAACAGCATGATTGTCCGTGCTGTCTTGGACAGTGCAGGCGCCCAGGTTGAACCTTGACCCGAGCCCGAGTCTGCTGTAACCAGCGCACCATCGAACATGTCGATCAATACATATACAGACACACACACACACACACATACAGGCACGGCCTACTAAAACAACTCTATCAATTTCCATCTACGATGCTCTCCCTGCTCTTGCACATCTATGTATGTACGTATCTCTGATCTGGTGTTGGTGGCGGCACGTGTGTCTTCACGAACGAGTGTATCTGCGGAGTGTATGGGCGACAAGGCAGCGATACGATGCTAACAGAGTACATGTTCGAGTACATAGAGCTAATTGGAGAGACTCGGTCGATCCACTGGATTGGATCTGTCTGCGAACGTAGCGGACTAGTTGATTTAAACGGCGCTCTGATGCCTGCCCGCCTATCTTCCGTCCTTCTTCCGCGCCGGTTCTGCGGCCGACTCTACGCTCGGGGCCGACCTAATTAAGGTTCGAGTAAGTAAAGACGGTCAGTTGGTGAGAGCTTTCACACTAGTAGTCTGACGGCTTTTAGTAACCGTCGAGGTTCGCCAACGGACACCGTCTCGACTCCCGGACTCTAAAAGTAGGTGCTCCCTACGTGAGCCTCGGAGGGACCAAAACTAGTGACAGGGAATAACAGCCACCATCGGGTGACGTTCGAGCGATATTCGAGCCGCCAGACTTATTCTCACCTGCCATCCTCTGCATGTCGGATTGCGGGTGCGGATTGCGACGTGATGCAGTCTCGACGGGAAGAACTCGCTTTCAGAAGCTCTTGCCAGTGAGCGCGCGTACGTGAAACCACGCCGAAACAGCGAATCATCTACGCAACCGCCGTCATGTCCAGATATCAGATGTCACTCTCATATCAGCTCATCGGCAACTACGGCAACCGGCGATTACCGACATACACCCCCGAGAGACGGCTCATAGTTTGCACCTGGGTGACGTGCAGAGTTAGTGTGTAGCTAGAAACCCTACACTGGGTTAGTCGACGTACGCGTAGCTGTGAATTTGCTACTACTACTACTACTACTATTAACTAAACTTTTCCGGCTGACCCTCAGCCAAGATTTAACGTCCACGAGACTGTTTTTCGCATGGCTTCATAGACGGACCCTCATAAGTACAAATGTGCAACGGTGAGGCTCGAACTCGCGCACCTATGTGTCTCCTCCGGGTGCAAGGCGCGGACTAATTGCTAATTAGTTAATTAATTAACAATTAGCCACCGAGCTCGACACTACAAGTACTACTAAAACTACTACTACTACTGCTGCAGCCTTTCGAACACTTCGTTCGAACAATGATAGCCCTTAGCGGAGGCAGTCGACTTCATTTAAGGGCAATCCAGCAGAAGTTGTACGTAATACACTTTGTGTCACCTAGAACGTTGTTCCCCTAACAAAGTTTCAGTCCGAGTGGTTCAAAGCTGAAAAGCTACGCGTATTAAACAGTTCAGGTTACCACAGTTGACCACCTTGATCAGATATGCTGGGACGATCTGTCCCCTGACGGAACACCTACAGTTTAACTGAATAGTAATACAAGGCTACGACAGATTACCGTGTTCACGCAGTCATGTGTGTCGGATGGCCGAAGATCCCGACTTCCCTACGCAGGCCCAAATATCGCAACGTTAATAACGCAAGTTGCAGTGTCGACAGCGCTGGCTGTCGAACACAACGAGTCGGAAGCTCAGTTTTCTCTCTAATCTGGGCAGAGTGTGGACTTGCTAGCTCTGCCCATGATTATTGGTCCTTCTTATTTGTCCTTAATGCCCACTCAGTCCGTTTTGATTTTCGACAATAACACAGGTGCAGTGATCACTGACTTGCAAAAAAAAATCACAAGTAGGTGATGCCGACGATATTAAAATTCGTTGCAGCTGTCGCCGCGGACCACGCCGGCCTGTTTATAACTGCTGGTCGACGATCTTGTCGTGTTTTACTCCCGACCTGGCTATAATAAATCTTCGTACAAGACCTCGCGCGCACCGCAGATGCAGACCAGCACACTGGCGGTAATGCGTCCCTGCTCAGGTTTGCCTTTGGCTAGTCGGCTGGACAGGCCAGATCAGAGCTGAGGTAACAACCAACCACTGGGGTCGTGGTCGCAGGTCGGGATTTCCTGCGACCCCCCAAACTGACCCCCTGCTTCGGCTATAGCTTGGCACGGCTGCCATGCTCGGCGGAGGCGGCCGCGGTTTCCGATAGCCGACGGCTCGCAGCAACTTCTACCCTAAGGGTTTTATATCGCTTTCGTTCTTGTTCTGTCCACCGTTTCTGTTGCTCTCGGCCCTGTTCGCGACATCTTATGATGTCGCGAACAGGGCCGAACCAGAAATCAAGACGAAGGTTACGCTAGCGGTTTACGCTATGAAATGCATGCTGTGGAAATTGTTGTCTAAACAGCCGCAAAACAACGACAACACGCCACGTGGTAAGAGTGAAAAGTGGCGACATTTTAATTGGTTTGTTTTTTGTGTAATATATGCTCTGAAACAAAGAAATTATAAAGTCGCCACCTATATATATATATATATATATATCTACCGGCCCCTATTAGCTTCAACGTTCTCATCATTGTTGCCGTTTTTGAATATATATATATATATATAAATACCGAGCAAGATGGCTTAGTGGCAAAGCCTTTGCCTTGCATTCGGGAGGACTGGGTTCGAGACCCAGACCGGCCACTCTTAAATTGGTTTGCATGGTTTCCAATTAAGACAAGGTAAATGCCGGAGTGGATTAAAATTAGCCATGACATGAATAAACCGTACACGGGCAATTGCCTTACGGCAAATATAAAAAAAAAAAAAAATATATATATATATATATATAGGGGCCGGTAGACGAGGTGGAGAGACACTTCCACGACGCCCTCTGGACTAATCATACAGCTAGCTAGTAACAAACGTAGTTAACAAGAACCCAGTTATTTTTTGGCGGTCAGCCGTTTTGTGCAGTTGTCATATAGTCAATAGGCCAGCCAATCAGAAGGCGAGCTGGGCTCCCACGGTATGAGCATGGGGCAAACGTACAACGGTTTTGTACCAATGCCAGATAATGTACTAGGCGTAACTTACGCCTAGTAATAACGCACTACCAAAAAGTATTGGTAGTGAACAATTTGGTGGCAAATTGTAAAGCTTCCAAATTTGACGAGTGTACATAGCGTTAATTCCTTTCTCTCTTGGTTCGTTCGCGTCGCGATAAGGCAAGGTTTGGGCGCATGAACAGCGCTAGTCCTCGATAATTTCCTTAGCATATTCTGGTGCAGATTCACTTACAGGAGAAATACTTAAGGCTGGACAGTGTCCAAAGAGGCATCGTCTGAAAATATCTCGATTGCTGTATTCGACTCGTCATTTACTCCTTGCCTTCGCATTTTGTTGTTGTTGTTGTGTCATTCATTTGTTCGTGCCCAAGTGTGCATGCCGAAGGAATATTGTACATACTATTTGCACGATGCGTGCGTGCCTTACACCAATTGTCAATTTCTACCCTCGGCATTCGCCGCGTAAATTATGAGGCGTCTAAGGGTTGCCTAGCGGGGGCTTGGACTTTTCTCGTGATCTCATGCAATTATTTAGCTAAAACACAACTTAAAAAGGTGTTGTTTTCGTTACGCTATTAGCGCAGTCTATATAGCGACGGCTCACCGTCCTTCCCGTTCTAATATGCACAGCTTTGGCGCTCTTTAGAAAGTAACAGTAGGAGAGCAAACGGGATACGCTATTTTTGAGTGTGAAACATTAATCCTTGACTACAAATAAAACACCAGAATATGCGTCAGAAACAATGTCGAACGATTACATATCAAACGTTTGCTGAGTGGCGCAAACGTAATCATTTTACGTGCATGTATGTAGGGACATAGTTAATGTTTCTATGTGTAGTTGTAGTAAGGCATCTGTCTAAAATAAAAACGCACGCTAATTTACTTTTTAAATTTTAGTACTAATTGCTTATGATTATAAACATAATTTAAACAAACAGTTAGCCAAAGTGAAAGAATACATAACAGTCAGATACACCAATTTGGTACTGCAGGTGCTACAAGTACAAAACGAAGTTCACTGTGGATAAATAGCACAGCTTCTGCTGAAACGCAAAGCGCGCTTGTGTTGCTTTGTCGAATCGAGTATTTGATAGCATTCTGAAATTAAACCTCTTGAAAGAAGGAAAAATAATTTGAAATGTTTGAAACGAACTAAATCTGTTTTCTGTTCGGGTACTGTCCGGCCAACAACGCTTGGACAATCATCGTGTGCCTACAACAAGCAGGGCCAACCTAGTTTCGGGAAGCTGAGGCAAAGACGCATAAACAGAGCGGGCTAGAGCGCCGTTAAATAATACAGACGTGCTGCAATGGAAATCTGTTTACTTCCTTCTACGCGTTCTAATGCAGAAACTTCACATGCCGAACCATGTCTCAACATCTTGTCCTTCGTTTTAGTTATCGCAATTTGTTTCTCGTCTCGAAACAGCTTTGTAATTATATATATATATATATATATATATAATCATAAAGATGTCACATACGCATCAAGGAGAATCCTACCATAGTTGGCTATTACTATTATTATTTTTTGGCTAATATTAAGTTGTATTACTTTTTGTAGAATTGTCCTTATTTACCTTGCTAGCGAAATGTATTCGTGCTCGAAGACATTCATGAACATGCGATCGTTTTTGGGAGAATGAACAAAGCGCCTATTTAGCCGATCGCGCAAACTGAAAACGTTGCATTATTCAAAGGAACGGCATTCGGCATTACAAAAAAAGAAACAACAACAGTTTTAATGACAAAACGTCATGCTAACAATTGGCAGCCTGGCAAAAACCTAGCTCGGTTAATGAATGAACGTCTAGTGGTTAACTAGTTTGTAAAGTCCTAATAATCATGGAGAGCCCCACCGTGTTTGGCAGACAAATAGCTACATCCATGCAATCGTTAGGCAAATGAGCCGAGCATATATTTAGTTAGTCGCCTATCTAATCTACAAACGTTGCTTTAGGAAAATTATTTAGATGCGTAACCTCCGGTTGCAAAACGTGAGTACCCAGTAGTAATAGTAAACTGCCATGCTAGCAATTGGCAACCTGGTAAACACCTTGCTCGCCTAATGAATGCGTCTTGGCGCGAGCGGTGGCACATTAGTAGATAGTTATAAAAGAAGTATTAGCGCATATATACATATATGCATATATGTATATATATATATATATATATATATATATATATATATATATATATATATATATATATAGGGAGTACGTTCGTGTAAAGACAAGGTGCCGTCGATTTCGACGCCTTGTTTGATAGACCAGTTTATTTTTACTGGTGTCCGATCTGGCAATGTCCCATTAGAAATAGTTGGCTTTATGGGCCAACACGTTGCCCCAGTAGTACGTGCCCATTGCAAAACCCAGACGGTTAGACTACAGGCGACTTAGCAACGACGGAACAGCGGCGCAAAGATAATAATAATACTAACTACAACGACAGCAACAAGGAGACCAGCGATAACAAACCAACATCTATAACAACATCAACAAGCACAACGACAACGGCCACAATAACAGAAACACCAACAACAACAACAACAACAACAACAACAACAGCAACAACAACAACAACGACGACGACAACAACAATAAGAAGGACAACAACGATTCTCTCTAGGCATTCTTATCGTGCTATCCTCCACCTGCGGCTTTCTGCTTGCAATGCGGAAACATTAATCGCGGCGGCACGAAGAAGCATTTATCTGTCGACAAGTGGCCGATGGCGGAATGGCGCCGATGGCGGTACGACTGAGTACAAGCAGTCGCCATGTTGGCGAAGCTGCACGCTAGTATACGGCAAGGCTGTGTGCCAGGTTGGTGTGCCTGGATAATTAGGGTAGGTGCGGTCTAGCCACCTAATCTACGCATTGGCTATGGCCAGTAACAAACAACAGCGTCGGTCCGCCCGGGGCACATTCATGCAATGCATGGGGACAACTGGAACAGGACCGCCCCTATGTGTCGGCACTTTGTCCAGCTTTAGTACCACAAATACCACCACCATTATCATCATCACCGCCGCCACCACCATTGGCACTTGTAGCAGCACGGCAGCGAATACTGTCGCGACTACCAACACCTACTGATATGCGACCAGCGCGGGCGACAGCAGGCGGATGCGAGCAGGTCTCCCATAGTCGTTCTCGCATTCTCTTGGTTCTGCGTCCTCATCTTCTTTTTCTTAATCTGCCTCATCTCCTTTTTCGTATTCTGCCTCATCTTGTTTTTCGCATTCTGCCCCCCCCCTTCTTCTTATCTCTCTCGTCTTCTTTCATCGCTTTCCTCGTCTCTAATTTCCTCAATGTTTTCGATCTCCTCCTGCTATTCCTCCTTTTCCATCTCCTCCTGCTATTCCTCCTTTTCCATCTCCTCCTCCTGTTCGAAGTCGAATTATCGGTGGGTCGAAGATACGACAGACGCTCCACGTTCTACTATTCGGAAGCTGAGTGGTTGAATTGAACAAGGGCCATTTAGCCGCATTACGATAAGTCGCCGGATTACGTGCTCCGGTTACTACCACTACTTCTAGTCAAACTACTCCTACATATATATATATATATATATATATATATATATATAGTAGAACTACTACTATTACTATTACTACTACTGCTACTTCTACCGCTACTACTGCGACAAATACCACTCATATGTATGGAGGGCCGCGTGTGTGTGTGTGTATATGTTGATGCTAAAGCGAAACTGCACTAGCCTATTGTGCATGAACACTACCAATGTGTAGCAATTGTTGTTCCCTATCCCCGTCCCGTTCCCGTCCATCGTCCGTCCCAACCACTACCACTCAACTCGAAAGAGGTCATTCGCGCGGAGGCGGTCCGAGACGCTGTGGAAAGCATTGCCTGGTCATCTGCGCAAGGTCAGCAGCCTGTTCGCCTGCTGCTTACATATACATACTTGTGCATATGTGCGTGTACGCTTTGTCTGTCTACATAGTGAGCAGGCTACCGACGAACCCTTCTCTCTCAACAATCGCTTCTGGATTTTATTTTCAAGCAAACCTTAACGATGACTTGACTTTGGAGACAACTGCCGTGTCTGGGGCAAGTTAAAGGCGCGACAATAAAGAGAGAGATATAGAAAGACAGCGAAGAGAGAGATGGGGAGAGAGATAGAGAGAGAGAGAAAGGCTATTGGCGCGGCTATAAAATGAGGGATGGAGAAAGAGGGAAAAGGAAACAGTTTGAGAAGGCGGCGGTAAGCAGAGATCTAGCGTAATGTAGCCAGAATATTGCTCCGTCTACGAGCAATAGAATACGTTGAGGAAGTCGTAGTCGTAATCGTAGAAGAAGACGTGAAATACGTCGTAGAATGTCGCGGAATACCCCGTAAAATGTCGTGGAATACGTCGTATAGAGTACGTTGCCATCTATCGGTATGAAGCTGGGGAAATATGCAAACCACTTGGCTCGTTGAATATGCTTACGAGTGCGCATAGCAATTGTAAGACAACATCGGCTGGATTATGGACGATGTCGATAACCTATGTAACTAGAAATCTCGATTCCTGACTGGAGATGTCGTGAAGGACATCGGCTCGATCATCGGCTAAACGAACTGTGTGCTGTGTACACTAATCGACATAATCGATAAGTTGCACACTAATTCAGATCGGGCAAAGCGTCGCTCTCAAGACTATATCAGCGCAAGTCATAATAGTAGTATGGTGAGAGACAAAACCGTTTTCCGATTTTTTGCCTAAATCTAACGCACTGCATTGTAGACACTAAGTTATATCGATAATGTTGCTTCTAGTAGTGCTTTCGACTATCGAATTATTCCTTCGTAGGGCTGCTCGAGGACCAATACCGGTTTATTACAAATAAGATTTCTTAGAGAGTTGAGAATCACCGCTTTTGGATTAAAGGCAACCCGAACTATTAGGTTCAGGACTGACATCTGTGATACGGCAAATGGCTCGACATTGACGGCGGCCATATGGTCAGTGCGTTTGACAGGGTCAGTGCGCCCTAATCCATGAAATTTGTGTATGTGTTTATAAAGAGTTTATGATCAAAAATGTTTGTGTGTCGGTTCTAATATGAATGTATGCTTCTATAAATAGACGGATCTATTATCAATCAATCTGATAGACATCAAATCTGCTTTTCAACAAATAAAGCTGCTTTGGCAGTCTATCTTCATCATTAGTAGGTGCTGCCCGCGAACATAACACGATCGCCTATTGCAAGTGACTAGAGACGACCCTAATCTCTAAGTAGATCGCAGCATGGCAAGTGAAAACACACCGGGACAAAGAAGATCAAAGTGAAAACACACCATAGAAACGACTCTTTCTTGTATTTGGCTTACCATGCGACCAAAACACACGTACACAGTAGGGTCTGCTGTTAACACTACTTCGCCTACTTTTAATTATAATTCCCGGTTGTAATTTCGAGCTTTATTTGCACGAAATGTTCTAGTATGTTGTAGTACATAGGCAACATATATTAACTCTTAATGACAGTAACAGTGTTGTTGCGACTTTTATGCCTGCTATCGTTGTTGTTGTTGTGATTGTGGTTGTTGCTGCTGCTGCATTGTTACTGTTGTTGTTGTGGTGGTTGTTGTTGTTGCTCTTGTCGCCGAAGATGCCAGTGCAGTGAGCGAGCACAGCGACGAATGCCAGATCTATTACGACACTCTTCCGCTCGGTGAGTGGAAATTGCCCTGACCTCAGCGAGCTTGCGTGTCATGCGGCCACACGGGAACCTCAAACACCACCACGGCCAGGGTCGCCACCGCGGCAGTACGAGCTGAAGCAGAATATACTACAGAAGCACGACATAAACCAGCTCGTTGTAAGCTTGCCGCGTAAGCGAAGCAAAGTGTGGTGGTGGTGGTGGTGGGGAGCCAAGTGTATAGGGTACAGCTAACTGGCTACACAGATGAGACGATGAGGACGACAACGTCTCCTTGTTATACATATATGCACAGGCGCTGCTGCTAATCTCGCGTCGGCCCCGGCCGTTGCGCCGTTGGGCCCAGTGTTCTCTTCCGTCCTCTAGTTCCGGTCGTTTCTTCGTTCGTTGTCCGTCCAACCACATGAACCAACCACGCTACGTTGTTGTTGTTCCCCCTTCACGTTGTGGTAGTTACAAGTCTGGCGGCGCGTTAGGCTGACCATCTCCGGGGGCCGACCACCTCCGGGGGCCGACACTATCGTCGCGGGCATTCTTCCGCCGCTAACGCCACCGTCGACGCTTCAACCTCAACCTTAGGTTCACAATTCTGCTCTTCTTGGTATATGCCCTACACCATATTAATCTCTCTCTCTCTGTTTTCCTCTCCACCCCCCCTCCCCTCCCCTCGCCATCTCTCCCTCTCTACCTTTACTATCGTTCTTCTTGACCCTTGATCTGTTTCTTGTACGCCATACACCCTCATCTGTTCTATATGTCTGCCGCGACAGTCTAACGCGCGCTCGCCGGGTCGCTCGCGTCACTCTCGGTGTATTTTTTTCTCTTTCTCTCCCGTTGTGTCTCTCTGCTCATACTCGCATAAATCTCTGTTCCGTTCGACCCGCTTCGTTCGTCGTAGATGAGAAGCGACTGGTCAATCTGTCTCAGTGTGCCACCGCTGTGATCAGCTGGCCACCTCTTCGCCCGCCATTCCCTGTATGGTGGAAGCAGACCACCACAATATATATATATATATATATATATATATATATATATATATATATATATATGTGTGTGTATATATTAGGAAAGAGAGGAAAAGGAAAACTGATAGAAAATAGCAAAAACGAACACGACAGACACCTTGTAGATGCATAGCAGCGGCACGCAGCATTACTATAAACAGCGGTTGACCTGAGCGTCACCAGATCTGCCACCCACCGTCACTCACTGTTGTCTTTCGCTCACTAAAACCTTACTTAACATGGCTGTTACCACTCTAGGACTGGCGCTACGGCAGCTGGTAGGTCGCTGCTGCTGGTGCCGCTTCTATAGTATGTACGTATAAGATGTCTATATGTACAGTGTAGAGTCTGCAGCGCGGAAGCTGTGTAGTGGTGTGACCGCCAGCCACGGGGCGTTGCCGTAAATGTCGCTGAGACAGCGGGAAGAGAGCAAGCGATCGGGATAGATAGAGAAAGAAAACAAGCTGTAGAGATAAATGGAGAGAGCGGAGTGGCCTCAACCATCCTCCAGTGTCCAGTGTAGGTGTGAGCGAGTCTCTTCGCCTCCACAAGCCCGCATCGTTGGTTAGTTAGTTTGTTTGTTAAGAGGTGCGTGTTTGCCCGCTAGCCTACCCGTCCCAGCCTACCGTCCTCTTGGTTATTGTTGTTGTTGTTGTTGTTATTGGTGTTTTTTTTTGTTGGTGTTGTTGTTGTGTGTGACCGCCCCGTCCTCCATCGTACATCGTCACATAGGCGGCTCCTGTAGCAACAGCAGGAGCACCGACGACGTCAACCGAGCGTTATGTTTCCTGCTGTGCCTGGCGCAATCACTGATAAGCGCCTCAGCTGGTGGCCCGGAATCTGCGTGCCTTTCCATCGTCTCGTTCTTTCTCGCTTGCCTCTTGGATCGGAGACGATCCTGTTGTGGGGCGACGAGATGCGGCCGGGAGCCCGGCCAGCCTTCGGCGGTAGTAACCCCTTCGTTTCCTCGGGCCTACGGGGTCGTGGCTTGACGGTCGTGGTCCCGCAGGACAGAAAAAGGCGCTGGCGGAACGAAACGCTTAATACAGCGACGACGACGACGATGAGTTGGTTGACCACGTCTGCCCATATATATATATATATATACATATATGTCTGCATCTTTGGACGTTCATGCGTGTGGGTAGAGTGTTTGTTTATACCAGCCACACTACGTACCCCGCTGTTGCTCTGAGTATATTGTGTACTGCCGGATGGCAAACAGTCGTCTGCTACCGTGATGTTCGAATGTGCAAAGTGTTCGCTCCCGTTTAAAACGGGAGAACAACTGGTTATTTGTAACCATGGCTGTTCTACTGTGTTTCACGGGGGGTGCCTAGACCCCGTGCCCCCCGAGGACGTACAGTTTGTGTCGTGCGGCTCCTGTGAATCAGAGGAACCCAACTTCGTCCTGATGAAGGAACGTTTGTGTGTGCTACAGTGGAATTTAGTGAAGCTGTGGGCATCACACTCGGAGCTCCAGCGAAGAGTCGCCGGCAATGAAGCGACTCCTCTGAAGCAACTTGCGCACCCCGAGACCATCGAGGGGTGTTTAAACTCCACGCTAAACGAAAAGGTTAGCGTGAAGAAAACGAACGGAACACGGAAAGCGCGGAACAACAAGAAGTCACGGTTGACGGAAGGCGGAGATCTGCTTGTGTCAACAAAGCCGATCTACGACAGCGCCACCGGAGAGAACGGCAAGAGCAGTCTCTACGGTGCCAAGCGCAGTGCTACAGCAGCTGGTCTTAACAGCAGCGGTAGCAGTAGCGGCGGCGGCAACAACAACACCGCCACTACCCTCGAAGCAAATGAGCCGATGGATGACAACACACCAACGGCAAGGGAAGCGGCAGCGGCCGCAACGTCGCCAACGGAGACAGCGGCAGAGAAAAGAAAAGACGAGGAAGACAACGATGGATTTGTCACCGTCCAACGGAGGAGGAGCGGCAAAACAAAGCATCGTATGCAGAAAGGCAGTGCAGCTGATGGAGTAGGAGATCTTGAAGTGTATGCTGGGCCAGGCAGGTTCAGCGCGCTGAGAGTAGCACGGCTGGCGGCGAAAACGTCAGCTGTCAACCTACACACATGGCTCGTTAACAGGAGCATTTCTGTAAAGGCAGTATTTAAAATGCGGACGCAGGGGAATGATGCCGTGTTCTGTGTAGTGCTGGGTGACGGCGAGTACGCAAAGTGCAGCAAGAGTGAATTCTGGCCTAAAGGTATCCTATTTCGTCGTTGGGCTGGTGGTGCTCCCTACGAGAAAATGGTCATGGAAAGCTTTATCGCGCCTGGCGGTCCGGCTCTTCGCAAGTGACTGCACAGACCTAGAGATGCTAACGTGGAGACTACTAGGTCTCTACGGCTACTTCTCTGGAACTGTGAGGGACTAAGAGGAGCAATAGACCTAGCGCCAGTTGACATGTTTACGTCGGTGGACATTGCACTCCTTACGGAGACCTACCAGCGGGAGGAACTGCATATCAATAATATGCGAGGGTTCCACCAGCTGGCAGTTCTACCTGCTGGAGGTCGTGGTAGACCAGTGGGTGGATTATCAATCTACCTACATAAATGTTTACCGCCGGCGCAATGTGTGAGGAAGAACGATTTCTGTGTAGGCCTCTCGTCTATGAGGGTGAACATAGCCGTCTTCTACCTCCCCCCACAACTTGACTCGGCAGAGGTCGCTGACACGGTGAGTTCTGGTATATCAGGTTTCGACCTGTCTATGCCAACCATCGTCGGTGGCGACTTCAATGCCCGAATTGATGGTGGGGCTACTAACGATAAAGGAGAGGTGCTGCTCCAGTTGATGGAATACTTTGGTCTGAGATGTGCAAATGCACGTGAAGACCACACGTATATAAGTCATAACGGAAGCAGCACCATTGACCTACTGTTTCACAACCTTGTCGATGGCGAAGTAAAAAGCTTCGATGTTCTCGAGGTGGCTGCAAGGAAGCACCTACCGGTGTCAGCAGTCGCGAATATTCCAGATATTTGGTTCAGACAGCGAGGGGATCCACACCTGGTTGCCACGAGGCATGTTGACCTTTCACTTTTAGAGGTTGATAGCCTCGAGGTGGGCTGTGATGTGGATACTTGCTGTGAACTGCTAGAGAGAACCATGAGAAGTGCAGTCAAGTGGAAGAGACCGGGGCAGAGGAAATCACGACAGTGGTTTTCTCAAGCTTGCTATCTCGCCCACCGTGGGGTGCTCGAGCTCTTGCGCCAAGCGAGGGTAGAGGCACCACCGCAGCTGCTAGCCAGACGCAGGCTTGACTACTTCAACAGTAGAAAAGCTTATATAAAGCTATGCCTTGAGCACAAGCGTGAATACGCTAGGCGGGAGGAAATTCGACTGCTTGAAAGAGCAGAACGCAAGCCCTCAGCCTACGTTGTACGACCTCGTAGGGGGGCGAACCACCTGCTCAGCGACGAACAGGTAACGAGTCACCTGACCGGTCTTCTATATAACTGCGAGACGGTACGCCTGGCTCCAATGATTGAGCACCCGCTAACATTGGAGCAGGAGACTATGAATCTGCCCTTTGAGGTAGAAGAAGTAAGTCAGGTTCTGCACTCTCTTCCGAGAGGAAAGAGTGCGGGACCAGACCAGGTGTACTATGAACACTGGGTGCAGTCTGAGCCACTCTTGGCAAACCATCTTTGTGATTTCTTCAACGAGATCATGAAGACGGGACAAATGCCACGAGTCTGGCATATATCCAGGCTTTCTCTTTTATTTAAGGGCAAGCATGGCGATGACAGACGAGACCCAAACTTATACCGCGGTATAGCGTCTGAAAGGACGCTGAAGAAGATCTTCTGTAAATTGGTTATAAAACGGATCGAGTACGTTGTCGACCAGACCCTTCCACCGGAGCAATTCGGCTTTCGAAGAGGTCGAGGAACGCGTGATGCAATCCATGTGCTTCAGTCAGAGATAGAGCGAGCTGTGGCAAAACCCGGAGGTCATTTGTATGCAGTCTTTATAGACTGCGTCAAAGCCTTCGACAAAGCACCTCGAGATCTCCTGGTGAAGTCATTCCGATACGCAGGGGTTGGTGGCTCTCTTCTGAGCGTAATTTCGAGCTTCTTTGATGAGGACACCTTACTGGTGCAAGGTGAGCAGGAAGTGTTGCAGGTAAGGCAAAATGTGGGAACCCCGCAAGGCGACCCATTGAGCTGCGTCTCCTTCACTCTACTGCTTGCCGATTTTGTCGATCATATTCGACGGGAGTTCCAGAAGGCCACAGTTGTGATGTACGCAGATGACATAGTGGTCGCCCATCACGACCTGGGTGCCATCAAGCGCATCACTTCTCTGGCGGAGGTGTTCCTTGTCTCAAGGGGGCTCGAGATAAACGCCATGAAGACCAAGGCTATGAAATTCAGAAGAGGAGGTCGATTGGCTGCTAAAGACGTTATACGTTGCGGCGGCCAATCCTTAGAATTCGTCAACTCTTTCCGGTATCTGGGGCTTCGGCTTCATTATACTGGGACGACCTTCACTGCTCACATCGTCGAAACAGTGCGCACAGCTCTAATCTCTCTTTATGGAGAGGTAGGCGACGTCCGGCGACTGTCGGTCCCGACGGCAGTGGCACTTTTCTACCTCAAGATTGTTCCAACGCTGATGTATGGTCTTGACAGAATATGGGAACACCTCACCCGGGCAAACTTTGGTTTGCTTGAAAGGTGTTTCACAATGTACATGAAGCGGGTACTTTGCCTGTCAATGCGGGCAAGGAGCCGCTTTGTGTACCTTATGTCTGGCTGTGCACCGGTTGTTGGGATAATTCGATTGAGATTGAAGACGCCGCGTACAGTACCATTCGAGAGCTTTATCTCAGAATGGGAAAATAAAGTTGAACAAGCCCGACGAGAGGTTGGAGACCTGGATATTTTCAGTGCCTCTCACCTCTGGTCTGGTCTTGCATGTGACAATCGCCATGTCTATACCAGATATATAGTTCATGGCTATCATCACCTGGTCTGTTCGAATACGAGCTTCCACGAGGAGTACACGGAGTGCATCTGTCGACTGTGCTCTCAGGCGTGTACGAAGTTTCATGCGTCTGCCTGCCTGGCCCTTGCGAAGAGATCGCTGCACTGCCTCTCTCGAATAACATGCCGCGAGCAGCTGACTATATAATTGTATAATCTATATAATTATCTATGTTATATGCATACTCAATATGAGTGAAATAAATAAGATGATGATGTACTGCCGGATGATCTTGCAGCAGCTATTGGTCCCGCCGCTGCCACCACCGCCATCACACCGGTGATCCAGAGCACGACAATGTTGACCCTCGTAAGACCCGTATAGCAGCACAAATAGGATACCGCCAAATATGCACTCGTGTTAGCACGTGCACTCACAGGTGGAACTCTCTACTTAGAGTTCCACCTGTGAAGGGCTGTAGGCAACCTTGCAGCGATATGTGACGACGATAATCTAGTCAGCTAGATAGATCGCAGGAAGGATGATTTGTTAAATTGTTCTCAAAATCTAGAAATGGGGCAGCACATATTTAACTGTTCGCCCGACCGGCTGTTTTAGCTATACTCGTATAAGAGAGTTGCCGCAAGGCGGCGGCAGAAAGACGCGGTCGGACTGGCACCACGCTACACGCGCAATTTGTCGTTTTCGCGGCCATCGTCGATAATTCCACGAGCCGAAAACACGGCGACGAGATTCTCTAGGCGACGCAAGTTTTAACCAAGATCTCCTTCGGGCCGGGAACAGCCCTTAGGGGGTACGCAACGTCTACCAGAGAGGTCCTCAGGGGGTTCGCTACCGCCATACGAGGCACCTAAATAGCTAAGGATACGGGCAGCTAACTGCCCACTGACAGCGGGGGTGCCAGGGAGCTTTACAAGGAATACGAAAAGGGACGAACACACCGAGCGGAATGAGCGGAGAGCGTTTTCCCACCGCTAGAGCAACCACAGCTTAATATCGTCTACACCACCTTTCGTGGTACCCACCCAGCCGAGCGTGCCACGAACCTCGGTCGGGTTGACCTTGCCTGGTTTGGCGTCGCCAGTCGACGCCAGGCGGTCAGTGATCAGACACCACCTCGCGCTCATAAAACAGCCGTTAGCCTCTCTCCTTCGCCGCTGCAGAATGGGTTACACCGAGAAAATCCGCCTCCCCTTCTCCGCCTCCCCGCTGATCCTGTTTCTGCTTCCCGATCTCGTCCTACTTGACCAGGCCCGAGCCCAGGCCGACAACCGATCGCCCTAATAGCGCTCATTTGTTAATCTGTGCCGCGCTCCTAATGGTGGTGGGCCGGTTAGTTTCCTTCGGCCGGCGTTAGCCTCGTCGTCGTTGTTGTCGTCGTCATCGTCGTTGTTGTCGTCGTCGTCGTTGTTGTTGTTGTTGTTGTTGTTGTTGTTGTTGTTGTTGTTGTTTTTGTTGTTGTTGTTGTTGTTGTTGTTGTTGTTGTCGTCACCGTTGCACCGGGCAATATCCAACCCATGAACGTATAGTCATCTAATCGCGTAGCGGATAGCCGAGATGAGATCGAGGCGGAGCGAGCAGTACGTAAGCCGCCCGCGCGTAATATGGCCAGGCCAACTAAGAAAGGAACCCCGGGGAATAATGATGCCATACGCAAATTGCATGAGAAAACTAGGAAAAGGCCGATATGGCAGATATGCAAAGGACGAGGGAACGAGAAACGTTAGAATGAGAGAGATAGAGAGAGAGAGAGATGGAGAGACTGAACAAAGATTGAGCCTGCCTCCCATGCCGTTATGCGCCCCATTTAGCTTGCTTGCTTGCAATCTGCCGTATGCAAAGTTTAGCAAATAGCTTGCCAAGACAGTCGGTCGATTTAGTAGAGATTTAGTAGCAAAGGATTAGTCACGTGTGATTGCGGATATTATTAATAATATACAAGATATATATATATATATATATGATAGAATGGGAATAGATGATTATAGTTACATAGAAGACATATATATATAATATGATATATATATAATATTAAGATATTATTATTAATATATCTTATCTATATGTATAGAATTATCGATATATTATATATGATATATATAGTTATATACTATATTTATATGTACATCATACATATACATATATATATATATATATATATATATATATATAATTTAGCTCTTATCTGCTTACTGAGTATTCAGAAGGCAATACAAAAATTACCTATCTACACGTTTTCTCATTGCGCAGCGTGTCATGATCGAACTCTCGACTCTTCGGTCACCGTCCCTCACCCGCCAATAGAACGACGACTACAGCGTTGTTGACGCACGCTCGTCTCTCGCCAAATCCGCGTTTTCATAAGGAATTTGTGTATTTCTGCATACCGCTGCCATTGCTCCTGGCGGCGGAGAAACCTGATGGCACATGTCTAAGACCGATGTGAAACAGTCTGGCCTGAGGCAGCGTAGTGGCCTTACTTTCGTCCGATTTTTACATCTCTCGTCTTCTCGTAGCAAGGCAGTTCAGAAAACCGCTCGCAGGCCGTACTCAAGCGACGGCGTATCTGGTCAAATGCAAGCAGAGCATGATGCCGATCATGCGGCAAACGTTGACGATTACGTCCACGAAATCGGCTAACAACGGTCGGCGCATATTGTATTGCGGTAGAAGAAGCGGTTGCAGTAGCAGTGGCAGATATTGCACTAGAAGTGCAGGTAGTAATCCTTGGTGCACAGCAGTGTTGGTGCCGGCGTCAGCGGGGTGAGTCACGTTCGATCGCGCTCCCGGATAAGTACCGCTGAACCTAGTTCAAGCGCGGAAAATCTGGGAAATCTGCGGACCAACGACCGCCCTCGACCCAGTGATCAAATAGGTGCAGTTTATTGTGAGTAAAACGGTGAAAAAACAGTGAAAATCGATAGTGACAAACTTTCAGTCGCCAAATCGAACGCTGAATTCGAATCCTAACGGACGTAAACAAACGCAGGCCTAAAAACGAACCAACGTTTGGAGCCTCGAAAGTGCTGTGTGCAGATTGGCAATTTAACGGGTACTACAAATCTGTGTTGGCCACTTCGATTGGGCCGCTAGATCCCGAGATCTCGAATTAAGCCGAAAAAGTTGCGTTTTTGGTGACGCAAACAGAAGAGCAAAAGAAACCTCGAAAACCGCTGATACCGTTTATACAATCGGACAGCCCTCTTCGCAAGGACTCTATAGATGGGTTAAACGGCCTATATACGGTGGCTACGTGCTAAGAAACAGCTTTTTGGCAAAAAGTTTGTATTTCGAAGACCAACAGAGATCAGCTGATCAGGTGATATCAACACCGCTGCGGCAAGATCAGCAAAGACACTGATTCAGAAAGCGCGCTTGATAAGAAGCATAACAGTGAGCTAAGATCCCTGCTAGCGTGTTAAAAACGCGAAATTTTGATTTTATTCAAAAATTTGCCTTTTTTTATACCTGCAGGCTTACGTAGACACTAGTGAGGGGGCCGAAAGGCCTTCCTCGCTAAATATGGATAAAGAAATGGAGAAAAAACAGGAAGAGCACCAGAGTATGGTGACATCCCTGTCCGGACTACTGACGAGGACAACTTCGGAACCCAATCTTGCGGTCCCAAGAAAAGCAAAGAAAGACACGGAGTCAGCAACGTTAATGAGCACGGAGGCAGCTGCAAGCAATGATTCGCTATGCAGCTACACCAAGGTAGGAGGTAAAAAGCGAAAGCAAGAAGACGATGAAGCGTCCGAAACGCAAGAGGATGCGACAACAACGATATGGGGGTGCAAAGAGTTTGACGAGTTGCTCAATTGCGCGCATAGCCTTGTAAAACAGACTATCCCAGCAAATACAAAGGATAACGTTAAAGGTGCAATAAAGGCTCTCGAAAGCAGCCTGATAGCACTAGAAAACAAAAGAAAGCTCTCAAACGACAGTGACAACGATAGACACCTGGATAAGCTCCGAGTGGAGCTAAACGAAAAAGAAAACATTAACAAATTGCTTTATCATCAATTGTTAGAGAAAGAAGAATTAAATAAACAGCTACAAGAGCATATTAAACAGCTCGAAGAAGCTGTAAAACAGCGACGAACGCCTGAGGAAATTAAACAGGCCGAGGAAGAGGAGAGGTGCCAAGAAATCTGGAACAATCTGCAAAAGGCAGAAAACGCAGACCAGGCGATAAACGAGCTAGCAAAGGAATGGCCGCGAAAAGCCTACCGTCAAACTCGAATAGTAAAATCTAGTATCCTAGGTGATAGAGAGGTGAGAGCACTCTTGGTACAGGATAAGAACGCCAAGGATATGGAAGTGATTAAGAGGTTAACACAGTATTTCCCCGCAGCCCCAAAACTGGCTGAGCTGACCGTGGGCAAAGTTGGCATGCTAAAGATTAGCCAAGAAGAAATCGATCTGGGCGAACCAACGACCGCTTCAAGGGACGTGTCGTCACACTCAACACGAACCCTGATAGTAGGCAAAATCGGGGAAGAAGAAAACCCTAAAGCCGTTCTCAAAACAATTGAAATGGTTATAGACAAAATGAGTAAGGTCATTAACAGAGAATGGAAGACAGAAGAAAGCAGAAGAAGAGGAGCTCTGCACATCACAGAAGGAACCAACCCCGAACTCGCCAGAAAAGCGACAGAATACTGGCTGCAAAGATTCGAAGGCGAGATTGATCTGTGCCTAAAAAAGAAGGCCCCCCGAACAGAGAGACGAACGCGAGGTCCACAAAAACCCAAGACCGGGTCAATTATCATCAATACAACAGGTGATAAAACACAAGCAGAATGGTCCAGCATTCTACAGCGTGATGTGGACACAACCCGAGCTGGAGTCACGGTAACAAACATCGTATATCCCAGAGAGGGCGGTATCAAAGTACTTTATAGGGAAAACCAAAAGGGAGCAACTACAAGCTTTCTAGACAGCATTAGGAACAAAACGTCTCTGCAGGCCACAGAAAGCCAGCCGAGCATGAAGATTCGTGTGCTGGGAATAAATAACGAGGTTAGTAAGGATACCATCGAACAGGCTGTTCGAAAAGCCCTCAATCTCGCCAACTCGGAGGCCATAGTCATCGAAGAACCCCGACAAAACAAGATGGGCAAGTGGGGGGCCACCGTCCTGCTAGAAAAACGGAAAGCAGAAGCACTGCTGGCCAAGCGGAGGCTGACAATCGGGTGGGTGTCGTATCCTCTAATCGAATGGGTAGTACCCCCGTGCTGCTTTAAATGCCAGAAAATTGGGCATTGGGAACGCGAATGCAAGGAGTCAAAAGTGGCAGACATACGATGCCACAAATGCGGAACAATTGGCCATGCGGCCAAGACGTGCGACAAAAACCCCAAATGCTACAACTGCAAAGAGGGTGACACCGGACACGCGGCCAACTCCATGGAGTGCCCGGCCTACAGGCAATGTATTCGAAATACAAGGGACCGAAAGAGCGAGGTAAGAGGCACGGACTCTAAACAAGGACCCAAAGCAGTCCAGCCCCAGCCCAACGCTAACGAGCAATCCACTTCAACAGAGGACAACATCATGGAGGCCGCCATTGCTGGAGACGAACAAACGTCAAGCGCCAAACAAGACGACGACGGCTTCGTCCCTTATAAAAAGACGATGAAAAATCCGAGAGACAGGGACGCGAACACCATCCAAAACGACGCCGAACAAACTGCAATGCATACAGATTAACTTGGGCCGGTCCAACGAGGCCCAAGCAATGCTGGACGCAAAAATGCAGAAAGATGATGTGCAGCTGGCGCTGATTAGTGAACCCAATAGGAGATGGCTTAATGACGGGCCGGGCAAGGAATGCCTTAGGGATGAAAACGGCGACGCAGTGCTCTGGGTCCAACCCACAGTACCCGTTAAGGCGCAAGGAGCGGGAAAGGGCTGGACATGGGCGGAACTCGACCAAGGACCGACAGTGTTCAGCTGCTACATATCGCCAAACACGCGACGGCAGGAATTCACCGATTTTCTGGACAACCTCGCGGAAGAGATCAGGCGATGTGCGGCAAGAAATAAGACCATCCTTATTGGGGGAGACTTTAATGCGGCCGCAGTGGAATGGGGAAGCCGACGCTCGAACGGAAGAGGTCGTGAGCTGTCAGAGTGGTTGGCCCAATTGGGCATGACCCTCTTCAACGATGGCCTGCGGCCTACGTTTGAACGAAGGGACCAGTCTTCGTTTATCGATCTAACGTTCGGTAATGAAGCTACGGTAAATTTGGTGACGGGGTGGAAGATTTCAGAAGAAGATTCTCTGAGCGACCACCGGTATATTCAATTTGAGTACGGCGCGAACACTGCCCAGCAAGAGGGAAACATCCGTCGCTTAGCATGGCGTGCCGATAAGATGGACATGGAACGGCTTCGTACGGAGCTGAGCGAGAGAAGCCAAAGACTTCTCAGAGAGAAGGAGGAGATTCTGCCCGGCGACGTTGTAGATCTTCTGCGGCGGTCATGCGCAGCAGCATCCACCCAGAGATCGACCGGAACGCGTCGGCACCCGCCGCCTAAATACTGGTGGACAGCAGAAATTGCTAACCTCAGAAAGGCGAGCAACGCGGCCCGGAGAAAATACACGCGGGCCAGAAGGAAGAGGATCGGCATAGAAGTAATCTGGCAGATTCTACAAGCTGCAAGAAAGGCTCTTAAAAAAGCCATCAGGAGCAGCATAGAGAGAAAATGGAAAGAACTGTGCGAAGAGGTGAATGACAATATATGGGGGAAACCCTATAAAATTGTCATGGATAAATTAAGAAGATCTCGCCCGGCACTCCCGAACGGGCTTGTGAAGTGCGCGGTAGAACGACTTTTTCCGAGTCGCGCTGACCCCGCTCGGCCAGAGATTGAGGTTCCAGAGGCGGGCGTGCCACCCATTGAGGATTGCGAGATAATGGCCGCCGCGGATCGCTCGCCGAAAGGCAAGGCCCCCGGCCCCGATGGAGTACCAGCAGAGGCGGTGAAGATCCTCCTACAGGAGCAGCCAGAAGTGTTCAGGCGGATGGCAGACAAGATCCTCGAGGAGGGGGTCTATCCAACAGAGTGGAAGACAGCAGACCTGGTCCTGATAAGGAAACCAGGAAAGCTACCGACAGACCCAGGTGGGTATCGCCCGATATGTCTCCTAGATACCATCGGGAAGACATTTGAGACGATACTCAACTACAGACTGATTGCTGAACTGGAGGAAAAAGGAGCGCTGTCCGACAG
This sequence comes from Dermanyssus gallinae, assembly GCA_003439945.1. Classification (NCBI taxonomy): domain Eukaryota; kingdom Metazoa; phylum Arthropoda; class Arachnida; order Mesostigmata; family Dermanyssidae; genus Dermanyssus; species Dermanyssus gallinae. Next base: position 233,752 of record QVRM01005862.1, on the reverse strand, counting down.
CCAGTTTGGCTTCCGACGTAGGCGCTCGACAGAAATGGCCATCAATCTGGTGCTAGAGGAAGCCGAAAGGCAGCGACAGAGAAACCAGTGGTCAAGGGAGCTTTGCATGGTCGTCCTTCTAGACGTCCGCAACGCCTTCAACTCACTGAGCTGGAAAGTAATCCTAGAGGTTATGGCTGAGAAGGGTGTCTCTCCGTATCTGCAGAGGGTAATATCCTCCTATCTCAGCAACCGAAAAGTCGTGCATACAGACAGGGAGTTTGCCATGACAGCAGGAGTCCCACAAGGCTCTGTCCTAGGGCCCACGCTGTGGAATATGGCGTACGATGATGTGCTGCGGCTCTGCGACATGGAGGGCGTCCAGACCATTGCGTATGCCGATGACTTGGCTGTCCTTGTCACGGCGCGCAATGCGGACGCACTTCAGGGGCGGGCCCAGCGTGCCATCGAAGCAATAAACGACTGGATGGTGGGGCACGAGCTCCGGCTGGCCCCTGAGAAGAGCGAGGCTGTGCTTCTTACAGGACGGAAGAGGCACGGAGACGTCCGGCTGGCACTGGATGGAGTGGCCATTGAAGTCAAGCAATCAGCCCGATACCTGGGAGTGACCATTGACAAAGCCCTCAATGGCAACATACATATAGATAAGGTAACCGCCAAGGCAGAAAAGATCGTCAACAGCCTGGCTAAAATTCTGCCAAGAACACGTGGCGCGACTGAGGGCAGGAGAAGACTTCTTGCCTCTGTGGCAGAGTCCACCGTGCTTTACGCCGCACCTACGTGGGGTCCCAGCGCGATGAAGCTAAAGAGGAATAGAAACAAGCTTCTGAAGACGCAGCGCAAGCTCGCGATAAGAGTCGCTAGAGCGTATCGCACGGCCGAAACAACAGCGGTGATCGCGATCGCCAGGCTCATTCCGTGGCCTAGGCTAATCGAGGAGCGAGTGCGGCGAAGACGAGAACGCCAGAAGAAAGCGGTAGCTCGACAGCAAACGCTCGAGAACTGGCAACGGGAATGGAGCCAACTGCCAACGGAGGCCCCAGGAGCCTGGACCCGCCAGGTTATCCCCGACCTCATTAAATGGTTCAAAAGAAAGCATGGCCACGTCACCTATTATCTGACGCAGGTGCTAACGGGGCATGGATGCTTCCAAAAGTACCTGCACAGAGTGGGTAAAGTCGCGGAGCCTACGTGCGTTACTTGCGGCACGGGCGAGGTTGACGATGTTACTCACACTGTCTTCCTCTGCCCAGCACTCGAGGCGGCACGAGCAGGTAGGAGCGCAGTGGCGGACCCGTGCATGACGGTAACCGACCTGGTTAACGCCATGCTCGAAAACGAGGAGAAATGGAAGCAAGGGCTGGACCTGGTAGAAGGCGTAATGAGGTTGAAGAACGAACTGGAGCGAGCACGGGTGGCCGCGAGCCGACGACAAGAGACGTCCACAGCCAGCGGGTAGCGCCGAACGAGGAAAAGCATAAAGGAGAATAGCAAGTGAAATCTCCATGTTTCAGTGATGTAAAACGAAAGTGTACCGCTGGAATATGGTTATATGAATAAAACCCTAATATTAAAAAAAAGTACAACAAGTATATATGGTGTTAAATGCTTGATTGATTGATTTGAGGTGTTAAATGGCGCCTTGTGAATCACACTAGTCGTCGTGAGTCGTTCTTCGTCCGCAATTCGTTGGCAATATTTTGTGCAATTGCGCAAGCAGAAAAAAACACGGAAAAGTTAAAACGAACTAGTGAGATAGAGCCACAATCTAGAGTGGCGGAAGAACGAAAACACCTGTACGCGGTGTGGACTTACGTGAATCGATTGTTGCTTAAATCGAGCGAGTGCACCTGATTAAAAAAACTGATCCGGGATCTCCTTTATAGGAAGAACGGTCAACTCCTCAAACGCCAAACTCAGAAATGTTACCGGCGAATCGGGATCACTGTAAACAATACAGAAGAACAGGTCAGGTTTAAAGGTTTACCTAGTTAGGTTTACAGGCGTTTTGCCCGAGATAGCATGCATTGCAATACGTATGACAGCTTCAGACATTACATGCTTCGGAAGCAGCGTGAGCGACAACTTGCATGCAAATAACGAAAGATGAGAAACAAGCGGCAGACAGCGGCAGCAACAGTAGCCAAAGAGCAACAACAACGATGGCAACAAAAAGTTATAATGACCGAAATTAAGTATGTTTCAGTACAGCAAAGTAGCTATGGTGTTGTGAGGACTGGTAATGAATATATGTATATATTTTTGGTACTGAGACTACTCCTACTACTGTATTAAGAGTATTTTTTATAAGCGTGCTTAGATTTTGCTGTTAGTGCTGTCTGGTGGTGATCCGGAGCAAACATGCGAGGGCGTCTAAAAAGCTCTAGAATTGGTGTTAGTACACAACGAGAACTCATGCAACGTCCAATATTTGGTGAATGCGTTAGCTTCGGTACAAAAATGCAGAAAATGAAGTACGCAAATTCCGTAAAACTTCGCAGTAACCCGCCTTGGTAATCGTCCAGCAGTATGGTGTACATTCGCGGTGAATACTCTTGCAGTTAGAAAAACGGTCAGAAGCCTTTTAACGATAAACCAACATTGCCTAGATCTTTTTTAGTTTGGGTTGAATGCAAACTTTTTCTTCGCAGAGGGGGATCCATAAGAATATTAGGCTTTGGTTTCCGTATTGTAGACATATGCATATATGTCGCAATTTCTAATGACGGTTACAAGCACAAAGCTTCTTGCGGGCACTGCTCTTCACGAATTTCTAGTTATTTCCTACCTTCCTCAATTTCTTGTTATTTCCTTATTTAGCATTTTGTGACTAATTTCGCAGGTACCCTTCTACTCCTGAAACGTCACACTAATTCGTTGCAGCCTCGACGAGAAACCTCCAATTCGTTCGAGATTTCGTGGGTTGTGATCCGTTGATCCAGACTCATTCCACTTTTTGTCTGTGAGCGGCGTCGACGGCCGGCCAGAAGAGGGGGTCGTTGTCGTTGCTTTTTCGTGCATCGGTAATCCGACAACATTACTACCAAAAGCCGATTATACTCACGGTTTATCCTTCGAGACATGTTGATCGCGAATTAGCCGGGCCTTATTGACCTTTTTTCTCTCTTGTTGAAAGCCCCACAACCAATGCAAACGTGGTTCGATCCAGCTCAGGTTTGATGAGTTGGTTTCAATGAGTAGCTAACGCTCTTCATTGAGACAAAGCAGAAGCGGCTAGCCCTAATGAATTGTCATCCCATTGACCACTGCCTGGGAAATTCTGTGCAGCCCTCGTATGGTTGCACACTATTGCAAGAAGCAGCGGTAAAAAGCGAAGTTTAAAGCGGAATCATTCAGCAAGCAACAGGTACCACGCATTGGGAACATAATGAAACCTACTCTGTTTGTCGTTCCAGTGTGAAGTGAGAAGCCAGACTGTCGCCTTCCTTTTCTTCGAAATTCAGGATATTCACCCAAAGTGCTGCTCGACGCACTGGAATATGTGAGCAATTGTCTCATGAGCTTTACGATTTCGATATTAGCCCCAAGCAGGCCACTAAATTTAAGTATGGGCCCAATTATTCCCAGGCATCTAAACTTTTCGGCTGGCCTATCAGTTACTTCTGAATTCTCTTTAGTATATATATAAATATACATTATTATTTATATCTATTTTAAAATATATTTCAATAGTATGTGTATACGTAAACATGTCTAAGTATATATACAAGTATACGTTTTATTTAGCCTCAAAGATGGGACATGACATTTGGGTCCCCGTAAACGTTACGAGGGACCAGTGTAGGGACTAGCCATCTCTGACGAGTTCCCGAAAGCGAGCTCGCATTGCGACGTTGCACATCCAGCAGCAGACGCTGTCTGAAGAAATTGCTTGCTCTCGTACATCTGCTGGCTAGAATCAGCCGCTGCTCGACTTTCTGCCCCGCCCGTCAAAAGGTCTCGAAAACAAGTGGGTAAAGCCAGTACGGGTACCCGATGTTCTAGTACATCCTATACCCTGCCTGCCTCGGTGAAAGCTGAAGTATGACCAGCCCGAGCAGTGACCATTGCCGCAGCTATTAAGTCAGTAACTTAAAAAATCAACAAAAAGTTCAAATCAACAAATGTAACCGCTTTCGTTAAGGTCAGACCGTCAAATCTCTTCCTGCCCTTTCCGTCATGTCCGATGGGTTCCAGGACGCACGGATACGCGTCTGCCGGCGCTGACGATACAGTCCGGTGCTTCAGTCCAATCGGACAACGTCTCCGCGGACGCAGGTGTGAACTCTATTTCCAAACAAAGTCCGACCGCGATCCTCACCATCTAACAGACTTCCGATCCAAGCAGAGCGTAGAGCGTGGAGCAATGAAGGAGACGGCGCTCAGCCTGACCATATCAGCGTCTGTGGCGCACCCCAAAACTGAATCGGGGGCGTTGCCCAGAACACCGTCGTTCAAGTGCCATACATTTAGAGAGCACTGGACGAAGTCGACTACACCCATTGAGTCATCCCACTGCATCTCAGTATGCAATATTATGACGTCATGTGGGAGATGAAGGCAAGAGCAAAGCAAAGGTGATTGGATCAATGGAATGGTTTAGGGCTAACTTGAGGGCTACTTTTTTGGCTTACAGAGTGACAATCTATAAAGTAACTAGCTTAGTCTGAAAGTAAGATACATTTCGGCCGAAAAATAACTGTGAAAAAACATAGAAAAACAAACAAGTTTCTGGCGTGCCTCTGAATTTGATCAAACAGTGTCCCGTCAGACCAAGGATAAGTATGCCTCATTTTTTCCTCATTCGTCGCGTTAGACCCCACATTACAAACAGCCATATACATATAATTGTAACTAAAAATCCAACGTCAACAGGTAGTCGATTATAGCATTTGAGATGGGCCACGGATAGAGTTAACGCAGTATTTATCCTTATACTGGCACTAGGAGTACACATAGCGACGATACTGATCGTGCGTAATCGAACTGTGTTGAGTGAACCTACTCGAGTCAGCTAATACGCGAAAACACGCTGATTTTCAGGGTTTCGACAGTAGAGACCCGGAGCCGGTTTCACTGGCCAGTCTATGACCCAATTCCATGAGATGTTTGGACGATCTTATTGGCGCGGGCCGGTCAGGGGTTAAACCCCGTATCCTGACATTGAACTGTGATACGACTGTGACTGCTTTGTTAGCCCGCTCGTTTGTCAGCCATGACGATCTACATACCGAATACGCCCCAAACGCAGCGAAGGCAAGTTTATGATATCCAATGTGATTTTGTCGCGTTCCCAAGACATTAGACAAGTCCCTCTCTTGTTTTCTTAATCGTCATAGGTTTCCATGACGATAAAGAGAACAATTAGAAAAATATACCTTGACTTTATTGCGGCAGTTCTCAGGCCGGAGATTTTCCCGGAAAGCTTATCCTGAAACTTCTAACATGAAAATGCTGTGTTGGAAGTTACCCAGTCGGCTGCTGTGTTGGAATGCTACCCAGTTGAACGCAGCTCCATGTCTGAAGTTCTCTTACGGCTAACCGCAGTTTGGCTATACGCTCGTGAAGGCGCGATTTTTAGCATTCAGTTATTAACTGAACTGTGCTTATAAGTAAAAAAAACTCTAGTAAGTTCGAGTCGCCACATAGTGCGCTCTTCAGTTAAGCTTGTCATCCTGTCCTAACTTTCCTTTGGTTTTTTTGTGACTAGTCATTCACCGACATGCATTTCATGCTCCTATGGTTAGTAACTCCAATCTCTTCATCTAGGCACTCAAGAAGTTCGCGCATCCTTGTTTTTTTGGTTGCGCTTACCCATCTGCGTCTACCTACACGTGATTATGCTCTCACGTCATTAAGAGTCATACGTGCTGGCATGCAAACATTAAAGTGCAAATCTCTTCTACTCTACCTGCTCAGTGGCTGAGTGAGCATCGGCCACTCATAGCGGTAATCAAATCTTGAATTATTTCTCCAGTGCAATCTGAAATAATTCACGAGGCATATTACAAAAAAAGTATAAATATGGCACACGCACATATAAGATGACATGTTCATTGGAAACACGCATATATTGCAGCAGACTCCCCCACAAAGATTGCATAGGTAAATTATCGGATATCAAATAAAGCTTATATGTCGCATGCTCGATATCCGTATATACCTCTTAAACATTCCTGAATGTAGATTCAACTTTTTCCATGTGATCTTTTTGCCAATCTTTGGCAACTCTCAAAGCATTTTACACTTTTAATTTAACAAAAACGGTATGTCATGATTTAGGCTGCGCTTCGTATATATATGGCATCAAATGGCCCAAGAATATTGGTAATGCTTCCTTTGATGATATATATATATATATATATAGATCTGATACATGTGTATTTGGGTATACATGTGAAGCGAATAATATATCCAATATATAGCGTCGTGATGATGTTAGGTTTATTTATACGTTCTTAGTTTCTGGTCTTGGCTCAGACACTACTGTTAGACATGGATATGCATGTGTATAGTGTGTTGATACAGGTGTACGTATATATAGCCTCATTCAGCAGATAACCATTTTATATTAAATAACGCTGTATAGTGGAAGAAGACGCCTATGGAGCGCCTAAAATATACAAAGCGCTGCGGTTGGCGGCACAACGCCATCACCAACGTATGCTTGGCTGCGGCTACATGCAAATAGCCCCGGTGCAAAAGAGGGAGTCCTAAGAGGGAAAGAGGACTTACAGAGATGCAAAACAGTCATTGTTATACCGGCAACATGCCTGCTTTTGCAGGCAGTAGCAACGATAGGTAAAACAGCTTGCAATGTCAAACAAATGCAGTGCCTTAAGAAGCCGCCTTCCTTGCAAATATATCTTTCTTATATATATATATATATATATATATATATATATACCATGCCTCGATTACTCAACGTATCACGCAGTTACTTTCGGAAACATGATTCTTGTTGCAATTTTCCTTCAACTCTGTCAAGGGCTTCCTACGTGGATGGTACGTGTATGAACTCTCATCGATCTACAACGAAGTTGGTCTTGTTCATCGTATTTTTCAGCCTCGTCTAGTCCGTCCTGTCTGTTATCGTTTCTCATAACCTTCAAATACTAAGATCAGTATCTTGCTGCCGGGCTCCAACGGCCATGACGTTGTTATTGTTGTTGCTGTTCTTTTGGTGTAGTCGTTGATAATCATAATCACTGCAATCACAGATCACGACGTTACAATACGGGATGGACGTATTAATAGTAGACGTTACTACTATTAAGTAGTAGGCGAGCAGAACGTTTTCCGCTGGAACTTTTTCTGCACGGGAACCGCACCCCATGAAGCAAGTGCGGCCGCCCAAATGAAGGACAAGAACAAACCGGCCTCATCCGTCCGTTTGCCGATGTCCCTTAATGTCGTCGCTGTCTTTGTCTGTGCTTAGTAGTCACTGACCCAACGACGGCTCTTTCAAGCTTGGCTCGCTATTCAAATGCGGTGCTTGTTGATGGCCCAGCCGGGCAAGGCTTGGTCCGCATATCTTGCTCGGCTTCTCGGACACCTCGGGTTCCTGCTTGTTGCGTAGCCCGAGGCGGCGTAGGCTGTGTGCTCGATCGCTTGGAACGCACAGCTACATAGACATACACTAGATGCGCACACATCTGGATGCGTACATGAACATATACGTACATACAGGTACGATTTTCCGATTCCACGTTGATAGCATGATTATACATGATCGTCCATCAAATGATGCTCTCCTGAACATACAAGGGAGCGCTTTCTCCGCCCGCTAGGCATCTCATTCTCTGATCTGACCGGAAGGAAGGACCTTGATAGACGTCCGGACGTGGTTTCCTCTTCCCCATCAAAGCAACCGTCAAACCGTCAGCCCCTAAAATCAGACCCCCTCGTCGGCTTCGACCGAAGCCGAAGTTGTTTTGAATTGATGTGGCCATTTCACCGCTGCTGGCAACACCTGAAATCACCTTGTGCTCTGAAGCACGTAGCCGTAGTACGGGCGCCGGAGCACAGCGAAAGAGGGAGAAGAAGTATTCAAGCTGTCGTTAATAAACGGCAGACAACACCGCCTCTGTGAAATTTGAAGCGCCGAAGTGCCCGAGATTCTGATATTCGAGTTCAGCCCGTTATGTGTACACCAATGTAAAAACGTTTTGTTACGATGTATATACATACACCGGGTCCCCCAGCAAGATTTACAAAGCGACATAGGGAATTGTAGAGCTCGTTGAAGTAAATATTTTTTTCCAGTGGAACATAGCCTTTGAGAAGTATTGTTTCGGAGTAGAAATGATATTACTAAAATCCGTGACGCTGGTAATATTGCCCGACGTAGAAGCACAAAATTGCCATTGCAAGAAAACCTGCATCTTCTGAAGAATATGTAACGCTGACCAGACGATGAAACATGGTGGTTAAGAAGAGAATTCGCCAAAAAGTTAGCTACTTTATTAGCCTTTACGCCCAATACCTAAAAAATGCTAACCATACGACCATTTGCAGCGCTCAAAAACTAAACACATTCAAATGCACATTTCATTTTGATACAAAATATATGACGATGCGAGCTTCGATTGCAGAGTAATTAAGATTTTTTTGGCGGACATGTCGAGATTGATAGTGCATGCACAATGATTTAAACATTTCGGGCTGACCCTCAGCCAAGATTTAACGTCCACGGAACTGTTTTTCACATTGCTTCATAGACGGACCCCTATAAATACAAATGTGCAACGGTGGCGCTCGAACCCGCGCACCTATGTGTCTCCTCCGGTTGCGAGGCGCAGACTTAAGCCACCACGCCACCAGGCTCGACATGCACAAATGACCTAGAGTGATTTATCTGACGGATGCATTCAGCCCCGACATAACTGCCGGAAAGCATTAATTACTCCGCAACCATGAATCAAATGGCCGTAGATTTAGTACCAAAATGACCGCCATGAGTTGGATACTGTAAATAGTCATATGGTTATGATTTTGAAGAAGAAACAGGTTGTTTCATAAATGCACATGTTGTGCTTCTATGTCGGGCAATAACACCAGTGTCTCGGATTTTAGTACAATAATATCACTCTCACTCCGAAACAAGACTATTCCGTTGGAAAAAGTATTTACTCTACCGAAATCTACATGTCCCTATGTCGCTTTTGAACTTTTCCCGTATATATATATATATATATATATATATATGTTGTAGGCCCAACGATTCTGTTCAGCCTCAATTAAATCATTTGTTACTTATACTTGAGGGTGGGGAGTTGATATTAGTAATTCTCGTTACGGCAAACGTTAGTATCATGTTGCGACGCTAGTTGCTGTTGTAGTAGACTCGGTCGCTTAGTCTCCTCTAGTACTAATAATAGCATTAGTGAGATAGAGCTTCGAAAGTTCGACATGCTATCCTATTTCGTTATTCGCTAAAGTCAGCCTATAGAGGGGCAGTTCCCCTGAGGCGAACAACTTATAAGGAGTGAATGCGCGATAGAAAAACTTATTTACCGACCAATTTCCCGAGTGCGAAAAAAGATCATTCGTTTCATCAATCGATTATATATATAATATAATATATATATATATATATATATATATATATATATATATATATATATACAGGGTCTACACACATTTTGGTGGGCTACCCAGCAAAGACGGAATGCGTTAATTCAGATCGGTTTGCGTTAGCAGACAGCCCACTCACAATAGAACAAGAACACATTGTCATCATGGATGGCCGCCGCAACATGGGCCCAGAATATGACCGAAGAGCAACCGTTATCCAATTGCTTCGTGCCGGACATCGGCCAGGCGAGATCATCAACATTACTGGATTTAAAAGAGCAACGGTCTACGGCATTGCCCGACGCTACAGAGATGCAGAAGAGACGGGGCTAGGTGGTGCAACACCTAGAAGGAAGATTCATAACCGCCGACGAGAAGTGAGGACACCAAAAGTGATCAAAATGGTGCAAAACTGCGTTTTTAAGAATCCAAGTCTATCGATGCGCCGTTTAGCGATCAAATTCAATATGAGTGATTGTTCTATGCGTCGGATTATCAACGAAGAACTGCGCTACAAATCTTACACGTTTAAAGTCAGACAGATGTTGTCTCAGGCCGCGAAAGATAAGAGGATGACTTGCTGCCATCTCATCCTCACGTTTTTGAGACACGAAATGGCGGGACATCTTCGATTCTTCTCCGACGAAAAAATCTTAACCATTGGCCAAAAACATAACCCGAAAAATGACCGGTGGCTCGCAAAGAACCCTGAGGATGTACCAATCGTGCATAGAACCAAACATCCTGCCAGTGTGCACGTCCAAAGTGTTGTGTCGAATGAAGGAGACGTGATGCCATATATATATATATATATATATATCCCTTGCTTTCTAACGCCGTTTTAACGCAGTGCGGAAACAAATGCGTCTCCATTGATGCTTGGATGGCGCCTTTAGTACTAGTAGACGGCAACCAATAATTCCTGGAAAACATGAAACCGTATATTCCAATACCTATCTATTTACTCGTCGCGTGGCTACCTCTAGAGAACAGGAATTATTATATGTGAGCTCCACTTTGTACGGCACACGATGATAAATTAATACTGGCAGCCTGCATCTGCTAAGCTGTCCAAGGTGTGGAGGTGGATGGAGCCTCAAGACATTGAACTGAATACCGACAAAATTCGACAATTTCCTTGTAGTCGCATGGCAGTTGCCTGACATGGCATGCTATGCCCTACACATTTTGGCTCCTTCAATGCGGGGTGGGCAGGGGAACACGCTGAGAGGTAGATTATACTAGAATCGTTAATTGCCACCACACTGACCCGCCGACATGTCATTATGCGACAATAATTAATGTCATATAATATGAGACTTGTATAACGCAACTTTGATTTTAAAATAGGCGTTTACGACTCACGAATCTCACCGTGCTTCGTTGTGTAGCCGCAAAATGCAATTCCTATTTAGACATGCTAAGATATTATTCAACAGCCGAATTACCGAGGAATAACGGGACAAGGATGCACCGGTTCTAAAAGATGGTGTCATTTGCGTATCTTTACCCAACAATGAGTGAATGATTGCACAGCATTATTAACTAATTAGTTGCAATTACACTTCTCAGTATACGCCCTTGCACAATGGGATTGCCTACGGCTAGATCTAGATCATGTATTCATGGCCAAAATAGACGACTTAAATAAATATAAATTAGTAATGAAATTTGTATTTAATAGAAGTTATACGTGTACGTAATAACAATAATACTAATAATAATATGTATTATTATTATTGACGCATACAATACTGACGACAAATGGAGGAGAAGTGAGATGACGTGTGAAGACCTTGAAAGATGCAGCATTCAGTAAGGGGCATGGTCTCTCACTGCGGGAGGAAATGGGAGACTAGAAGGGATTTAGTAGCTTAAAAGAGATCACCAACAAATATGATGTTGTTGGTGAAAAGGTGAAGCAATATTGCAATCGATATCAAACGTACGTATCAGCTACTTACAGGGATAACGTTTATCTGGAAAAATAACACTTATAAGAGTGGAAAGTCTATAAAAATAAAGTCGTCGTCGCTGCGGGGGGCTCACAGTATGAAACGATTCTGCGTAGCCCTGAAGAAGCATCTTTTTTCAGCTTAAAAGCTTGACACTAGTCGTCCGTCGAATAGCCCGGCCGATAACAGACGTAATAAGCGTACGCGCTCTCCCTGACTCCTGTCCCATATACGTCAAAGTGGAGCATGAACTCAATGTGTCGAATGTGTGCATCCGGACGCAAGCCAAACTGGCTACCTTCAAATTACAACGATCGGCAACATTATATAACGAGAGTGGCACTGAATGAATCAGTAACTGTGCGACGAAAACAATTCGATTCGATGGGACAACACGCATGTACGCACACGTATTAGGCAAGTTATTATGAACACAGGGTAGGTATTGTTGTCGGCCTGTGCCGATAATGTGCCGGCCCCGGCGTCCTCTAAAGCTACCAGGTGAGCAGCCAATGGACGCGTAGGCGACTTGCGGGCCCTAACGCTGCCCGGCGTCAAACAGTTTTCACAGAAAGACAGAATAACAAGCTGCTGACGACGAGCTGCCAGCTGAACGCTCATTGCATTCACATGTGTACATCCACATATGCCGTGCTACGATCCCACTCGCGTTGGCCCACCTACACTACGACTGTGGAACGTGTTCGACGAACGTACATGAGGCTTAGCGCCAACGGCCAAGGATCCAGCTCGCATCGAAGGTTGGCCTTCTATGAAGTGCACTAGAAGAATAGGTCAAGGGAAAGGAGCTGAGCAGACAGCAAATGCGTGAATAGAGCCAGCAACAACAATAACAACAACAACGGAACAAGACATAGAATGAGGATGAGAGGTTACGGATACGAAATAATCGAGCGAAATGGAGAGTGAAAAAGAGAGCCCGCGTCCGATCGAACGAACGACCGACCAAAACGAAAACACTTCCCACAGCGTGGGATGAGGAGGTATCAACTGAGCGCGGCCAAAGCGCGGCCTGTTGTCCGCGCATCTACGCCAATGATTATACCGTGTTTACTACGAGTGGTAGAATTCTATGCAACTATTATAATAATAGTAATATTAGTAATAACATCGCCTGTTATAGCTCTAACTACGTTATCCCGTTACGGAATTTTAATAGCATTAAATAGCAGTGACGCCAGCACTGAACAGCCAGCGTGTAACAGAATCGACAACGATTGAGCAGAATGCGCCTACCCAGCCTCCTGTAAAGAATAACTACACTTGAGATTAGGCACAATAAGACCAATCAATACAAGAGGGAAAAAAGGATGTAGATCCTGTTTCCACGATGTAGGGGCAGAGCAAAACAAAAATCTATTTTCAGAAAGCCAATCAAAAAGTCTTTTGAGAACGAAGGCAACTTCAAGCTCGAGCTTTCGCGTTTTTCATATTGTCTCACCGTTTCCTTTAAATGGGAGGCGTAAACTAGAGGCACCGGCAGCACAGTCCGTATGCATACAAGATCTCCAACCTGGTCGAACCGTTGCAACGCTGTGAGAAAGCTAAACACGGCCTAGTCCTTCTCCGAAGACTTCATAGCAACGCAGCTGTCGTATAAGAGACGCCAGCTGATCGGTGGTCGCGTTCGATCAGAACGAAGTGACCTAAGTAGTACATAGTCGCAAAGCAATCCACGACAAACTTTTAAAGTGGGATGGCAGCACAAGTAGCAAACTTGCAGCCGGCTACCATAAACAAAATTCCATTCGAGAGACGAGGTCGGCATAGCGGCAACGAGGCACAGCCACTTATTCCATTCAACATGGCCACAATCAGCTGCCGTTATCGTCTGATAGCTCTACCTCAGAGAGCCATCAATATTTGGATCGGCAAACCGCACTCATGCAACACGGTCAATCGTCGCGTCCATATTAACCAAATTGGAGCAATCGGATTTGCATCGTCCGTCTCCGCTCGAGATGGACGTATAGAGAATCCAGAACGCCTGTTATATATGTATATGTATATATATATTTATTATATATATATATATATATATATATATATATATATATATATATATATATATATATATAAATCAGTGATCATAAAATTAGATAATATTAGACTACTTCTTTCTGATTGGTAAACTGTTTCTCTGCGTGGTTGGGGCACCCAGAGAATGTGCGCAGTTGGATTTGTATGCAGGAAAACGACGCCTTCTTCAAAGGCGAGCCCACTTCAGAGGGCAGTCTGAGGCTAAAGTACTGCTACAACGTTTTTGTCGCTATATTTCCCTCTTCCTTTCATGTGCCTGCTTCCTCTTTCTCTAGAGTCTTTAGTAGACCCACACGTACATTCTCAAAGAAAAGGAATGTTCATTGTGAGATGCTGCCCATCAAGCGTGGCCATTTTCTACCCTAGAACACGTGAGGAGCAATGCGGCACGCCCTTGAAGAGGTAGCTGCTTTCAATAGACTCGTTGCTTAAGAAGGAACTGTTGTTGACACTTCTCTACACTAGGAGACTTTTCCACACAAAGGATGACTGTCGTCAATCTGCAGCATCGTAAACGATGGCATATTATACATCATCATGAAAACTCGGCTTTAGGAGTTGTTCCGTCACATTTGCCACCGACTGCGCTACTGTAGTAGGACTCATCATTGTTACGAAATAAATGGCTCGTTATATATATATTTATATATTATATATATATACACTCTTGGCTTGCTAACACCCATTCTTAGATAAAGATATACAAAACATACATAATCTTTGAGAACTGGGTAAGCACCTCTTGTTACTCCTCGGTCATTTGAATATCGCGTGACTGCGGCAGTGATCATTCGAATGGGCGGCTGAATTTTGCCCATGTACCATGTGTATAGGCACTCTTCATTCGACTCATATACAGGGTCTCTGAGATTTGGTCCAACAGACTTTGGGGTCTAGTACAACTCGGCAAAAAAATATTTTTTTTTCAATGGAACAAGGGGGCGGAAATGTCTTCTTTTGGGGCGAGGCCGAAATCACCAAAAGTGGTTGTATCAAGCTTTTATCCCGACAGATCTTCACTAAATCTGCAATTGCGAAAGCCCCAGTCATCCTATCGACAAACCAATTATGTCTGCGTGCCTGAAAGAAAACTGTGCATCTGTATATATATATAATATATATATATATATATATATATATATATATATATATATATATATATATATATTATATATTCATGAAGACCAACTACATCTTCAAAAAAATTCAACCAAATACTTTCACACCTTGTCCCCGTCTCCTATATGGTAGATTCCGAGTAAAAAGTTCAGTCGCTCTAATAAATGGACTACATCGCAACCGATTTGTATAGTGGCACGGTTGCATGGCAACAGTAGTCTTCTAATACAAATCTTTAATTACACGGCGTCTCAGCGTAAAAACGACGACCACTTCAGTGGTTGTTTTTTAATATTATTCAACACAGTTCTTCACTAAACACACTTCTGTACTGGACTAGTTTAACACACTTCTACACTGAACTAGCTCAACACACTTCTACACTAAACTACAACACACACATCTACACTAAACTACAACACACACATCTACACTAAACTACAACACACACATCTACACTAAACTACAACACACACATCTACACTAAACTACAACACACACATCTACACTAAACTAGCTTTCTAATACAACCATATATTAACATCTGTACCTGATAAGCGATTCCGTCCAGCTAAGCCGCTCGAACTGAAGAGGAGCTCGTTCTCTCTGAGGCACACGAACTTCTTGACGACTTGATGATGAACCCATTGCCTGCAAAATTCGAAACAGACTTGAGTTTATATATATATATTTTTTGTATATACATGTTTTTAGTGTCTCTGCATAACACGTCAACGGCCCAACCGCCGCCACCGCGTGGTCTCGTTAGGATCCAAATTGAGATCTTCTGCCCAAGAGACTCGTCCATAATTTATTATTAACTTATTTCCTGTGGTATTGCTCCGCTTAGCGCAAATGATAATGATTAAACGACCTTTCTGGAGTGGAACCTCCAGAAGCGAGCGTCCCAAAAGCAAACGCAGTGAAACCGTACGCGTGGCCAATACCTGGGTACTTACGACTCTTTTTCCTCAGCCTCCTCCGCTTCTATCTGGAATATATCTTCACTTCCTCGCTAGCTTGTGAGGTTTATCGGCACCTATTCTCTCACAAAGGAATGCACTCACTGTTCGCCATAGAGTTTATTGGGTCACTAGCTCTTTTTGCGGGAGCAATTATAGTACACTCATCATCACTCGTGATCAAAAGGTTAATTTCGTGCTGTTCTGCAGTGAGAGGATATTCAATCTGATGGGTGGGGTTCAAGACATGGGGTCTAAACAGAGAGTTGATGACAGATATCATGAATTAGTCGTCATTAAGCGCGGAACACATTGATCTCTTTAAACGAATCACAAAGACAGGGCCCTGTTTTAAGCATTCGGGTAGTCGAATCGGCTTTTGGCGGACGTGTCTAGCTTTGTGATCACGGCCAACCTACAACTTTAATATAGGAAGGTATACATAGTACGAATGACCCTGTATGTATGGTCTTTGAAACTTCGAACATTTCCAAGAGTATATCACTCTGTCATGCCGCACATTACGTACCAAGAGCCAACTTAGCTGCAGCAGAGAAAGCCGGGTCAAGATGACCAAAAAAGGTCGAATTTTACTTGGTACACAATTAATCGCAAATTGATGGGCAATATATGGACAATTGTGTGACAAATGTGCCGACTGAGTGCATCGCATGTTGATATACGAGTATTTGCAGGCCATGATAGGCACTGCAGGCGTCTTAAAGAAAACGAGAGGCACAGAGTCTCAGAGAACAGAATAAGAGGTTGTATATATATATATATATATATATATTCAGTCCACTGTATGCATATGAGGATGAGCATATTATTATTATCAATTAAATAATGCCACTTTTTCATAGTCAGACAGCAGGTTTTATCAGAGCCAGAAGCTCTGATAAAACTCTGCCAAGCGTAATACATTGCCATTTACGCAAGATCAACAGTTGCCGAGTGGTTTTAGGGGTTTACTTCGGGATCTTCTTCTCTAGCGACAAACGGCGCCGTACGCAAATACACAAGGGCGACACAATTGCCAATAGATAGGAGGATTTCCTCGACACCTCGACGTAGCCACCACAGCAATATAATCGCCAGGCCCGTCGGCCAGAGGGCCCACGACCTAGTTAACCAATCGGCTTCAACAAACCCCCGACAAACGTTAGCCAGACCGTCTGAATGTATCGCGCTCTGCGTTCCGGGGTGCTTCCGGCATGATAAGAAGCCAGCCAGTGTTCCGTTTAGATCTACAGGCATCACAGCGATGACAGTGGTAACGGTAACAACGGTAATAACAACAGCAGCAGCACGAAGTCTTATAAACGTATCTCAACTAGGGGTAGCCATGCCCTTCAGGGGTTCCTGCGGTATTAATGGGAGGGCGGCTGTCATTATATATATATATATAAATGCCACTATGTTTAGCGGGCCGTTGGAGGCCACAATGTCGTTAGCAAGCGCAGCTCTAGCTTAATGAATAGATCCGAGTGTGTACGATAGCTGCAGCAGGTCCGCCGCACCGCGGAGAAGGAACGAGAAAATCTATGTACATACCCGCTAATCATCGGCTGCAGCAGGTCTGTGAGCTCACAATGAGTGAGGTCTTGTCTCCTCGACAAGCTCTTGATTATATATATATATATATATATATATATTATATATATATATATATAATAGGTTTGTTATTTCTGCTAACTAAAACCTAAGCCTCAAAAATGGTTTTAAATGTTCAAATTTTTAAGATGCAGCAGGTCTGTTCAACAATGAGTGAGATCTTGTCTCCTCGACAAGCTCTCGATCATCTATATATATATATATATATATATACTAGGTTTGTTATTTCTGCTAACTCAAACCTAAGCCTCAAAAATTGTTTTAGATGTTCACATCTTTAAGATGTGGGCTATGTGTCCTGCCAGCAATGGACCCGCGATTCCTACTCGCGCTAGTTCCTGTTTTCCTACGCTCGTAGGGAAGTAGAGGAAACCGGCGCCAATATAACTAGATACACTTCGTGAGGAGCTAGCTTGCAATACATGTTTTCGTCGTATACGCCACTCGTATAACGCCGCTTGTCTATGTGTGCATCGTATATCTACTTATAC
Organism: Dermanyssus gallinae; assembly: GCA_003439945.1. NCBI lineage: Eukaryota > Metazoa > Arthropoda > Arachnida > Mesostigmata > Dermanyssidae > Dermanyssus > Dermanyssus gallinae. The sequence goes on along the minus strand of QVRM01005862.1, from coordinate 215,974 downwards.
GGGTCGCCAGCTGCCGCCTGCTGCATGGACGTTGCATTTTGAATTTGTAAGCCCGTCCGGGCGCCCTCCCGCTAACGCTGGTGTTTGAAGAGCATCGTCGACGAGACACGACGACACACTGTTTGCTCTATTACGCCAGAGCAAACAGATAAGAAGATATCGATTGCCATTCACCTGCGCTCGGGTTGTTGTTAGTCCTTTTTTGGCAGCCGTCGGCAACGTATTTCCGCGTTTCGGAGAGCCCACCCACCACCCCCCCCCCCCCCGAGAGGGGTTCACCCTTATCGGCGTCATCGACCCGGCCACTGCCACCGACACCCCTCTCCTCAATGCGGTTGTCTGCGCCTTCGACGGAAAACCGGATGATCGGATCACCCGTGCTCGGATCACCCGCGATCACCACGCAACCCGACGATTACAGCAGAGTTGCGTACCGCGGCCCGCGCTAAGAAGCGCGGGAGGACCCACGACTGACCGCAGACGTTCGTTGAACGTCCGGCCAGCCAGCGATTCGCTGGCGGAGGAACCGCGATGTCGCATCTTCCTCAGTTGGTTCCATTCCATCCGGGACGGAGCGAGACACACGGGGTAGGTGTCGCCGATGACGGTGTCATGTTGGCATACGCTTCTACATGCATGCTTTTAGCAGCGTCCTCGATGGCAGTAGCTAGCAGCAGCAACAGCTGCATCCACCCCCGGAGCTTTCAGCAGCCGGAACAGCTCGCGGTCCGCACTCGGGCCGTGGGTTCCCGCTGGCCTTAGCTCTGAATGTCCCTCGTTTCTTCTCTCTCTATTTCCTTGTTTTTCTCTATCTATCTATCTATCTTCTTCTTTTCGTCTTTCTCTCTTTCATTATCCAGCCTTTCGCTCGAGCGAAGCATCGGGTGTTCGTGTGTGTGTGTGTGGATAAGTATGTGCCATGTGCTTGTTTGTCAATACACATCTGTCCATTTGGGCGCTCACTTTGGCGCCGACAACAGCCCAGGACTGCTCAGGGCACGCTGGAGGCTGACTGATGAGTTTCGTGGCCCTGACCTACTTGTTCACTTGCTTCATTTACTGACCCTTAAATTCATCGTTATATTTGTTTTACTTGCGACTTGTCAGAAACCGGTGCTCCGTGACAAGGCTAATAATGCGCCTTTAATTAAATAACTTCCTTGATGTATTACCTACACGGCTGTCTTCAGTATATTGTACACCATTCGTAATCTTGTTAATACACCTATATACAAAATACGACCACATATATATATATATATATACATTCGAAAAATGCGCTCTACTGCTCACGCTGTAGGTATGTCGGTTAAGCAAAACTAGATCATTGAAAATCGCCCAAGCATAGTGAAAAACATTTGGTATTATGATTTCTATTGAATATGTCGGCCTAGCGGGAAGTGCCCGAATCCCAACAGTGGAACTCCATCAAATAACAACCAGCATGATCAAGTGCACAACGGAGCGACAAATATTTGAAGAATGTTTCATTTTATATCAAAGTGTTTTTGAAGATAAGCCGATTTGAACAACAAATGTATCAAGTCAAGTTGTGTTCACAAATGCAATCCGTTTCCAAGTTCCTACACTAAATACTACTCTGCTGCTAGGTTAGTAGTACTCGGTTAGTAAGAACACGTGAGTCACAATCGATTTCGCCAGTCAACACATACACTAGATGCAGCAATCAAAGCAATGTGCAACATTGAAGGGCGCCAAACTGGATGATACTACTAAGAAGGCAGGAATGACGGATGAAGCAAGCACGGTGCAACGTAACAAACAATTCAACAACAGCAACCAACCGAATACACTCATACACACGCACACTCACAGATATATGTATACCTGCCATCAGTAATGCTTATTGATAGCTATTGGCCATATCAACCGACCGACGGACCGTCTGCTAGTCAAATAGGCAGCGGACGCCTCAACCGCCTCTAATCCAATGCGGCGCGGTCAACAGTGTACTCAATAGCTTTGGTGAGGTGACAAAAGGTGCCCAGTCTTTCCTTCGCTTCGCTTCGTGACGGTCGTCATCGACACGTGCGTGCCTTCATTTGGTTCGCCATACAAACATGCCATGTGCATTGCGACAACTGAGAGATAGCACCGCCTCAGGGTTTCCACACAAAATCCGCTCATTGGAGCGCACGTACCGTCGTGGTGCAGCAAACGGCACATAGACATAGAGAGAGAGAGAGATAGACAGGCACAGAGAGAGAGATAAATTGATAGAGAGAGAGAGGGGGGGCACCCTGAACGACGGAAAGACGGTCCTCAACGTGATATCGCAGGACGCGTGTTGGTGCAGGACAACGGACGGGTGACAATGCAAGCATCGAGAGAGTCAAGAGAGGGCTGTTGTGGCCACAACAGCAACAACAGCAGCAATAACAACAACAACAACAATAACAAGAGCAGCAACAGCAACAACAATAACAAGAACAGCGGCAGCAGCAGCAGCAACACAAAGGTAGGACGCGAAATGGGGGCTACAGACGCACTATTCCGCATCAATAAATCTCGCGACTGGCCGCTACAGCGTACAACGTAAGCAGCTTCTAGCGGGAATTACGATACGTCAGTAGCTAGCAAGCTAGGTGTGCTTGTGCCAATAATCCTCCATCCATTGTAGGCTGCGGACGTTGACCACTGGACATGGCTGATGATCCTAGGCCACAGGCGCCGAGAGCGTAGCTTTGCATTCATTTGTTGGGGTGGTCACTCCGAAAGGCGGTCAATATGAGTGTATGAGCCTTTGCGTCCAACTGATGGCTTGTTGTTGTCGTCGTGATGATGTTGTTGTGGTTGTTGTTGTTGTTGTTGCTGTCGCTGTGTCCTGTCGTGCCGGCTTTCCAGTGACGACGCCTAGCATGGCCTGCTTAGGACGTTAAGCCGTTGGCGAGACGCAATGAGCAAAATACGCCAGCAAAGAGATAGAGTGCACAGTCGACTGCTGTCAGTAGAAACGTGTTACTACTACGCGACTGACTTACACGCGACTAACGGGGAAAAGAACGCACCAGAAAAGCTAAATAGATTTGATTAACGTTCAGCGCAAGTTAGCTTATATATATATATATATATATATATATATATATATATATATATATATATAAATGTCTGTGGCGGGACCAACGTCCAACCGAGAGGCGCTGTAGATTCAGACCGAAACGACAAAAAGTGTCCTTTAAGCCTAATGATTTCTAGGATGATTTCTACTTACGAATACGTTGTCGGTCAGTATTACATCATTCTGCGCGTTTACACTGTGCTGCATTCTCTGTAATCGCCCCGCTATAACAGATAGACACGTGCAACGAATGCTAATAATAATATTAATAATAGAGGGAGGATAATAATACTAAGTGAGCTGTACTTTCAGCGTAAACCGGTTGAACGAATAGTACTTTTGAACGAAAATTGCAGCGTCAGTTCATCAGAGTGACGAAATGCGTTGCGGGGTATTGACAGTAATAATAATATTAATAATAATAAAAATAAAAAGAACAACATGTGTTACATTGTTCTTTTTGGCACAAGAGTATAATATTTATAGGCACAGGTATCAAAATTACTACTACTAATTCTAATCCTCATATATTTTTTATCATATAAGCTCGACGAGAGGACCGACCGGGTAACGTTGTGCTCGTCCATGTGAACCCAAGAGAAACTTAGCGTAGGCCTCTCAATTGGGAGGCACAGCGCGCACGTCCACAGAACAGCGAACATAGACACAGCTACAAAAAAGCCAATGCGCTCAGAGCACAGGTACTGCTTTGCGCCTGTCACCATGAGACCACTGCCGGATGGGAGGGTGGATTGAGGAGGAGGTACGGTTAGCAACTGCATAACTAGATCCGCTAACAATGACCGGCGAATCGGATAACAGATAGGTTTCTTCAAGAGAGGGGACAACAGTAAATCAACACGTATCCGAAGTAACCGTAGGCCTGCCCGGCAATATGTAGGGGAAATGCCGTTTCCTTAGTGCCCTATAGCAATAGCAATGTACGTGTGGTGGCAGACTACAATGTCCTCTTTAGTGAACACACACTCACTCACACACACACACCTTGCAAATCATAGGAACATAAGGTCATGCTAGGCAAACAAAAATAGCCACAATTGAGAAACACGCTGCGGTGCAATCAAAATACGTTACGAGACGACAGCCTGTACTGCCGCAACGAGAACCGCCTCTCTATAATGGCAAACAACCTACCACCCACTTGACGTTTCAGTGTCAGCTAGTTCAGAGCGACTAACTCAACAACTCTCCACACTCAAGAGCAACTCACCTTTATCCGCACAGCCTGGCCAGATGTGTTCGAGTAATTCATAGTTACGTGACGCCGGTGTCGAACTACGTTGCCCCGACGACGACGACGATGATGAAAATAACAACAACAACAACAACAACAACACTAGCAGCGACGAGTTCTGAAGATCACTTGAAACCTCGATTTCCCTACTCAACGAACGCACCTTGTTTACAACCGCCGTCACCGCTACCACCTTTGCTGCCCCCGCAGCAGCAGCAGCAACAACAACACAAATAAGTTCTGCTACTAGTTTTTCTACTATTTCAAAAGAAAGCAGCGGGACACAAAGCGGGTAGAGTCTATGACTAGTCGGCGTTTCGTTCTTTCTATTTACAGCACGCTCTCCTAAAAAACACTGCTGTTTTCGCAATCACAGGCCAGCCAACAACGGCCAAGAACACACCACCAGTTAGGCGGTTGCTCCCTCGTTAGGCGGAGTCTAGCCGGACGAGCTGGTGCTAGAAAGTCAGTAGTCAGCGACGCACACCAAATACTAAAAAACAAGGCGCCCATACATAGGGTGGTAGGTAGTAGCCCTCTCGTCCGGCTCTCTGTGCCTTTGTCTGCGGCTGTGTGTGTGTGTGTGTGCCTATTGTTTAATAGGCACGTATGAGAAGTTTGTTGGACGTGTGATTAACACAGACGCGAGTCAATTGTGTCGGTCGCTGCGTGCGTGCGTGGGGGGTGTGTACAGCGGACTTCGCGTAATCCGGCACTGGTTTTCGCGTTGCTGTATTGGAAGCGCTGCTTCGGGACTCGCTGACTTTGCTCGACTGTGGCAAACGCAGCTATTATTGTTGTTGTTGCTGCTGATGCTGCTGTTGTTGTTGTTGTTGTTGTTGTTGTTGTTGATGTTGATGTTGATGTTGTTGTTGTTGTTGATGTTGTTGTTGCTGTTGCTGCTGCTGCTGTTCTTACTATTGTTGTTGTTCGTACTATCACAGTTGTTGTTATTGCAGGCTGCCGTTTGTTCGCTGTGACAGTCGAACGACTAACTCACTGACTGACTAAACGACGAGTGGAATAGTTGAACGAGGGCGTAAAATACCCCGCGGACAGAGGCTCATCGACGAGGATCAATACGGATCTCGCTGTAGCTCCGCTACCGTCGCGGCGGCGGCGTCAGCAACAGCAACAGCCGCAACGCCATGGCCGCTGCCGCCGCATCACTTAAGCACTGCATAAACGCTGACAAAAACAACAACGCAAACGATACGACAGTACTAAGGGCAACAGAAACTATTGCACTAAAAATAACAACTATATATATGTATATGTATATATATGTATATATATATATATATATATATATGTATATATATATATATATATATATATATATGCGGTTTTCAGATTTTAGATCAGCAGATTACGTTGCTAAAGTAACAACACTTCTCTAACAGAGCGAACTGCCTACTACGGCATTCAATCAAACCTATGAGGTTGTCGTGCAAGCCGATTTATAAAGGTTGTAGCGTCGGGCCTTGGTCACAGCAACTCGTCGCTAATCGTCCCATTCGCACACCGAGCCAAATATTTCCAGCAGACAATTTTTACGCCTACAAAACTTAATCAGCCTAATCGATCATTGCCGCGACTGGTGTTCTGCTACTGTCCTATCCAGAACATTCCCAGTGGAGCCTATATATGTATATATATATAAATATATATATATATATATATATATATATATTTGACGGGTTCATTTTCCCGGCACGTTATCAATCACCAGCCCTTATTCCGCAGCAATCCACTCCAAGAGCCGGAGCTGTGAGGCCTTGTTGTGCGTACCTCTTACGTGCTCTATCTTCCTCTCACTGTAGATCTAAGAAATCTGTGCGGAAAGTATCTGCACTTATTATACGAGAGCGAATCGGCAAGTTCTAGTACATTGGATGTTGTTCTATCCCAAGGTTTTCTTGACTGCTTGTTTCTTCGACTACAAAAGAATCATTTTCCACGCATCTTAGAATCGCCCGGTTCTACGGTCAATAGGTCATATTACCGCAACGGAATCAAGAAAATTGCGGGAAAACGTCCGACACAAGAGGTGAACTCCGGGCAAACAACCCCTAGATTCTCTATCATGACGCACATCTTTGGTGATTTCGGATTATTTCATGAGAAGAATTTCCACCTTTCTATTCGGCGGACCTGCTTTCCATGCAATTTTTGCCTGTTCCCAATGAGTTGCACGGCTGGCTACAGTAGCATCCATACATTTTCGTTGACATGTTTGATGATGTCACAATGGAATGAAGCAGTGACATTTTGAAGTTACAAATAGAACAGATTTTTAACTAAAAGTCACACATTTTAGTTACATATATACGTATGTGCAAAATATTTGTTACAGGCTCAGCTGACAGTTTGCTCGATCTATGGATACGCTAGGTCTATTTTAGTGTGAATAATTGCAGCTGCAGAACTGTTTATACGTAAATGTGTTGTTGTCAAGAACATGCATTGTTGGTGGGCAGTGTGAAACCCACTAAAACCCTCTATGTCATTGTAGCCCGGGAGCGTCTCATTTGGTAATACCTTCATTCGTGCATCTCTGTAGGCCGTTTACTGCGATCGGGCCCTACCTATACGGATCTGTGCTCGTGCCTGCGAAACCGGTTTTCTATACAAAAGTTCGGAAGATTCACATGAGTATGCGCTATTATGGGGATTCCAGAGCCAATTAAGGTGGTGCAAAAATGCGTTTCAGACAATCATCGTACCTCGATACGCATTTTGAGCTCAAAAACTGTCGTCAAATTGATTAAAAGCACCTCATGTATGAGTCTTCTACCGTAAAAGGTTCATTCCGAGGCCTCTGACTTGCTGTATATCGAGTGCTCCCAGGTTGCCTCAAACGCAAAGCAGCAAGATGTATTCAATTATTCTCTGACGAGAAGATATTCACCATAAATCCTCCGTCGAAGTTATTGCTGGCTTGCCGCAATCCAGAAGATGGTCCTATCAATGAATAGATTAAATGTTCAATTTGCACATCTTGAGTTTGGTGTCTAATGAAGGAGACGTGACGGCATCATACTATTACAAAAAGGCCAAACAGTGATACAGGATGTTTATTGGCGAGTTCCACGAAACCGTAGATACAGTATCTGTCTAATGGTTTGCAATATTTCATCAGAACGGCGCACCCGCTATATAAGCCTGTTCTGGGGTAAGCATTCTTGGCCGCCTAGCAATCCAAATTTAAATTCTCTGGATTTCTTTATGTGGGGTATTATTAAACGAGAGTCTTTGAATAATTTCCAATCAACCGTGTATAACTCCCAGAACTACATTTTAAGCAAACACCCCAGAAAATATTTACTTTTTATTTTACCTATATAGAACACATTCCAAGCTTTATGTTCCAGGATCTAATATGTTGCGCACCCTCTGTTTGGCATTTTTGTGGAATCAGTCCTGCTTTTTGTCAGATAGCTTGTCTTATATGTTGACTTGTTTTTTTTTGTTTGTTTCGAACTTCGTAAATCCTTGTGACAGCGCCGAAGGACTAAGCACAGAACCCAAGTGCACCGTCGAAGTGTGTCATCACATCATTTTTTTCTAATGTGTTATGTGTTCAAACACAAGTGATAGACACCCACACATGAGGCCGAATCTGCGATCAAGCACATTCGAGCGGGACCCTAACAAACATCGATATAACAACATGAACTCGGCCACTTTCTCCCTCTCTCTCCCTGTTCAGCCGACATTAGAAATTGTAATTCTCGACTTGTCCGATATGACGCAAACTGACGCTCAACAGGCTGATCCAGCAGACGTGCTTTCGTCATGTCTGCACAACATGCGTTCGCCTCTACCTGTCGCTGGCAGGATCACGCCGTAGGGTGTTTACTAATCTCCACAATGCGTTTGGTAAGCCAGATTCGCGTCATGACGGCCAACCCAGAAAATGGACAGTTATTTATCCACGATTCGTATTTTGTCATCCCTCAATCACAAATAGTCGTATAGTTATAGTTGGAGTATTGGAATAATATAGTTCAGCCGCGGATTAGCGGATCAAATCAGCCTTCAGTCGTACAAGCCGCCTGCGGCTCTAAACAGAACGCTATCATTCTGTTGCGATAACAGTAATTTGGCTGAAAACGCTGCTCGACGAGCCATTGTAGAAGTAAACACGGCGACAACTGACCGACCGAACCCCCGAACACCTAATGGCACGCTAACTGCACAATAGCGGAATTTTCTTTTTTATGTGCTGAGGGATGGGGGCATTAAAATGCCTATCTGTACAGCTTTTTCATAGTTTCTGATGCGGCTATCGCATGGTCCCTTGCCGTCGCGCGTTTTGCGCGTTGTAATCCTGGTCGTAGGTGCGATCTCGTTTTTGTGTTCTTAGTACGATTGTGGTGTCAGTATTTTAAAAAGGTAGTAGCAACAACTGTAGTTGTTGTCATTGTTGTTCTTTTAATGTATGTCTTTCTCAAAAAAGTGTAGTTTTTCTCGTTTGTACAATTATTTGTTTGTTATATCTTGTTGTGGTAGCAGCTGTTATTGTTAATAGTATCGATGTTGTTGTTATTGTCATTGTTTCGTCGCTGGTACTGGATTACTGTTGTCCAATAATCCAACGGCTCAATTCATTATGTCATTTATATCCGGTGTTTTGTTTTTGTGGTAACTTTCTTTGTCAATCATCAAACAGCCGGTGTTGCCAAAACTTCACCGTGGGTCAGTCTCACGACAAACTTTTAAAGCCACGGCATTTGTGCTGGCTGCCACCGCCAGCCAATACGCAACAATATGCTACCTAGAATTATTATTTTTTTAAAGAAGTTGTTTTTAATTCTAGACCATCCTCCGTCCCCTACGGGCTTGGAACTTAACTTAAGGTTCATTTTCAATGCACCGAGGCCGGACTTGCTAATATATCTAGGGTTTCCCCAACAGTCCTTGTGGTAGCATGACCGGTGACTTTCAGCGGTATGATATGTCATCTATTCTCAATAAGCATCGCTCAAAGAAAATTCGATCAACAACAGGGATCGAACCGGCGACACCCCGGTAGATGACAACCATGACTAGCGCACTAGTCCCCTAGACCACGCCGCTACACCACACCACAACAATATGCTACCTGGTGGTCGAATACTAAGTACAACACCATAGATTTTTCCCCACTGGGTTCCCCTACCACGCATCACACATTTTGCCGTCTCATTGTGTCTCATTCATAGAGTAGTGATTAATCAATGAGTTAATTACTATTTGGTCGTCAGTTTTTGAATGCTTGCAGTAAGCTTCACTTCCTATGACACAATGACGATTGGCGAGAGACCTCGACCATTTCTACGCTACGCCCGCCGTTATATCTCAGCAAATTTATATCTCAAATATTCTGTCAAAACTTACGTAGTAGGAAGTATATACATGCATCACAATAAGCTCGTTGTTGTTGTTATCGTCGCCATCATTCTTCTCATCGTCTATCCAGAAAGTGAAAGAATGTCATTGCATAAGTGCGTATATGTGTATATATATATATATATATATATATGTACGGTTCAGACCCTTCAAAGGTTGTTTGTTATTTGACGTACGGCGTCATTGATTGAGTGAGGCCATGGCGGTCAGCGGGCGGTGCAGAGGCTTCGGTATTGGGCGCCACGTTGGCGCCGTCACACGGCTTACCGACTGTGACAGATAGCAGTAATACAAGACCAAGTATTATCAATATAATAAATAGTAAGAAGGAAAATTTCCTCAAGATCATCTAAGAGGGCGCACGCCTTCGTCTCCGAGCGACTGTCCCTGGAGATCCAAAGAGGTAAAGCGACCTCAGTGCTCGGAACTATGAGAGACTGGATGGACCCGGACCTTCGCGCCAGCGGGTGGGCAGGACTTCCTCACGGGCATAAGCGATAGAGCGGCTACGGCGCGCAGAAGGAGCAACTAGGTCGACGAGCAGCAACGTCGTGAAGCATTCTATATATGTTATTCTAAAGAGCATCTTCCCGTACCTTTGCTTCTAAGAATACTATTACTACCACTATTGGTACTACGATTCTTGCTGCTGGCTTTTTTTCTTTTCATGTTTCCTTTCTGTCCGCACATATGCAAGCAGTAAATCAACCGTAACTAACAGCAACCACACAACTTCATGTTAGTCAATAGTTGAATTACAAAAGCCTAGCATATAGCTGGCTGTGCGTTTCCTTTCTGTTTAGGTTCTACTGTCAACACTTCGGCGTTCGACCGCACAACGTCGACTCTGTAGTGTCACAGTTGTGTGTAGGTTTTTCCTCTAGTGGGGTTCGAAATCTGTGATCATAAATTAGAGGCGACAGACACAGTGGCTACTGTCGCCCGGTGCTGTTGCGTTGTTGCTCGTAAAGTTCGCCACAGATTTTTGCCTTGGCTTGCTCAGCACAAGTTGAAATAAGCGTCAATAGTATATAAACCTATAACGCAACCCAACGATGTACGACTTCTTTTTACGGATTAGGTACTGCATCTGTTTAAAACAGCGTAACATTATTTCATTTTAATGCATGTAAATACTAGATACAATACTAGTTGACGTACTTTGGTCATTACAAACTACTCTTTTGCACCACATTCCAGTGCCTTGTTGGATGAGGGACCAAACGTCATAGGGAAGATGAGTTGACACCACTGGACACCACTATTTTGGAAATCGACCGCTCAACGACCGCAGAAGATCAAGCTAGAAATACATGTTGTCTCGTGTCCGTTCTCGTAGTAAATTATAGCATGAGCTCCGAAAGTGAATGTCCGTTTGCTAAACCAATATTTGAAAAAGGTCTACAGCGAGCGATACAATAAGAAATAGCATATATACGTAAGGGAGTGCAATGCATGCACCATCATCATTCATTTGATTTAATCCCGTAAAATTCTAACACATCATCGAGAGTTGTCTATGGGCATTCTTCCGACAGAGTAACCTCTGGTTAGTTGTTGCGAGATATTATCTCCGGCGGTGGCACTCAATTTGTGGGCAAGCAGAGTTCTCCCGGTGCCAATGACACAATCACCCAGCCATAGGAGGTGACAAGTACCTCATACTTATGGGGGGACCACGCGAGGGGTTTTCTGAATAGTCTTTCTTCTTAAGAGCGAAGAAACGGGTCTAGAAAATAAACGGCCTGATCTCGCCGGGGAGGCGGTCCCAGCGAACAGCGTAGGTCACAAGTATAAGGGCGTCAATATATATATATATATATATATATATAGAAAGCAGACTATCAGTTGAGTCAGTTGCGCTATTTTGGACAAAGCAAACACACAAAAAAATTATATATATATATATATATATATATATATACATGTGTGTATTAAAAAATATATATATAATCCTGTGTATTAGGGTCAATGGGGTCTTTTACCAACAGACTTAAAATAGGGAAGCAGGCGGCTAATGAATGACGCCGTCGTTGGCTCATTCAGGTATCACTTCACTGTTATCTATATGGCGAACCTTGCCATACAATTCCGAGCTTGATGGTATGGAGAGAAACACTGGTTTATGGGTGAGCTTGCGAGTTGAACATTAGTCGGTGACGCGTGCGCATCAAGCATTCCTGATACCTCCCACATATTCAACATAGCAAAATAAAAAGGCGCCACCTGCTAGCGTGCCTGGACGTCAAAACGTCGGTTCAGTTCTCCGTAGAAGGTGGTTAGTGGTGTCTCTGGCAAACCGGCATCACGGAGAGGCTATCTACAGGTCAGTGGTCGCAAGCGTCATAACTGTGAGGGGCTATCTCTGGTGATCGCTACTGCCGCCGCAGAGCGTCCATTCATTAGCAACTACCACAAAAGTGTAGAGTGGTGTAATGGTTGTGGCAGGGAACGTTCAAACAGCTTCATGTAAGATGCCAGGTAGCACAGGACGAATCGGTACGGTACTACGAACGACCAGATGTACGATATATAGAAGGCGCGCACTGCTGAGTGTGCAAATGTATTGTAAATGATTAATAAACCATCGCTATATATATATATATATATATATATATATATACATATATTTATATATATGTATATATAATTATGTATATATATATATATGTATATATATATATATATATATATATATATATATATATATATATATATATATATATATATAATATATATATATATATATATATATATATATATACTATATATATATAGAAAATATTGTGATGATTTATTAATCATTTACAATACGTTTGCACACTCGGCAGTGCTCGCCTTAATAAAAATGGTGGTAAAAGGTGTCACGTGAGGTTAAGAATCAGCTGTCTGAGTCCTTGCTTGTATATATATATATATATATGTATGTATATATATATTTTCTTTGCCGTAACGAAACTACAACAATGACAAAATTGTGAACAAGATTGGTGCGCAAAAAGGTGCGCCTCTACAAAAGTCTTCGCTTCGTCCGCTCACTCGATACTCAGGAGCAGCGCGATAGTTAAGCCCAATCGAAAATTTTCCATTAATCTGTGCACCACCCGCCTGCGTGGGTTGCAAGATCACATAATAATTCACTACTCACTCGGTATATAGTGTGTGTGGTCAGTGTAACTTAGTACTTAGTAACAGCGTCACGTTGCTCGATGAGCAGAAGACAATTTATTCGCTGCAGATCGGTCAATGCATTGATGGGGACAGCACACTAAGAAACACAGATAATTACTATACTCAACGTTGTTCCGCTAAATGAATCAGTGCCATTTTTACCTCAACCAGACAGAACAACAAAAACAAGAGACCAAGGTTATTCTAGGCTGAAGGTGAACACGTTCACTTGTATAACAATTTAATACGAACTGATGAATAAATGGTTGTTCAGTAGATTAGAGCTCAAACAGACACATCGCGACAATACCATTACTATTGCAGCCAGCAAACAACAACAATAAATATCACCAAGAACGACCGAAAGAGACTGAGAGAGAGAGCATTTGTCTGTCATACCGACCCTCTTGCGTTTTTATTTAGCATACAAAAAAGTGTGTTTTTGTTTTGTGGCATAAACAGAAGTAATTGCGTCAATTACTGGCAAACGTTTTTGGGAGAGTGGCGACGCAAAGTCGTGGAAACAGCGACGGAAGTAAAAGCGCTAGACTTGGTTGTGGGCCGGGGTGGCCTGCGATAGCCGGTACGTTCATGCCAGATACATCGTACACGGGTTCCAGGACTTCGTATGTGCCCGCAGGGAGTTTTACGAAGACTATAGTATTCAGTGTAATTGTCGGTTCTGCTCGCAGCGATGCGCTAACTACCACTCGGTTGGTTGTCCGGCTCTACAACGAATATCTCTACACGTCCCCTCTCGATGAAACGGGAAGACAACAGATATTGATGTTTAATATGAACATAAACCATTGTGTACCTACTCTACTTGAGTGAAATAAATATGATTGATTAAAAAGTTTATAAACAATAATTAATTGATTGACTACCAGATTAGACTAACGAATGATTCGTGTTATTAATAGAGCTATTACTTTATATATATATATATATATATATATATATATATCTGAAGGGATTGTACACATTTTGTTATGTCCTTATGTGTGCCGTATTATATATATATATATATATATATATAATACGGCACACATAAGGGCATAACTAAATGTGTACAATCCCTTCAGATTACACAAACACATTGATTTAGAGAGGAATAAATGTTTGGCAAATAAGCAATTAAGCTCAGCGCTGAGTAGATTTTGGCCTCGGTGCTGACGGGCCACGTGCCGTGATAAACGTACCTTGCCTGTTCGCGAATCGCGCACAGCCGAAGTAATACGAAGACTCGTTCGCACTTTCAGACTAACGTCTGGTTGGCAAGGCAGTAGTTTCCTCACAAAATACAACACTAAAGGTGAACTTAACGAGCTGTGAACACACTTTTTTTCACGTAAGTCTAATGGGCACTGCTCATCACTGCGTTATTGAACCTGGCTTCACTCGAACACTGCACAAGCACGGTAGAACGTATATGTCAACGTTGACCCAGATACAGATGGGGGATTGCGCAACGAAGTCGAAGCGTAGGCTAGCTGATCAGAGTCCAGGGACACGTTAGCGTGGCATTACGTTGCAGTACTTTCGCTTGGCCTTGAGCCTCACAGCCTAGCCCTATGCTGCGGGCACCGACGAACTCCAGTATGGGTCAATTGCGTATCTCCAGAAAAAGGTCCGCGGATCAAATCAAGACGCTCCTTCGCCGAGAACCGTCAGACGTTTATCCGCGTCGCCAGCCACGCACACACACCGCTGAACACGAGAACTGTCTGGAAGATATGTCGTAGAGTAGTAGTAGCAGTATATACGAGTATATGCCACACTCGTATGTACCTCACTAAATGGTGCCTCGACAATGAATGCGCTGAATAAGCAAGAGCGCGTTTACTATAAAGCTAGTTATCTGCGAGTGTGTGGCAAATGTCAAGTCTCGAGTCGTTGAGTGTCTGTCTTGCTTTACATTGGACGAAAATGTCCTAGACGGCTCCAATTGCCATTTTGACAGTATCAGCCCGTGGGGGTGAGGGTTTGGGGAAGGTTTTGAGCTTAAGTAGCAAAGGGGAGAGGGGATTAAGTGGCTAGCCAAATTATCACTTTTGGTCTAAATTATCTCGCTTTAACTTGACGTTAAAGAGATATAGATAGGACCGTCGTGAAGCTACTGTCATACGCGGTTCCGCTGAAAGATGCTAAAATGCATTATCTTTTAGGTATGTGTATATAAGGCGTTTCAGCATGTGTGCGGGACCGCGGATAACCGTCGCGGTGGCCCAGATCAAATCTCCACATCTAAGCGACCACGCGACCTCTCCCTTCAGGCTGTCTCGAGTGTGTCTGTGGATTTACCTCTCTCCCTTCTTGTGTGATTCATCAAAGGTCCTCCTGTATCACATTATCATTCGATCATCACTTGATAAGAAGACCTAATGAACCGGCTCTTGCAGAATGAACGTGATAGAGCTTCGGCTCGGGGGGGGGGGGGGGCGGGGTGATTGGGGGCGAAGGAGCAGATTCGAAAGAATCGCGCAGATTTCTATGTGCAGTCGCGGTCGTCAGCAGTACTAACAACAACATCAGCATCAATAATAGATCATTCGAGATTACAGAATTAATTTTGACTATGCAACGCTACAAGCTGGATACAACAAAAATAGAAAAACGTAGCAGAATGACGAATTCGATACATGCGGGATGTGAGGCAGGACCCGCAGGTCGCAAAGAAGCAACTCGCTTGCTATGAGTAAACACAATTGGAGTTAACGCGCATATCAACATATGGAAGTAGATACTCCTTCATTTCGATGCATCCCGGCCGAGCATGCACGCAAACCAAGTGCATTTGTTGCAAGCAAGCATATTTAATGATAAAATGTTTGCAACATTTTGTTAGTTTTATATCTGATATTAAAGTCCCTGTACTGATTGACCAATACTTCAACAACCAAGCTTCAATAGCATAATGTCTCTTGGTGCGGCTTCGAAGGCAGACTTCAGGTCGGGCGTTACATACTATCGATTGTTAATTTCTTAACAATCGACGGCTTGCGGCATTTTACGGTTAAAAATTACTGGTGTCTCATTGTTGATACTACGCAGCATGGTTTGTGTCCAGGAGGTCCCCCTGCATGCAATTGCCTGAATGACTCAAAATTGGGCATACTTACATACCTCTTCGCTCACCAAAGCCATTTCATTTTGTATAATCGGGTCAAGTCTCACCGTATTGACAATGCGCTGCAACAGATCTTGAACGCTGTTGCAACGTTGGTGTGCAGAGAATCATTTACAACTATTTCCCGAAAAAAATCTTGTTATTTGCGTTGTTGCAAAACACGGCAACCAGGACTAGAATTGTATAATCAACGCCAATGATTTTAGTGTTCACGTATTGTGCACGCTGCTAGAAATTGTTTGGTTCTAGTTCATACAGTTTGCAGGCTTCTAGTTGAAAACACCTATACGTTTAGAGTGAACTGTACAAAAGCACTGATTCTCAGCAATCGCGCCTTAAGTTTAGCGGGCCAACATTGCCGATCACTCCTTTGACATATGATGGAACTGTTTAAAGAGATAGTGTTTCCTAAAATCCTTTCGTTTCTGCCTAGCGCATGGCCAAATGCATCCATCAAAATGGTCTACTGTCAGTACTAGATGTACCCTGTTAGTTCTTCGCTCTTATCCACCGCCCTTTATGTGAAGTGAAGGTAAATTTTATTGTATATATTATATTATTGGGAAGAAATCGCACCTTTACTGCCCTTCTATTGACATATTTGTTGTTCGCCACCTTATATCTTTGGTTATGGCCGATGACTTTCTGGCATGGCATATTCGCCTCATCTACGCTGTAAACCACATTAGCCTATCATTTAAATCCAACGCTTCGGAGAATAAGCAATATGTTTTACTATAAAATTATGTTTTTTGGTTTCTGGAGGAGACACGTTAGCGTATACAATTGTATTTGTTTTTTATTTATATTTGTAAAACGTGTGGATTCTGATAAAATTCCATATCAAGGAAGCAAAAAATCCCTTTTTATTTTGTGATACTAAATAGCTTCTTTGAAATGATAACCTACGTTGTTTTTGCCGAAAACTTTCCTTCAAAGCTGTTCAGTCGTGTAGCATATATTTTAAGCAACGTGCTTCTATCGCACGATACATCTTCGCATTAAATAGCTAAAAGTATGTCCCATACATGATGCTCACGCATCGTAAGTTTTATCATGCAAACGCAGATCGAGTGCCGGGGAGCTCGTCTAGTCCTGACGTCTAGAAGGCCCAGCCACCTGCATAAAACGCAGCCTTTGATCTGGTTTCTTTGAGAGCCTCTCTGGTAAGTGATGTGGAAATCTCACTGAGTTACAGTGAGGTTATAATTTAAGCTCCGAATTACTTGTAGCCTTCAGATTTTAAAAATGTAATATATATATATATATATATATATATATATATATGTAAATATTAGGGCTACAAAAAAGTATTTTCGGTTTTGGCGCTATAAAGAAAACACATATATAGGAGACACGGAGGTCTTATTTATTGATTTATATATTCTCCGCCGGAAGTTACAACCTCTGCCCAACGATTTACAAGGTTTTCGATTCCTTAATAATCTTCCAAATTTCCAAAAAAAAGTCCAAAATATTATTTCAGTCCAGGACGCACGTGTTCGATAGAAGTGAATTTTTTACCACTGAACAAATGTTGCATCGATCTGAATAGGTGGTAATCAGATGGTGCTAAGTCGTGGGAATACGGTGGGTGTTCTAAAAGTTCCCATTTTAGCTGGGAAATTTTCGAAAGGGTTTCCCTACTCACGTGGGGCCTTGCGTTGTCTTGGTGGAACAGGACACCCTTCCTTGAAATTAGTGCAGGGTACGACTGCTTTAATTTTTCGTGAACCTTTTCGAGTTGTTGACAGTACACGGCCGTATTCATCGTCTGGTTGCGCGGTAAAAGTTCATAGTGCCCTATTCTGCCCACATTCCACCAAATACACAATAAAATCTTGTTTCTTTTACCCTTTCAGAACTTCTCAAACCACTGTTGGCACATTCTGTCTGTACAACAGGCATCTCCAAACGATTTTAACAACTTTTTGTGAGCTTACGTTGCACTCAGTCCATTTTTAAACTCTTGGAGTAGAATCGCCCGAATTTGGCATTTTTCTACCTCTATTTTGCAGCACTTTTACGAACAAGGCAGATATGTTAGGGGCGCCTTAACAGACGTCGCTAGGATGTTAGAGGGTGTCAGCCCTGATCTGACATCAACTTTGAGAACAATCGCGGAAGCCCTGAAACCTTTATTGGCTCTCCTTCCACTCGCAGAGAAGCTTAAAGCCTTTACATCATAATGCCAGATAATAATAACCCAAGCGGAACGGAGGCCGCACAAACATCTCCATTCTTGGATAACTTCAACAGGGCTACATGCCCGATTTGCAAAGGTGTCTTCACAAGGAGGGGTCTTGCCAGAAACATATCAGCCAGGTATGCTAACGCCGCCAACGGGCCGTTCACATTCCATCGGGCCTCGACGGAAGAAACTTATATTGACCAAAATCCGTAAGGCCTACTGTTGCAGAGGAACTTACTAACGTCTTCTCAAACGTCGCCAAGAACAACGACTTCTCCGCCTGGTACTCTTTGTTCTCTTTCGCTCCGGTCGTGCTGCGAACGCTCGGTCGCTGTCTGTCGTGATTAGGTAGAACATACGCGAATTCTCAGCGAAAAAAGGCTCAGACACCTGGCGCACGAGGGATCGAAGGCTTACCTCGACGATAACCTCTCCAGACGGGTGAGAGTCAAGCTGTCGGAAGGCGATATCTCTGGTGCCGCTAGATTGGTGAGCTCCGACGATATTCTAGCACCAGTGAACGAAAATACGGAAGCACTCCGCTCCAAACACCCACAGGCTCCTCGGTATCTAACCATGCCCACACCCCCGGCGGTTACACTGCCATCTTTAACCTCGCGCGACGAGATACTAAACGCCATGAAGACCTTCAGTCAGAGTTCCGCTGCCGGCCTGGATTTTATGAGACCCCGTCTACATCAGGACCTACTGTCTGGTGCACTGGGCAGCACGGCTGAGCGATTAGCTGACGCCACTGCCAAAGTAGTTGATGTGCTCAGATGGGGCTCGCCCCCATTCTGTTTTATACCACTTATCTTCGGAGCACGGATGTTTGCACTAACAAAAAAATATGGATCATTACGCCCGATCGACTGTTCCTCAGTCGTTCGCCAATTGGGAGCCAAAATCGGCTGTTAAGATAATAAGGATGCTGTTTTAGTAGCTCTTGGCGATCACTAGCTAGGATTCGCTACCCCTGGCGGTTCAGAGGTAGCAGTACACTGTGCCCGTACATTTCTGCAATCGTGCAAAGTACCGACGGTGATGTTCGAACTGGATTTCCAAAACGCTTTTGATAGCGTTCGACGAGACCATCTACTCCGATCCGTCAAGTCGTAAGTTCCCTTACTGTTTCACCAGACAAATCTGGCTTACGGTCAGTCATCACATCTGGTCATGCCCCATAACACGATGCTATCGCAAACAGGTCTTCAGCAGGGCGATCCCCTAGGTACTACACTTTTCTGTCTGTGTATCAAGGATATGGTGGATACACTGCGATCCCCCCTTAATGCCTGGTACCTAGATGACGGCGTTCTAGGCGGAGACCTCCCGACAGCCTGACTCTGAATCCGGGCAAATGTGAAGTCTATGTTACGGATCATAACGGAATTAAACCATTAGATTTAACGGGCCTCTTTAGCCTACTCCCTGGCTGTCGCGTTGTTGACAAGGCTGACCTGGAGCTGCTAGGTGTGCCCTTGCTGCCGGATGGGATACCAAAAGCACTATCCGGCCGGAAAGACAAACTGAACTTCGCCACAGGCAGACTATCCAAATTGGGGGCCCACTGCGGTCTGTTTCTCCTTAGATCTTGCTTTTCAGCAACGAGGTTAACACACCTAGTTAGAGGTTGCAATTTATCCTCATCGCCTGAACTTTTACAGCCATTTAATGATCTTAGCTTAGACACTTTAGAGGAGATACTAAAACTTCAGCTTATCGCTGTGGCAAGGGAACAGGTAATGCTTCCGATCTCTCTAGGCGACTTAAATATATCGGACGCGGTCATGATGACTGGACCCGCGATCGTGTCATCATTGACTCAGGCTTCGGAGAAGGTTAGGGCTTTATTGGATAAGGATGGATGGGAAGCTTATAACGTTGAATTACAAAAGCTGACCGACAGATTGTTGTCTTTATTTGACTCCCCTCCCGATGAAAGAACTAAGCAGAGCAGTTGGACAGACCCTGTGCAAGAAAAGCGATTAGCAAGCCTGATCGATAGAGCCCCCACCATGGCTGACAAAGCCAGGCTTCGAGCCGTTACATGCCCTACCCTGTCCACGAATAGGGACGCTTTTGGATGATGAGACGACGCGCATCAGCACAGGTTTGCGGCTTGGTGTCGACCTAGTTGTCTCTCACCGATGTCGTTGTGGTTACCTTGTAAACGCTTTGGCGCATCATGGCTTATCATGCGCCTTAAGTGCAGGCCGAAGAGCACGCCACTCGGCATTAAATGACACTTTCAGTCGAGCACTGAGGTCTGCGGGCTTTTCCTGTGTATTAGAACCTCCGACATACGCAATATACAATAACGCAACTGTAACCGACTCATGAGCCCCTTCGATGGTCGGTGCAGGTGCGGACCAGGCAGGTCATGCGTCTAGGTTAGCAGAGGCTAACAAATGTAGAAAATACTCTGGCGTTGGTTATCCGCACCAATTTTGTCCGTTGGCTTTTGAAACAATGGGAGGACCAGGCCCGCTTACATTGAAATTGATTCAGCGCATGGGTACAAGCCTTAACCTCTACACGGGAGACTCGAGAGCATCAGAATCTTTGCGTCAGAGGCTGTCGCTCGACATCCAACGAGAAAACGCAGCATCTGTTCGGGGCACATTGTCGAACTGGGCTAATCCCGGGTTAGAGAACCCGTAACCACATGCGTTAACGCGGAGACAATTGTTCACTCCAAAGTGCTAGCATAAAAATCATATAATAAAATTTATAACCAAGGGACCTAGTTACTGCCAGAATTAAAATTGTCCACAGCGGTCACCTACGTTGCCTTCCCGACACTGCGTCTCCTCGCCACTACCTTTACGGCCGACAGAACAGTACTCGCCTTCGTTGGTGCACATTCGTCAGGCGCGCGTCCATTACTTTGACTGCTGACTCGAGGTCTCGTCCACAGTCACAAATCGACGCCACAACCCTTGCGAGTTAAAGAATGAATACTTAAGCATCGCAAAAAACACGCCGCGACGAAATGCTCCTCCGTGTTTCGAGTTTTAATCGATAGTCGCCCATTCGTGGCACCCACCTTTTACAATAGTGTACCTCTACAGCATGTACTGAAAATATCATTGTGGCTTCACCTTGTGGAAATTCTAGTTATTTATCACTACTAAATACTATGTTTGATGCTGAAATACAATATGGAATACAAAACCGACAAACATATGTATGAAGAGCGAATATTGGTTGGCGAAAGACTAAAGAAGAGATCGAACAAGGTTTTTGACCCAAGAGAGGACAAGGCAGATTCTGGCTAGAAAAGAGGTCGTTCAAAAATGGTTAGAATGGTTGCTTTCATACCAAAACCAGGGGCCAATAACAGTAAAAAAGTATACAGAATATTTGCTGCCATTCTTAGGGACATACCACAAGACTAGCTGAACAGGATGAAACTAATAGGACCATGGCAGAGAGGCTTTAGAGCAGACAGGGAAATAGAGGATATTCTTTTTGTACTTATGGAAAGTATCTATTACGCCAGATCTACGAAACAGAACCTAGTTGCAACATATATATATATATATATATATATATATGCACGCGTCCAGGCCGCACATTGATCTACATTTAGGACGACATGATTCACGTGTTTTAAGGTATATATATATATATACTTATTAAGATACTCAGCACACAATTTAAAGTAGCCGCTTTAAAAAAAACGCATGATTGATTAAGCCTATATACAATATTCTAACCGTAGGCACGGATACCTCCAGTATCTTTGTCTCAAGGGAGATTGTTCTTAGATCAATGGTTGCCTATGGTAATACTGCGATGGATATTAATCGATACCACCTAACAAAGTGTGTTGAATTGAACATAAGATCACTAGCAGGAGCTATAACTGGCGTACTTGAACAGCACAACTCATATATATGAGTTTGATTTACGTTTTCTTGTGGAATATCTTTTGAATCAGATGCGCTCGCTGTGCAGTATGTCACACAGCGTGCTGCTGGCTTCGTATACATTTATATTACTATCATGGTATCATTATATGTATTTTTATACGAATCCTCGCTTGTAGTGCACTTATGCTATTAATTGGATTATCGCAGGTTATATTACCACGTAATCAAACAATGGTTTAGCTTAGCGGGGTGTTTCCCCATGGTACCTTACACTCTATGCCACTCCTTTAGCCTGCGTTTGAGTTCATTTATCTCTGGACACTTATGGACACTGTTTTCACTCCTCCTAGCTCACCGCACTTCAGCACGATGTGTTCTAAGGATTCCTCTTCTATAATACACGATCTACACCGAACGCTTTCAAATTTTTCCGAGTATCTGGCCACCAGCAGTCGGGTGTTGAGCATACCGGCCTACAGTCCACAAACTGTGCCACCGCACTGGGTTCCCTTCCGACGAGTGTTGCTGACAAATTTTGCGGCCTTGTCTGCACCAAATATCATCATGAAACATGTCGATCGGCGCAAGCTATCTGGGTGTTAGGTCGCTGACATTTTCCGGAAATGCATATACAACATATTTTATGTATGTCGAAAATTAACGAAAACAAATGCCGTTTCCGAGAGTTAATGAATACGTGTAATGTAATGTAATTCACAATACCGAAAGGTGATGTAATCATTAAAACGAAATTGGCCATTTCGTCTGCAAACAACAGGACACGCGGTTGGAGAGACAATATCTAGTGTATACTATTTTAAAACCCAGATTCAATTCAAACACCTGTTGTGCCATCTCCTCAATATACAGCCAAAAAAGTAACACTGCGCAAAGGCATCCTTGCAGGAAGTCCTTTCTTTAATCTGTAGAAACCTGATGTGGTCGGTCCAATTGTTGCAAAGATGTAGCTCCTGTCATATATTTTCTTAACTACACTGACCCATTCCGGTCCTAATCCACCTTCTATCAGCTTGTTTCAAAGAGTGCTTCTATCTACCGTATCTCTCGTCCGGCTCGTTCGGCTTATCGGATATCTACAAATGTTGCAACTAACTTCTCTTTTCTAGACCTGGCCCTATAGATATATTCCATTAGTGCAAAAGACTGTCCTCTATTCTCCTGCCTGTTTTAAAACTGCTCTACCATGGTCCTATTGGTTCTATCACTTCCAGCTGGTCTTGTGTCCAGTCCCTAAGTATGAAGAAGAGAGCAGCAAATATTCTTTATACAACGCTTGTTACTGTAATACTCTATTCTGTACACATGCAGCTTTGTCGTCTTTAGACCTAATAACCTGTTCGACCTCGTCTTTAATTGTCCGCCAATCAATATCCGCTTTTCTTACATATTTATGTCAATTTTGTAATTCATATATTTCGGCGTCAAACACAGTGTTTAGTGTCTCTCTCTCTCTCTCTCTTGTTTCTAGCTATTTTATCCTGCTGTTTAATGTGTTCCCAGAAACGTATTGTAATCTTTCGTGCGCTATTGCTTGCTATGTTTTTTTTAATCTTCAAGTTTGTCTAGTCTTATAGCGTTGGCTATATCCTCGCTTAGCTTCATTTTTATTTCTATGCATTTTCTCCACAGCCTATCCGCTTGCTCCATGTCGTTTCGGTGTACCACCTTTCTGTGTTGTACGGACAGGTTTCTTCTTAGTTGCAAACTTCTATTAAAACCTATAGTCCACCAGGAGTTGATTGTGTGACTTGGTGCCAAACTGGCACTCGATTTATCTGAGGTTTGCTTTGCCATATAATATATTTTTCATACGGTAGTTCTACCACTGTTTTCTTTTACTTTCCTGGCGCTTTCGCAAACTTTATCTTGTTTATTATTTTCGTAGTTTTGTTCTGTTTTTTCTTTAGTTTCGATTGCCTAATCTGATCGCTAAAAGTTAACAGATTGTGGTCGCTCTTCACATTGTGCCGTTTATCTTCGTCAGTACACGTCTCAACAATCCAGTTTTCTGCTCTTTGGTTGGCCAGTTCGTAGTCGACGGTCAACTTTTTTTGCTTCTGTATACGTGTATGTTCCCACGCATTTATACTTAGGTTCATATTCTCTAAGCTTGCCTGGCTACACAGGTACTTTAAATCTCCTCACCGGCTTCATCGGTATCTTAATCAAAATGCGCAGATGCGTATTAGAATTCCCGGCGGTTATGATCTCTGTGTTCTCTTTAACAAGCTTCTTAAATGCTTCATGTAATATATTGTTTTTTTTTCTGTATTGCTGGTTGGCCTGTATTCAACTGTAACTCTAGGCAGCCTGGTCCTTTTCCTATTTCCACTGCTATAAGATCGCTTTCTTCACTTGCCTCAACAGCCTCTACATGGTAACTTTTTCCTATCATTACCCCAACTCTTCTGAATCTGTTTTGTGACACTTGTCTGCATACATCTATCCACCTTATATCTTCATGCAATGGTGCAGCAAGTGCATCGCAGTCAACGCTAGCATATCCAGACTAATATCTTACATTTTTCTGTATAGAATCTCTTGTGTTTCTTGTTTTCGTCCTCCTCGTATATTTAAATAATCAATTCTCAAATCTCGTCTGCCGTCTAACTTTGTTTCTCCCCCCCTTGACGCGTCTTTTTATATTGCCGCATGTCGGATTTAAGCCCTCCACCCCTTTCCCGCGGCCCCAGCAATTTCTACTCCCCCATCTCCCTACCCCACCATTACTCCCTTACGGTCGTCGGCATTCAACCGCATGCCATTGTTGCAACTGCGCTTCCCCGTCTCTCTCTATTGCCCTAAGGTTGTTATTGCGATTGACCCCCTGTCCTTCTTCTGTGCACTCCAAGTTCCCATTGTTGCTCCTGTTGTATTCTTATGGAATTTTTGTCGGTTGATTTTCTGCCAGCCTTCTATTGTAGTTCCCTTGCTCCGCTGCTATGTATGTTGCTCGGTCGTAGTCTTCCCGGATGTTGTGAAAAAAAATTGTTCCTTTGCTGGCGATTCTATTGGTTAAGACTATTTGCAAGAGTGCTCGCATTAGTGCTGTCATACCTCTCCTTAACGTGATTGTTGCCGCTGTAACTGTCCCCAATAACTTCTACTGGACCCGTGCGCCAGGTCACCCCGATCATTTTGTACTTGTCGGCCTTCTGTGGTTGCGGCTCTTGTTGCCGTTGCGACCATGCCGGAGCTTGCTGGTGTTGTCTGTTCCTCCTTGCCCACATGGGGAGGTAACGTTGGGGATCTCGCAAAGCGTTTAGTGGGCGCTGTTTAATCTGCATGCGCTTACGGACGCGCTCAGCCCATTCATTTCCTGCACGAACTTCTCCTCTATGTCCATAATATTTTGTAGAAGACGTTGCTCAATTGCGTTTGTCTCATTAAGGGTGTCCGTCTCGTCATCCTCAGCAGCACCGATGTTGTTGTTCTGATGCTGCTGTATCAGTGGAGTCGACTTGGCTTGTCTGTCGGTTTCTTTCGCCTTTGCGGATGCCGTCGGTTCACAATGTGCGCCGGTCTTATTTTTGTCGATCTGCGAAATTAGCCTGTCCTCTGCAAGATTGCTTTTCGTTCCGCTTATCGAGATATTTTGAAGACTTCTACCGCTAAAATCAATCTCATTGGGCCTTTCCTGGATGACCCCGGTTGATACTGGGGTGTCAATATTTAGAGGTTGTTGGTATTTGCCTCCTGGCTCCTGGGTTGTGTCCGGTCACGGGGTGTTTGTACTATAAAATCTACAACGACCGCATTCCCCACATCATGATGGCATTTTGCCGCAGCGCGGGATTTTGTAGTTGCGCGTCTCCTAGGGTGCAGCCTATGTCTCGCAGACACTCATCATGGTAGCACAGGTAGCAATAAGAGCACTTTACTCCTCTGGTGGTCTTGTCTATATTCTTGTCACATCGGGCGTACAGCTTTGTCCTGTTTTTGCTGTCCCTATGATCGTCAAACTCATTGGTGTTGTATGCTGCCATTTTTTTCTTAGCGCCACACAGTGCTCAACGACGCGCCTCTGCCTAGATACACTGAAATACCTTTTATGTAGAATATCTTCTGAATACACTGACTTGCCCACACCACCGAATTTGATAAATGTCCGTAGCATAACACTAAGATTTACAACGTACCGCACAATTTTAGAGTACAGCTAGATTAGGTGACCAACCTAGAAATTTTTGTCTGCGTTTATAAAACGTCATTTGAAACTTAATATTTTATTCACGATCCATAAATAATTTTAATAGGCAAGGCCCTTGAATGAAACTAAAGTAGATGGCTGTGGATTGCACACTATCTGATCTTACACCCAGGTAGCGTGTTTCTACAACAAATATGTATGTAATATGTGAAGTATGTAATATAAACGGCTTAATTGACATAGTTTATAACGCAAGTTATATTTGTATTTGAGCATGTTATTCATTAGGGCATAAGCCTACGTATTTTCGGCAACATAGTGCTCTAAAAACTGCTAGATGAAAACAATACGGAACATAGCTGACATATGCTCTGATAGATAACAGACGAGCAAAATACTGGGTAGAGCACAAAATAATTTGTAAACGTTGAAATAAATCTAAAAATGCTCTCATCCGGTAAAGTAAATGTAATTTCTTATAGACAGTTCTGCAGATATCTAAATAGGTGGTAGTCCGATGGTGCGGTATCCGCCGAATGTGGTGGATACGACGAACTTTCTCATTCAAAGCTTTGTATCTTGCCGGAACTGGGTGAACTCACATGCGGCCTCGCGTTATTTTGGTAGAAGATATTTTCATTCACAAGACTCTGTCTCTTTGTTTTGGAGGGCGGCAAAAACTCGATCGAGCTGGTCACAGTAGACGGCCGTGTCTATCGTTTGGCCACTAGGGAAAGCTTGTGGTGGACAATGCTATGTCTACCCTAGCAAACACAGAGCAAGACCTTGTGCAAATAGGTTTTGGTTTGAGAAGTTTTGGATTTTTCGGAGGAGGCGGAACTTGGCGAATCAATTGTAGCCTGAAGTCTTTGAAATGCTGTCCTCGCCGAATGCACTCCGAGAGCTTCTTTCGCGGAGTAAGACCTTTTTGAACTCATACAAAATCGCCACTCGCAACCGGGATTTTCGCTGTCCATTTTGACAGAGTTCATTAGCAAAACAACAACAAATGAGATTAATTTGCCAAGCACTTACATTTTATGCAGTCTTGTGCTTAAACACGTATCTGCTTTATGAACATAGCAGATTCTTCAGAGGCGTGACGAGCACTTAAAAATACATCTAAAATGTCCAGTTACTTCCTGACCAGCCTATTACAATGATATACGGCTCACGTTACTCCATTGACTACGGCCGCAATAATTTTAAAATATATACGGTCAGTAAAAAAACAAAAAGTATCAATATGTTTAACACTAAAATGTTTAGTTATAAAGTATGTGCTCTCCCTTTTCACTATAACAAACGCTACTAAAGTTAACATTCGGAGTTCCCACTCATCCAGGTTACTCTAAAAAAAAACCTATTCATCAAACAACACTTTGTGTTTAAAGCTTTTCATCAACGAACAAAATCCGGTTGAAGGCCGCTTTAACTAGCTGAGCTCATTTATGGAAGCACCGCAGCAAAGCGTTCTTGAGCAGTCAGCTTAATTAGACAGTATTTATTTATTTATTATTACTTTAGCCTCTACAAATCTAGAAAAGATTGTGTCGAGCACTAGCGTTTATAGAAGCATATGTCTGCTAAGAGTTTAACACTTAACCGAAACGTATGTATCGTGGCGTGTACACATATGCTCTGACAGATTTACCTCAGCGCCCTGTAGTGTAACTTCTTCCTGAAAAATCGATCGTTCAGAGCAGAAATCAACAGTGCCCTTAGCTCATTTATCTCTATGTTATCAACGGCCCTACAACATAGATCCCTGTCACCGCTTATGTATTCTGCATATAAAGGCGCTTTGTATTAAAAAATAAGGACGATCTCAAACCGTATTACCGATCGAAAATCACATCCACCAGATGCTGTCTGCAGTTGTTTTGCTCGCTGCTTTAACGAAAAATGGAATTATAATATTGACACACAAATGTACTTTGCCGAAAGCTTGGCGAAACATAAGATAATTCCTGAAAGCCTCAACTAGGCAGTATAAAAAGACTTCAACCAAAGGCGCTTATACGGAACATATAACGAATGTGTTTGCGTGGGAACAGCGATAGCTCAGGTTGTATATATATATATATATATATATATATATATATATATATATATATATATAAGCCGATTACAGTACCTGAGAATACCATTACATTGACTAGCTATGCTGCTTTTCGCAAGTGGCAAAGTCGTAAATGTTTACTTTAATAAATTGGAACAACACCAGTAAGACAAGCCAAATTTTATTCACCTCGATATCGAACTGTTCCTCTTATGGAGACCATGATATGCCTTACGATATTACGCCATTGTATCGTTCCTGCTTTGCATGAGGTTGCTGATTAGGTTCCCAAAGGCGGCTCGAATATAGTTTAAGAAATTTTATTATTGCCAGTACTTTGCTACAGCATTCTTATCTGACGAGGTGGATTTAATTCTTCGCAGGGCCAGGTTAATTTAGAATGAAGCGCTGAGAGCCATGTTCGGCAGACGACGTCAGGTTTCAGTCCTAGGTTTGAACATTACTCGTCGATACTTCCCTACATTGGCTTCTCCTGAATCATATGTGCCGTAAAACATCGCGTCGCGTCACAACGTTCGAAATGCCTCTTGTCTAAAAGAAGTCTATCGATCAGGCAACGACATATCCGCCTACCAATCATCTGGGGAAGCATTCTGCAAGATATTTGTTGGATTATTCTCCGAAAGCGTCTTACTTTCTGGTTCTGTCACTAGTCAAGGCTACTGCTGATAGCAGTAGCCTCGTATAGCACAGGGTGATAATCTGAGCCCGCTACTTTTCTCCCTATTGCTGAGCGGTTTGCTACGACGCGTTCAAGACCAGTCCGGACACGCAAACTCTGCTTTATGCCGATGATCTTGTGATTTTCGGAAGAAATCGGTTTCACGTTCAGCAGGCGCTGGCAAGGCTCTCAGGGGCTGGCCTGATGATTAATATGGGCAAGACAGAGACCATGAAATTTTGACGCGATGGCCGTCTTGCGCCTTCAGATGCGCTGCGCATAAACAGAACATCCCTGAAATATGTGAACAATTTCAAATATCTAATGGTGATACTCCCTAAAAACGGCCAGTGCTTCGTGGAGCACACTACGGACACAGCGCGCCGACCGCTGGTTGCAAGTGTTGGCATACGAACGCCGTCGAGACTATCCCTACAAACGACCCTGGCTTTGTTCAACATGACGGTAGCGCCAGTCGCCTCCTACGGTATACAGGATCAAGCTCTCTTCTACTCCGGCCTATGTGCAATTCATCAGCTCTTGGGAAGGGAAAATGGCGGAGATCGATCCTGATTTCTATAGCACGGGTGCGATTACCTCTGAAACATGGAAACAGGCTAGACGAACGAACCGACACGTTCTCACCTTTATAACCCAAATAAAACCGTTTTTCAATTCGAATATATATATATATATATATATATATATATATATATATTCTCCACAACAGTCTCTATATATTAGAATGTGCAAACTGGAGTGAAAAAAATCACAACGTATTTATTATACTCTACTTTTACTAATGAGTCATACCTTATATTTACTCAAACCAATTACACGTGAACTGAACTTGGGTAGAGCATGCCATGGAATCTCTCTAAGAGCAATATATGTACGCATACAACATATATATGTACGCAAGATATCTATACGCATACAACGACTACAAGGTTGAGACTTACGCTCTATCAATAGTTTTTATTTTATTTTTATGTGTCAACTATATACAAAACCATTCGTATTCCCATCACAAATTCAACTACAGATTGTTTTTGTTTTGATTTCGATGTGGATGTCTTCTTGTTCTACTTTTTTCCATTATTCGCTTGCTAATTGCTCAGCTTTCTGTATCGTCGCTAGGCACAGCTAGTGATTTCTTTCTGCCTCTCTCATCCTGGAGAAATGTAGGAAATAAGTACAACACGAGGTTTGATCGACCAAACAGACAAACCGTTAATGAATCCTAAATACCCACACCCACACACAAGACTCACAACTATTACAGCTACAACAATTATAATCACGAAACGAATTATATATATATATATATGAGTTTATCACACTTTATATAGATGTGTCACAATAGAACCACATAAGGCCATATTAGTCGCTTAATCATAAAGATGTTTTACGTGTTCGAAAATAAATTTTACCTATGATTGAAAGAAGAAAAAATTGCGTTTTTCTTATGTACAAAAATGCCACTATTCTATATATATATATATATATATATAAACATATGCATCTGTTAGTATATATATATATATATATATATATATATATATATATATATATATATATATCATATTTTACATCGCGCTAATTGTAACGTAAGACAACCTAAAAGCATCAAATTCAAGTACTTCATTAAGTATTCAGTATCGAGATTCTGCCATTTCAGGGCTTCTGCGAGATTCTGGCGTCTCACGGAAAATAAATTATTTGGGAAAATACGTGTGTAAGTTGAAAACTACAAACGCGTGCGTTTGGCAATGATGTTGATCGTATATATAGAAGGCTAGAAACTGTAGCTAAATGTGGAAGCGTTGTACTGCAAAAGTCCATATTTATTCCCAAGAACCGCAGTTGCTCTTTGAACCTCGGGGCACACAGGAAAAGTGTTACGCCGCTAAAATATAACCATTGTATATATATATATATATATATATATATATATATTTCATTATTGTCGTGTGGACGTGAGACAGATCGGCCCGTAATTTTACATTGCCTATACGAATCATCACGTCGTCACTCTCTGCTGTCAGCAATACCACCCCGAAGAAAATGCCTTGACAATAGATACAAATTACCTCACATCGTCTACATGATGAATGTTGTAGTGCAATTAAGATGAATAATTTCACCGAGAAATGACGCCCTTGACGCGCAACAATGAGACCACGCTACATTTCAGCGCTCAAATATGTGATCAAGTCGCCTTTTCTGTTTCACGCAAGCTTCCGCAGACGGGAAGATCTTCGGATAAGGGGAAATTGCGATGACGATAACAGCAATCAAGAGATCAACCTCACAAAAAACTAGAGCACTACAGGGCGGTACAAAGACCTGCTGGTGCTTTGTGTGTATACGTATGTGTGTGCATGTTAAAGAATGCACCCAAAGGATGACGCAAAAAACGTTTCGAAAACAATCAGCTTCCACATGCCTCAACAGTGCGTATTGTACAAGACGACAAACATCACCTGGTTTAGCGGAACGTTTATACGCTCCGATTTCCATCGTAAATAGTGCAACAAATATCTATGAAGCAAATGCAACAATACTTGTACTGGCCGGAGGTACGTCGTATACTAGCATATATATATATATATATATATATCTATGCTAGTATGTATAGGAAAAAGCATAACGCGGATATACATATACTATATATCGGTCTGTGTTCCGGCCCTGACAGGCAACACTTCCCACGTTGGCCAGAATTCCACTACTAAATGCTCGGTCTCGTCGACGAAGCTGACACCGTTCGAAAGAGGTTTCTGATCTAACGCGTCATGTGTGGGACAAATATCAGTTACCTGCATGTTTGCTTCATATACTGTGAATTTGCATTTTGTGTTTCCTATCAAATTGATCGCTCAGATCGCATCTTAAAGTGGCCTCTAGGAACGTGTCAGACTGATTAACATATATATATATATATATATATATATATATACTCAAACTGGCTTAAGTTACCTGTCCGATTAACATCAAACAACAGCAACTGTATATGCGTATCACTCTCAAAGCAAACTATTTCGTGCAAGGATGCCTGCTGTCGTAGTGGCTGTGTGACTGGTGCTGAGATGCGCTGCACTGTTGGCATCAACGCCATCCATTCATTCATTCACTCATTCAGAGGCGATGATTTTTACCGCCGAGGCTGCTACGATCCCCGCTTCTGCTCTGTGCCCTGCCGGTTACTGCTTCTGGGACAGGCTTCTTGAAGTCTGACCAATCTGTTGGCGGGGGTTGGGGATCTCGTCCACCCTCTGGATGCCGAGTACGCACACACGGGTGGCCCAAATGGCCTCGCTCAGCTTGTCGGTGAACTTCTTTTCGTCAATGGGAGCCAGCTGGTGGCGACGTCGACACGGCTTCTGACGGACCTGCCACAAAGAAGTCGCCATCAACAAAAACATCAACATTTTTAATCATGTTTTGCTGTTGTTGTTGTTGTTGCTTTATCAAGTCACTGCTGTGGGATATTGCATGCAAAAATCGAATGCTCGAGTACAAACAAAACAAAACAAAAAAGTAACAGTACAACTAAGAGCCAAACCGTACGGTCAATCAGAAGGCCGAATAGTTATCACAGATTCTGTTACGTTTTTTTAGAGACGTTACTAAAGCCCGCTGAAGTTGTTCCTGGTACTATACTACTAACATTGTAGTTATACTAGGCAATTCTGCTACTGAAAAAAGAGACTCTTAGTTTTTTATATCGGAATTTTAGGATTACCTATATCTAAGCAATAGTTAAATTGCTAATTTAACTAGGCAATAGTTAAATTGCTACACCAGGACATATTATATGGGTAATAGGAATAGTTTCAACTGGATTTATCCCCGGTAAACCTAAGTGTGATTGGTCAAAATGCTTGTATACGTTTTATATCTTTAGTGGAATTAGTGGAATCATAATAATTGAGCATAATGTTAATAATTAAAAATCATCATCAAAGCCGTTGTTCTACAAAACCGCTTACATTATACATCTCAGACGCATACGTATGAAGCGCCTGTTAAAAGGAAAATTATTCGTTTTTGTCCAGTTCAGTCAATAGCTGAACTAGCAAGATGAGAGAGCACCCAATGACGTGAAAGAAGCACTAATTGTGTCCTATGTATATGTTTATAATTTTACCCAACCTGGGTGTTAATAAACCGTAAAAAAATAATGAGTTTTTCGTACAATTGTTATGTATCTACGAACCTTTTCAAGACACGCGAAGAACGCCTTGCGTAGCGCGCACTGCGCGTTATAATGATCCATACCGTCGAGGTAGTCGACGAGGTTGAAGATCTTCATGAAGTTCTGTCCACAGCGACGCAGTGCCACTTTATGGCACATCGTTGTGACTTGAAATAATGAGGGCAAATCAAAACCAAAGAAAGTTGATTATTAATTGACTAAATATATCTATGTCTCTAGCAAATAAATATGAAAATGAGCGAGTGATACCAACTCTATTATACAGGACACAAATGTATGATATATATATATATATATATATATATATATATCATATTATGTCACTCAAATAGAGCATGTACAAGATAGTTCATGTTATTAATAAACATAAATATTTGTTGTCCTGCCGTTCCACCGAGAGAAGTGTAAAGATCTTCGTTGTAGTGCTGGACAATCAACCGCGTGGTACTTAGCGCATGGCTGCGGGCAGAACCGACAAATACACCTGAGTTCTATAGTCTTCATGAAACTCTCTCTTTCTCTGTATATATATATATATATATATATATATATATATATATATATATATATATATATATATGTATATATATATATAATTGGCACTTCTCTGGCGGAGAGAAAGACAATCTCATTCTCGTCTGCGGACATATAGAAAAATCCCAATTTTGCATCTCAGAGGTCATTTAAGCGTTCGAATTACTGTGTGCCGGCAAAACGGTCAATGTTAGTGTATGCAGATTAGCTAATATTCACACGAGACAGAACGGGACCGCTCAATCGGAGCGGAGATTGCACAGATGCTTGAAATAATTCGGAGCGCCGTGAAACAAACTGCTGATAGGCTTTGTGAGTTGGGGAACCCCAGTGATCGCCGTCAGACCGGTAAACCGCGCTCTGTAAAGACTTGTTGAGCGAATGCGTGAAAAAACCCCGCATATATATTACGAGGTGATGCCAGATGTGCCGAATGTACCATACACACTTGTACACGTACACACACACACTCAGGTCCTTTTCTACATACCGAGTTCCATGTTATTGTTATTGCCGTTGCTGCTGGATCCCGTCTCGTTGTCGATGGGCTCGAGAGCCGCCTGCTTGCGCTTCCGTCCACGCTTTTCACCTCGCGCGGCTTCGACGGACAGCGCGAAGCAGAGGAGGATGGCGGCCACTGTCACGATTAGTCGTGCAGTCTTTGACTGCGACTGGTTTGAGCGTCGAGTCCCCCGGCCTGGCGACGACATCATTGGGAACAGCTTCATCTTCTTCACTGAAGCACGGTTGCCGAGGCCCCCACAAGCTGCGCTCAGCAGTTAGTTAGACACGGAAACAGCACCTGCCGCAGCAGAGGTACCAGAGAAATGACGGTAGCAGAAGCTGCACCTGCAAAGCGAGAAAAAGCAACACATCAACGTGAGTCCTCGGGGGAGAAACACATCAACGTGAGTCCTCGGGGGTCGCGCAGAAAAAAATTGGAGAACGAATTGCAACAACGAGCGTGATGAAGCCGGCCATTCGAAGAGAAGCGCAATTAATTCACCGCTTAACCGAGCCATAGCCTTGTACCGAAGCCGGGTTTTCCTACCGATCTATTTGGCCACCTCATTGAGGCTAACTTACATAGCCCCATTGTTGGGCCAACCCAGTAGACCACAAGCGGTGCGCCTTCGCTGAAATTGATGCGGATTGGTGATA
This sequence comes from Dermanyssus gallinae, assembly GCA_003439945.1. Lineage (NCBI taxonomy): Eukaryota > Metazoa > Arthropoda > Arachnida > Mesostigmata > Dermanyssidae > Dermanyssus > Dermanyssus gallinae. The sequence continues at coordinate 181,044 of QVRM01005862.1, read as the reverse complement.
GTTCTGATTAGCGCCCACTTCCTTGGAGATCGCATCACCTGAATCGTGCAAAGCTAGTTTTCTTCCTTCGCGCTATCATTATTACTATTGATAATATTAACAACAATAAAGCAAGCGAATCGAGTAGTGGCGCAGTGACTGCAAGGGTGCATCCCACAGAATAAAAAATAGGCACGTGTTGTGTCTTTACGAGCGCCGGTTGGAGAACTATTGTGCCTCGTTGTGTATGAGTTGTGGAAGCTACATTGCATACGCTTAATGTGGCATTCGAAGAGATCATTTGTATTCCATGAGCTACAACGAGTATAATTCTTATTATTGTTATTATTACGTTATGGCATTGATATCTCAAATATTTTATTTTTGATTGTTATCATCGTGCCATTACACCAGGGCTACTCGGAAATATTCAAAATAGCATTTTATGAGGCTACAGAAGTCAGCGTATTGTAGGTTTTTGCTTAGTTGTAAATGCGTTATGCGGTGATATGTCTTGAGAAACCCTAAACTGTTCCGAAAATACGTTTAAAAGTACGATATCAGTTAAGCAGTATAGCTAACATTCGTATTAGCTATAATAGCTAGATGATAATGTGTATAAATTAAATTCAAGGTCATATCAAATCATGTAGTAGACCTTAAGTCGCAAAGCTGATAAGATAGCCATTACCAAGAACAGGCCGAGAAGCGTACGGCGATCGCAAGATAGATCAGCCGCGGTTATGGCTGCCGAGAATTTTCTTAGTACCGAGTTTTAACTAGCTGACCGAGCAAACGCGGGAATGCGAAGAATCTCTCGATCGGGGCCGTAACATAAGGCGCGCATAAGTGCACAACTTCTTTCTGTGTCGCTCTATAACGGTCGACTTTCGACTACATCATTTACGCACGGCACACTTCGTTTAGCTGACTGCGTGCTAGACAAATCGAAACGCCAGTAGTGTTAATTCCATTCAAATGCACCTTTAGTTTGTCATAGGGAGACATTATTTACAGCACTTACATTTTATACACCGTAAAAAGCAAGATTTAAACAACAGTCAATTTGTTTGTGTGCCGACACTTGCGCCGTTAGCGTTTTAAGTTCTCAGTGTTCTGGCCATCGGCACGAAAACATGTTAGCTACACGATCTGTCTTGGCTTGAATTTGTTTTAACAAGATGGTGTTACCGCTTCTAAGATTGTTTAAGCGAATGCTAACATAGTGCGATACATATATTTGATGAGTTGATTGTACGATTGTACATGCGATAATCCGCTCTGGAGGGCAGTTCCCGTATTGAGCTTATCACAGAGTCGAAATTCGAGCAATGGTACACATTTTTAATGAGTCACGACGATTGCTGACTACTTTGTTAATTTGCCAATTTTGTTTACGTTCCTGCGTACTTTCCCATTTAGTAAATAACTGTTACAGTAATGCACTTAACGACGAGGTACTAAGGGAATTATTACAACAACAACGACAACAACAACAGCGACAGCGAAAGGGTTCTCTGCTCTTCGCTTACTTTACTGATCGCGACTGATCACGTATTGCCTTGCGGCCACGCTCGATCGGATTTTACGTGAACGATAGTCGTTCCGCGCGCCGGCGGTAAACAGTTACTGTATGACTTGATCCAAACCCTTAATTTCATCACTGCCCGTCTACAACTACTAGTCTGACGCAACCTCGCATGATCGATCTGGCGCTGGGCCCTGTCTAATCTGTCAGATCCCGCTCCGAGATCGATATCTGCTCAGACTACATTAGCGCCTGAGCACGCTACAGTTTGTGCTTGCTATTTATGACGACAAATTATTATTATTTGTAATAATAATTTGTCGTTATAGATCATCGAACAGCATTAATCTTAGAATTATATATATATATATATATATATATATGTATATATACATATATATATATATATATATATATATATATATATATATATATATATATACATATATATATATGTATATATACATACATATATATATATATATATATATATATGTATATACATACATATATATCCAACAAAAATACTAAAAAACAAAACATTTGCACAAATTCAAACCAACCTGCATGCACTTATTTTCTCCATTGTCTCAGTGCATATTTTCATATTTTAACATTAGTTATATGAGCTGGATGGTACAAATCCAAATATTGGCCTCCACATCGGCCCACAGAGCTCCGGATTTGCAGCACAAACAAAATAAGCACGCTGACGGCTAGCACAGCGTCAGCGGACAAGTGAGTGGCCAAGAAGCAAATCAAATGGATATGTACTCTCGGAGGATCAGCTACGAGATAGGCTGGCATCAAGACAGCATCAATTAGGACTAATAAGAAGTTTGTTTGGAGGTAGGATGAGGTAGAGGGGAGGTGAAGGAAGGGGCGACGGGTGACGTGTTGAGAGGGGTGGTCGTTGGAACAGCAGCAGCAGCAGCGGCAATAGAACGGAGTTCCCGGAACAGGCGGTGGTAGAATGTCGGGCGGGACTATGTGACGACCGTTTCCCGGCAGACGATCAAGCAGCGAGAGGAGACAACGGACCAGAAAAGCGGACCGACAAACAGAAAGACAACGTCGTCATCGTTGCTGCTGCTGGCCTAGCCTCAAGCAGTGCTCTTGAGAGAGTTGGTATTACGGCGCCGTTTGTCCTGTTTTGGACAGGCCTGCCCGCAGTAGTTCCCCGCAAGTAGGTCACCCTCAAGGACGGCCGCTCGCAAGGCACTGCCTGCGCAGACCTGGGGGGCGGGCGGCGCCGTTCTGCGGTAACCCTGCCCTACCGGACCCACGGGCGGCAGCAGCGGGAGCCGCAACCATACAAGCAACAGCGGTAAGAAGAGTTGCCCAAAAGACTGTTTCTGCGAATCGCTCACAAACCAGAGCCGCTCGTGCCGTTCCCATTATCATTCCTCATTTTCCTAACGACGACACGGGGACAGCATAATCATATCATGGCGTCAATGGCCATGGCAACAGTTCGTATTGACAACGACGACGACGATGATAATGATGATGATGTTGATGGTGACACCAATCAGACAGAAGCAAGTCTATCGCGGCGGTCACCCACCTACAGTCCCACGAACTTCAGCCTGCGTCGGCCAGCGTCGCTCATACATCGCGGCTTGTTCGCCACCCTATTCTCTGCTATTTGCCATCGCGGTCTCCTGCTGTGGGCGACGAGGTGTTGTCGGTGTCCTCGGTGACGTCATCATCCAGTGCACACGTGCGCCCGTCTACCCAACGTGCGCATAGCAAGTGATACCCTCCTACATCCGTAATATGAATCACCTTGTATGAATGCATTCAAATACGTATACCGGTGGACTCTATAGCGCTACCTTTTTCTGCTGACCTTTCAATGCAAATCATTTCGAACCCATATATGTATGTATATATATATATATATATATTTATATATATATGTATGCGTACATGTAAACGCCAAATTGACCCTATAGCGCGTCTTTTTTCCGCCGATCTCCCAATACCAAATCTTACAAACCATTATATATATATATATATATATATATATATATATATATATATTTAGTTATGCGCTATCGTTCAGTAATACGAATCTTTATACACACGCTATAAATTATTACAGCCCTAAACAAGTTTTCCGGGAATCGCCTGACCATGCACCCCCCCCAGAGTCGCAGTGCGTCATTCTCTAATTTTAGCTCAACATAGCGTGAGATGATTTGTCAACGCTGTGTCTCGATCGGGTCCTCTATGATGTGCTCTCTATTCGGAACTTCGTACGGGGCCAGAACCATCTCTACTACTACTACTTCTACGGACAACAGCCGTCAAATTCGCCGATATGCAAATCGATCTCTCAGGGATCTCCGCTCGATTCGTACAGTTCACGTGCAGCTGTGCCCCCCCCCCCCTCTTACCTCGGCTGAATAAATACAGCTTATATTCAAGAGGTAATCAAACTTGTAAAATCAGGATGTATTAAATATATATATATATATATACATATACAGACATATATGCATATACATAAGGATCTGCGTATATATATATATATATATATATATATACGCGATAAAACAGGAACAACGCAACTATATCGAGAACGATTCCACGAATTACCGCCGTTGTCCGTGCCGTCGAGAGAGAGACGTTTCGGTGTCACTCACCGCACCGTGAGGACACTCTGCCCCAGGGCTGAGAGTGGGTGAGGGCGGTCCGCGGGCCAGAAATAGCCTTCCGAGAAGCTCACACGCATACACGTCACAGACGTGGCGCACAAAACGTCATTTGGCTCGTTCAGCCGCTCAACAGACGTTCGCTGTAAAGCCCTACTCTTGCAACAGAGACGCGCTACGTCGATAATCACAAGGTCGAAGCTTGCAAATGACCGAATAGCAGCAGCAGCAGCGGCGGCGGCGGGTGGACAGGCATACAAATAGTATCAGAGAGAGAGAGAGAGAGAGACACTCTATAAAGTTCTCTGCTTTCTGCCTTCGTAGAGACACGACGCATTGAGTCTGGAATTCGATTCCGCTGGATCACCCCGCAGCGCTACAGCGTCCACTACCACATTCAGAACTGAACGTCTTCTACAAACGACAACTTGCTGTGATAATACCAGCTTACAGATTCTACGCAGACGGCAGAAACATAATGCGTTTTTGCACGCATAATTTTCCTCGCAATGATTTTCAGTCCATAGCAACCTTCTGCCCTGTCTTCGGCGCTGTAACGGGCGGGGAGAAGCAGCATGCTGATAACCATGCTGTCATCAGCTGTAACCTTGCGAGCCGAGACGGGCTAATTGACGCACTCGCAAACGCTAGAAATGGAAAGGTACACTGCACAAAACAAGAGGAAGTGCATCCGCGTCCCCACACAGGGTTCACGGAAAACGAGAAGGTCCCTAATAAACGCACGGCCGCGTTCCTGTCGTGTGGGCAGCAATTGGGCCAAACGAATTTAGAATCTGCCAAACGATGCCCGGCGTAATTACTATAACCCACTTTAAGAGTGATGACCAGCGTGCTGCTCAGCAAGCGGCGATGTGGGCCGTTCGGCACTCGAACAAATAATCGGGCTTCGTTCAAAGCGGCGAAATAGCGGTGAAAATTGAGATGCATGTTAGTTCTCGGCAGCGCTCAACCACAGCGGACGTAAACAAGAAGTGGTCATGTTTCTGCTAATGGTGTAGATGTATGTGAGTTTGCATGTACGGTGTAGGTAGAAGGACGCATTTACCTGATAGCCACTGAATGGGCTGCCCGTGAAACGCAGCTAATTATCGTATAAACGTGGAAAGCCTCGAATGCCGCTAAATATATATATATATATATATATATATATATATGCAAACTGTACTTATACCAATCATTTCTTAGCTAGAAGACATAGGTCCGTCGTGTAGCGAGTATCGTCATCGCGATTGCCTTAGAACACGTTGCGTCACCAACAATACGCGAATCTCTTTAGTTTAATGAAACCACAGGAACAAAGCATGACTCGGAGCTGACACAAATATGTCGTAGTTTCAGCTCGTCAAGTGGAAGACGTCTCCACATCCGTGAAAACCAATACGCAAAAACGGATTCAAAACGATCAATGCAAACCCGCGTATATATTGTATTTGTCTTTCTCTTTAGTAGCTTTTACACAAGTTGCAAAAATCTAGGCTTGCATCGATTCGAGGAGCCGCGTCGTATCGAAATCGACTTCGGCAACCAGCACGTACTTGCCGAATCGTCAGTCTTGCGTCCCAGTGTGTTCACTCTGTTCTTCTGTAAAGGAAGAGCTATATAGAGAAAATAATGATTGCAAATACTACAGAACTGTATGCTCGTCTTTCCGGCCTCTCAGCCTGCATCTGCATCAGCCCCGAACCTCCGATCAGAGCCCACAATGAGCTGAGAAGTGCGTGTCGTCTCAGCCGCCCGGTGTGTAGCTGTTAGCTAACCAGCCAACGGCGGTGTAGCATGACATTGCGTGTTCCCAATCAACGTACAATCAGTGTATTCAGCTATCCCCAGCTGCCACAGCCGAACCGAAGTTACGAGGATGAATACGCCGTCTCTCTTTCGTACACGTAATGCAGCTTGCAGTGGAAGTCAGTGTTATTAGGAGGAAGAACTCCAACAACAACAGTACTAACCATAACAACAACAGCAAACTGAATAGCAGCCACAGTAATTACGCCAAGAACAGCAGAAGAAGTAGTCGTCGTCCGTACACGTAATGCAGTTCGTAGTGGCAGTCAGTGTTATGAGGAGAAAGAACTCCAACAACAACAACAACAACAACAACAACAGTACTAATCATAACAACAACAGTACTAACCATAACAACAACAGTACTAACGATAACAACAACAACAAACTGAATAGCAGTTACAGTAATGACGCCAAGAACAGCAGAAGATGTAGTCGCCGCTGCCGCTGTTGCCGCAAGAACACCACCATCAACAACGGCAAAAACATGCATAACAGCACAAAAAGCCAAAGTATGAGTGTGAAGACAAAAATTAAAAGTTGACTGCCCGACTAGTCATCGATCCAAAAGAGAGGAAACAGCGCAAGAGCCATTTAGAAAAAGAAAAACAACATGCGACTGAGCAACAAATACAATAGTGATGGATACGGTGACTAGACTACCATCGTCGCCCCTGCAACGCGGCCGGGGTCACGTCCGCCATGCAATGCCGATGAGTCACCGAAACGTTTCGCACGTCTTCCAATTGGCGCGCGCCCATCGGCTAAATGGTGGTTCCTTTCTTCTGACGCTGACTTGCCTATGTCCACAGTAAGCTGGCGCGATAGGCGACGGACGAAAAAAAATATGCGAAGAGTTACAAATGTGTGAGCTGACGAGTCGTCACAAGCTACCCGTCGTTAACTCACCTCATGCTCTCGTCGACTTTACGATTTGTATGCGCACGGGCATATATATTGTTTCTGAGCTTTTTATCTCCGCTGCTATATATATATATATATATATATAAATATATAAACATATATGTATATGTATATATATAGAGAGCAGTGGAGATAAAAAGCTCAGAAACAACTGATTTACCGAAGCGTGTACGGCAGCGTTCAGACAAGTGTTAGAAAACAAATATTTCCTTTAAGCTTGCTTGTATACATGTCGGCGCTGTATCAACAAGAAGAAAGACCAACATAAACACTCATTCCTACCTAGTAGGGAACTGACCTCTACGCTGGTATGGGAAGAACAAGGCGTACATTGGTCGTTTCCAATCTCGCCCATCTGGTGAGCCATATCGAGACTACTCAACAGGCTGAATCTTAAATACACTTGTGTATATATATATATATATCATTCCATAATGCATTTTCTTAACACCTGGCTTAAAGTTATTGCGCCCATATACAACTGAAGTGGCAAATTATACTGCCCCGCCCATATCTATTGACTAAATTTGCTTTATGTTAGAAGTAAGCCTATAACCCGCTTGTGCATATGGCCAAATCCCAACTACACATATTTACAGAGCCATAAGGCCCAGTACATCTAAATAGATATTAGGTTTTTCCAATGCCGCATAATATAATTGACGCCACGGTTGAAAATACGTACGAAATTACTACGATGTAGAGCTACACCTCCATTTCTACGAGGAAAAACGGACAAATTGTACATCTTTCTCTCAACTGATGAGTTTTGCTGCCGAGCTTTATGTTTTGCAACAAAATGCATTTTATTCCGCGCGTTACAGTCTTAGTTGTGCCTGTACAAGAATGAATTTTTGTACAGGCACAATGAAATTCTCGTGAAAACGCCGTCAGAACTTCGGCCTTTTCGAGTTAAGATTAGATGAGCAAGTGGCACCGTTAGACACATTCCTTCGTTGTACCAAAAAAGCAATGGCATATACATTTAGAAGAATAGTCGTTGAAACTTTAGCATCCTGCCATTGTATGTGAATAAAATATACAGTGTGGTGTATACAATGTCGGTGTACTGACCACGGCCTTCACCATTGGTGTTATGAGTCATAAGCTCGATCTCGACACGACGCCTTGCTTATTTTCTAACCTAGCATTTGCCATGGTACACCCGTGGCACACTTGTGTATATATATATATATATATATATATATACGTATATTGCCATAATATCAAAGAGCTAAAGCTGCAACACCCAGTATATACATCTTGTTCCTAATGCGCTCTTTCTCTGCTTTTCTTTTGTTGTTTGTTTGTATTTGTCGTAAGGTGTGTGGCCAGCAGGCGAGTTGTTCGCGATTATTGTGTTGACCGTTGTATAGGTCCGTATGTAGCCTCAAACTAAGAGAGGAACACTGCCGCGCTGAAGACAGAGGCCGCATACAGTCACCATAGGCGAGGCCCACTAGATTCAGTCGAGTCGTTCAGTACGTGAGCGCGCACGTCCGAGAGAGACGGAGAGAGAGAGAGAGAGACAGAGATACATACAGTCCGAACATCTCTTTATCCGTCGACGACGAAGGGGCGCGTCACAACGAACGATACATCGCCGTACATACAGAGCTAGCTGAAGACTGGTTCAGCAGCAGATTCCTAGTGAGTCGCGGCTTCGAACGGTCTTCGGTGGCCGGCCTCACATCCGCCGCCGCCACCGCCGTCTGATTTAGGTGAGCGACGAGCTTCAGCTGCGTCTACCGCGACTGCCACCAATACAACAACAACGGCGACGATTACTTCAACCTCTGTTTCTACTACTACTACTACTGCTGCTACGACTACTGGTACAAATAATACTCATTCTTTATCACCATAGAGTTCTCGGAAGGTGGAGGGAGCAAAACCCGGTCGCTGAAATGTGCCCCTGATTGTCGGATCCGGCACGCGGAGGTAGACGCTCTGTGACCTACCCAGAATGATCCGTAAGGCGGGCGGACAGACAAAGTCTATCTAGTTCGTCAAGCAACGCTCTGGCGCAACAGACCTGTCTGTTTGGCTAGATTAACGCTAGGCCCGCCGCGACGTGCAAGCCTAAATTCTTGAGCAAACTGCCCCGCTCATAAATATATATATATATATAGGTGTGCAACTGTGGCCAACAGCCGGTTCGGCGATGTGCCCAACAACTGGGTCTTTACCGCATGCCTCAAACTGGTGTATTTTGAGGTCGGATTTAGCGACGTATCCACATGAAGCTCAAGGCTACGTCGCCATTATCAGGTGCGGCTAAATTTCGCAAATTAGATTTCCGAGATAATTTCTTGAAGCTTGAATATATATATATATATATATTTATGCATCCACGCATGTTTTAGATTGGTTTCATACGACATCCATTTGACAACGGCAGGATAGCTGGTACGTTTAACAGAAAAAAAAATCACGGGTACAGAGCTATAACAGCTAATCGACGTTGAAGCGATCTATTTGAAAAATCGAACATATTAATTTAGGCTTGTGAAATTGTTGCTTAATATATATATATATATATACGCCTGAAACTTCGCTATACATTGAAACGCAAACTGTCCATGGGAGTATTTGGCACTGATTTACATGCATGATCCCCGATGACTGGTCCTAAACGATTACTAGATTGAGGTCACAATCGGCGTGAGTCATTCTTAAACCTTGCCTCACACGTCCCTTTTATCAAGTTTTTGTTTGGTGCTATATATTGTGTCGAAGGCCCTTGTAGCCGACAAGGCGAAATTATGTCATCAAAATTATGTAGACGGCTGCGAAGACGGACAACAACGAAACAACGAAGTAACAAGAATACACACAGAAACAACAGCAACAACAACAACAACAGTCGCAACGAAAACAGCAAGAAGGACGAAGACAACGACAGCGACTGCTACTGACTCACATAGGGATTTTGTCTTGTACCTTTTCCGCCAAAGCCGGGCCGAACATTTAGTAGAGTCCCAGCCGGTAAAAGAGGTTAGTCAAGCAAGATTGAAGGCACACACAAAATTTGATATGTGGACAGTAGTTGCTTTTCGCTCATATTCCGAAGATCATCTCCTGCTATGGTTAACTCTAAATCGTGTTCGTATGAACAGGAACACTATATATATGTGTGTATACTTCAGTTCCGGATTAGTTCAACAGTTACGTAACGACAAGACCATAGTACTACTGGGCCATACTCAGGTTCTGTTCAACTTTTCGTCGATCCTCACGTACAAAAGCAATGCCAATACGAAACGAACAGAGCAGAATTGCAGCAAGCTTTAGAAACACCTGCGACTGCAACAATGACAGCAGCAGCAACGACAACAACAACAACAACAACGACAGATCTATTGTTATTAGCGTTGTGTCCAAAAAAAAGATGAGATGCACATCTCTAAACAAAACAAAAAACAGAACAAACAAGCAAGGAATGCAGCTACTTTTAACTGACTCCTGCTTATTAAGCCTTGCCGCATCATGATTTGATAACTACAGCGACAAACGACCGTTTTTCATAGCGGACACCGACTGCTCCTGGCGGTTTTTGTTGTTGTTGTTGTTGTTGTTGTTGTTGTTGTTGATGATGATAATGATATTGTTGTTGATGATGATAATGATATTGTTGTTGATGCTGCTGCTGTTGTTGGCGTCATTGTTGCTGCTGTTGATGTTGTTGTTGTCGCCGATGTTGTTGTCGTTTTCGTCGACTATATTTGCCTGCCAGCTTTTCCATGCAATTCTGTCAGACTGTCCTTACACTTTGCCCTTAATCGCCCGCGCTCAGCATTGTGTACAAGAGTGACGATGCAAAGGTATGACGCGCTTAGGTCGACCCGCGGTGGAAGTGACGGCCGTTCGACTACTCGTGCAGATTTGAAGTTTCGTGAACTCCCTCCTCCCCCCCAACCCCAACCCCCTGTCCTCAGCGTGGCGGCTTCACTTCATAGGCATTTCTCGCGACTCTCGGCTGCCTCGGCTGTCCGCCGGGTCGCGGACAACGGGGTCCCAGCGCGAACACTAGAAACAGCCAAAACGAAGGCATCAGAAAGAGAGCCCGGCTCGTTTGATCAATCGACACAGTCCCGGGCTGCTGCGGGCGAGTTGGCCCGTACCCGCTGAACCCGGCTGAATGAGACAGAGCAGAGAGCTGAGCTCCAAATTTTTTACTCTCTCTCCCTCTCGATCCTCCCTCGTCGCATGCCTCCCTCAACCTATCTCGTGCAGCTCTTCCTGTTTCGCCTTCGTGACGGGACGCGGAGTCGCCGCTCAGCAGGCGAAGTAGGCGGTAGACGAATCAGGTAGGCGGTCAAATGTTGAGAAGCAACTGGTGAACGACGCGATTGTGTCCGCCGCTGGCGCTGCATGCACTCTAAACACGGCTCTCAGTGTACGCGTATATTCGCGTATAGGCGTGTAGCTTCGAGTGTTTGCGATTCTAGCGAGTAGCAAAATCCGAGCGAGCTAGTGATTCGGAAGATATATCTTCAGACACAGGACAGATAGCGAGAGAGAGAGAGAGAGAGGGAGATCAAAGGAACACGACGAAAATAGAGGACAAACTAGAAGAACAGACAGAATAAGACCGATGCGAGAAGGACAACCACGGGCTACAGCGCTGCTATCGACACTACCGTGTATGAGGTAGTGTCACTTACCAGCAATCAGTAAACACTAGTGAAGGCGGTAATGATAATGATGATGATGATCATTATTATTAATATTATCTGATATATTTTTTTTTAATTTTCCGTATGGCTAACGCCTGTGTACGGTTTTCATGCCATGGCTAATTTTCAATCCACTCCGGCATTTGCCTTGTCTAAATTGTAAGCCATGCTACCCAATTTAAGAGTGGTCGGTCTGAGTCTCGAACCCAGTCCTCCCGAATGCAAGGCAAAGGCTTTGCCACTAAGCCATCTCGCTCGGCAACGATGATAATACATTTAATGTACATTTTTTTGACGAATTATTATTATTACTCGTTTTAGTTTGATAGTTAGTGATCGGGCACTTCTGAAGCTGTATAGGTCTAGCTAGACATGAGTAGGTGGGACTCAGTGAGGTAACGACCTGAGCAATTCGAGCTTTTTCTTCTTCTTTTATGCTACTGCTGTTGCTGCCGCTGCTGCTGCCGCTGCTGCTCTAAGCCAATGCTGCTGCTACAGCATTCAACGCTTCAACTCGCACACTCTGTTCCTTCGACACCTACTTATCTGCGGCGTGGATTCTTCGATCGCCTCGAAAGCGTCCTGTAATTCCTGACTGCTGAGGCCGCTGTCTTCGGCGTCGGCGGCAGTCTCCTTCATCTGGACGGTGGCGCCGACTCGCCTCGCGGACTTCGCGGAAGTCGACCAACAAGCCAGCGCAAGCAAACACAGCCGCCGGGAAAGTGTGTCTGCGCGTCGTCCAGAAAAGGCACCACTTTCCCGGACGGGACAGAGCGGCGCCATCCGGCGGCATCACGACGTTCACGGGGCTGCGATTGGCTGCGACTTCGACACAGAGCTTTCTTTATGTAGCCATTTTCTGTCTCTTCTCCTCCTTTCGCCCTATCAATATATCTCTCTGTACCGATCTATCTCCTCCTCGTCGTCGTCGTCGTCGTCGCCGCCGCTTTTGCACTCGCTTTTTAAATCACCTAGCCAATGAGCAGCATAAGGTGTGCGGCAGAGTCGACCGTAGTATACAGAGCGGCGGTCCTTCGATCGAGCAAGAGCTTTATGTGAAGTAACCTTCGTCTGGCGTCGAACTCCCGCACAGCAACAATAGCAGCAGCAGCAGCAGCAGAAGAAGACGTAGAGAAGGAAGTAGTAAGCGGAACTGTGGCGTTTACTACGGCGCGACCGTGTGACATAGCATGGCCGATGGACAGGCAGGCGAGCATGGATTGAAGCCCAGCAATCAGCAAAGGGACCAACAGCAACAACACCAACAAATGTATAGAACAAACAATACTACCTCACGGCAACAACAAAATATCTATCAAGGACGACGATCGTATTGCGGCTCTCTGGAGGTACGCTCATACCTCTATCGGGGCAATATGGAAGTATGCTCAAACGTATCGGAAATAGACATGACAGCCTATCTGACGCAATAACGACAATACAGCACTGAAGCAGACCTTCTAGTTTAGAGATAAGAAATCAATTAAGGACCATATTGACACCTATCGAACGGCAGGCGTAGATTACGCGATAGGCATATTGAGATATAACGCAACAACGTGAATACAGGAGATGCAGCAGTAGAAGGCAGCAGCACTGCTAACAACAAGCACAGCAACAACAGTAAGTAAGGAACGGCACCAGTACCCATAGTTGTAATAACGATTGTGCCTAACATACCAGGAGACCATAACAACATCAATAAGCCTAGACTGGACACGCCCGAACACGCCTGGAGGATATGTGACGTTTTTACTTGATTTATCCGGTGTACACGTTCATAAGGAGACAATTGTTGCCCCTTGAATATAAGCAAATAAAACTGTAACAAATTATTGATTTCAAAAAAAAAAATAAGCCGATTAACAACCACAAGAAAGAAAACACCAGTGCCTACAATCATCTGTTGTGAGTAACTCAATGATAAATGACCCTTGCCGCCGGGGCCTGCAACAAATTTGATGGGAACGCGGTAGTTTTATTTAATCCCCAAGTAGTTCTCATGTGACTCTTGCAAAGGCTATCCCGGCCTCACTAGAATAACTAGTTCCTGCCAGAATAGGATTGGGAGAAAAGAAAATCAATGATCTATTTCTAAGCAGACTACCGCCAACCACTAAGAGTATGTTTTTGGAAGCTGCAATTAGGTACGCCTAGCCACACTAAAGCAAAAGTAGCAGCGACTGCAGTCGATCCAAACATTTAAGGATCTCACTAAGCGACGCTCAGCCTTCCTCCGCAACTCGGAAACACGCGTTCCCAGCATGTAGTTACCCCCTCCCCCCAGCCGTCGCGCAGTCGAATGCTTCATAGCAGATGTGGTCGAAAAGTCAATTACTAGACTACTGGGAACCCTCTAATTAAAAAAAATATTCAGCTTTACCGAACGCTTGCTGCTACAACAGCAAACTGAAAAAGGGGCAAGGCTATCATTGATGCATACGTACACAAGCGGCCTTTAGTGATTTAGCTGGGTCTGCGGGACAGTTGGCACTATGCGTGTTGGCGTACAGATATTATCCGTGCTAAAACTAATGGAAACTGTCGTTAATGCTGAACTTTCTGTACATTTTCTGGACACTCAGAAACATAAGCAATTAATATATAACGCATTTAGTCCAAGCTTATTTGATAACCAGTTTCCAACTGAATTCCAGCTACTCAAAAAATAGTAGCACATCCTAAAATAAATAATAATAATAACAAATCGTGTTCGTATTCCTAGGATTATTACTATTATTAATAAGAAGAATGCCATTCGAGGTAAGACACAATTTAGTTCGATTACTATCTATCACGACAATCAACGACATTCGATGATAACATGGCCAACAAAGCCGAGGTCATGATGGAAACGCGACCTTGATACGCATAGCGTCCAGTGTTTCCATATAAGGTCGCCCTTCTTCGACTACTCTCCACGCGAGCAAATACGCACGGCTTAACCACCTCGAATGGGTTGTATATATTTGTTCTTATTAGGTCGGCGTCGTCGACAACGTCGCCAGACGTTACGGGCAGAGAGTAGTCAGCTCTCGGAGCTCGTCGCGTTTATGCCGTGAACGCTATGAACCTCTCCAGCTGATGCTTCGGCAGAGGTAGCAACATGTCCAGCTAACCGGAGCCGAGCCAATTTTCTGCCCGAATCTATCAGAGCGAAGTCTCGGCTAGTAATTAGATCAGCGGCTCCTCTGGTCATTGCCGGCCGGACACCTTGGCAATGACGTCGTAACTGAGAGGAGTCCTGCGGGCGGGAGGCAGCCGTCATCACGCTGCCAAATCCACGTGACCATGAACCTCAGCGACGCCAACGACTACAATCACGCAACAGTGGCAAACACTACAAGCCGCACGGGCGTGCGGGCCAGCGAGAGATGATCTTCACCGTAACAACTCAGTTGACACTTAACCAGAGGAACGCGTAAGATATCACACAAGGGGTGTCCCTTGTGTATGCATGTGTGCGTGAGTATGTCGGTGCTTCGTCTTTAAATTGTGTCTACGTCTTCGTTGCGATTAATATCTGGCTATAATTTAAGGCCACATTTCATGTAGTTAACAAACTTATAAAACATGTATGTATATATATATGTATATATATTTAGGTAGGAGTAACAAAAAGACCACCAACTAGTACTTTTTCCGATTTTTCTGTTTGCAAAACAAACTGTTGTAACAAATTTGACACTGTGTCGTTGTCGTCTTCACATTCCGTTCCGACGTCTACTTGCCTGAACGCTGCTGCCCCATAACGAGTCGCAAGACGCACATTTTGACTGTTGTGCGCTTTCCAATAGCAACAGCTTCTCCAGTGGGTTTCCCCATCTGTATAGTATGTAGGCTGTTGCGTCATTACGATGATGTCTTCAGGGTGACTTTCGCGTAGCGACGACTACTTTTTTCCCCTATCGATGACGGACTTCGTTCGCGGCGAAGTCCGCCATCGATAGGGGAAAATCCTCGTCTAGTCAACGACGACGACGACCGCTTCCACACTTCCGCACTGGGTTCCCGCGGCACCTTTTGAAGCTGGTATGCGTGCGCCAGCTACTTTACTACTAGGCCTCTCATAGACTTTGTGAAATAAAGTAGATTATATAATAGATAGCAGATTTATTTGGCGCCATTACTATGCGATGAGGCTCATCTGAGGACGCAACGCGCTGTGTTGTATGTTTACTGGCGTGCATTGTGACCTAGCGTCGTTCAAATGGATGGGCTAGCGACCGGGATCTACCCCCGACTCATCTAGCAGCGGGTTACGTCGCCGATCTACCCAACACTAGCCCCCATCAACCGATCGTTTCAACCGATCGATGCATATTCAGATCGCTTCCGACATCGTACACATACAAATATATTATGTGCAACACATGTGCAAACATAGATGCATACACAGAGGTATGAACAGCTAAATCCCCTCCTCGAGCTTTAGATGTACGATGTCATATATATATATATATATATAACTAATGGCCAATGTCCGGTGTTGTCTACCTTGTTGTCATTTATTGTTTTAATACTCTGCGTAGGGACGGAGAGGGGGAAGTGCTTATAACTTTGCTTAGTCACACTTCACAGGACCTAACTGGACGACGCTACTGACCGAATATATTGATCGTTGTGCCCAATTAGATGCATTATAGCTGGGTAGCTGACGTATGTTAACTTGACGCATATAAACTATCTCGTATGCTTTCTACCTATAGTTGTATGAACGTAGTCATTAGGTTCCCATTATTTATACTATGTATTATATATATATATATATATATATATATATATATATATATATATAATACATAGTATAAATCAAATATTTATCCCCAAACGCACTCGTGTAATATCGTAAAAAGCGCAAAGAAAAAAATAATAATAAATAAATAATAAAAACAATAAGTTGTGCTTGTCCCGAGTTATATATTACACTTTAAAAGTGGGTCTAGTTCAAACATAGTTGACCAAAAGTGCCGGGTTGATCTAGAATTTGCTGTCTATGAATGTGATCTCATAGCAACTTCATTTTAATATCTTGACGATTAACGAATTTGTTAAACGATGCAGTCCCTAGTAGGTCATATTTTCTGGTAGTTCATTGGCGAAAAGCGCCAATCCGCTCAAAAGTAAACCCGTTTATTGCTGACTGAACTGATCCGCGAAACTCCAGAACACACTCTAGAAACCTAGGTTTGACGTTGTCCAATAGAGCGATGTCTCATGGCATGATTGCACATGATGCCGCAGGGGCTACCTTCAGATCGAAAAGGTTTCGGCATGGCTGTGGTTACAGATAGTTTCTGATGAGATTTCACTGACCCCGATGCTATAAAGGCTTTCCTTAGAGGGCTTACATATACACCACATGCATGGCACTAACCAGTATCGTTAGTGATCGGACGGCTCTGTTCGAATATGAATAATTCCTCATCACATACACAATGTCGCTCTGTCATGTGCCACTGCAGGTTATCTATCATTTATCACACATTACTAAACGATTGTGGGTTCGATCTCAAGGTTTCGATGCAGACTGGTTAGCCCGCTTTTTGCGTGTGTTATCCGTTTGTATAGGACTCGAGGTTTCGTGTGTTGCTGCTGATAAGGACCTTATTGATCAACCCAATGTTAACCTTACGGAAAACGTGCCGACTTCTTCACTCATGCGGGAGGTGTATAAAAATTAAGAAAAGAACGCACAGACAATCTGCTATGACGAGCATGTACGTTGACATAGGCATGTACTCACATATGAGATTTTACTCCCATTATATATATATATATATATATATATATATATATATATATATATATATATATATACATATATAATCTACGGTGGTCTCCACCTCTTAGTTAACTATTTGTAGACCCGCTAAAACTACAGAGCTTGGTACTAGAAAAGTTGTACGCCTCGCGTCAGCAAAATTGTGGAACTTTTTACACACTTAAATATAGAGACGCAAGAACCCAAATCCCATGTCCCACTGTTAAGGATTGACTATATTGACTAACTGACGCAACTTCTCTCTCTCCCTCTAAATAGCACAAATATATACAAACATAAATACACGTAAATATAAATGCAATTTCAAGGATTATAGCACCTGCTTACCTTGTGCGCCTTGCTCAAGCTAAACGACGGGTCTCCGGTTTGTTGATCGTGCTGTGCCGATATTGTTGGTGCGGCTTCCGGTGTTAGTAGCGTTTTTTTTTCCGGCACATAGAAGCAAGCTTGTCCGTTAACACTTATGAGTAGTACTTAGAAGATGAGCTCTCCGGTTTTGCTCTTGGAGGAGCCTCTAAAGGGCGAGATATGTTTTTGGAATTTGACTTAAACCGCGGCACTCGAATAAGTGACGAAAGTGATAATCAAGCACGATTCTACGTGCATTCCACGATAAGCCAGTGACAGTCGCTGCAACAGCAGCAGCAGCAGCTAAGAGATGACACGCGTACACAGTCGGACAGAGCGAAGACAACGAGTAACAGACAGCAAACATCAACTTCAAGTTTTCTGCTCTGCAACCGACGCAAACAAGAACTCCAACAAGTAACGCCAGGTCACCACAACAACAGGTCCTGAGCCAATGCGGATCCTGATTCACTGACTCAATCAATCTTTCTCTTTCTGTCTTCTGTCGCCGTGTGCTCGATCTGTGCGGTCGCGCGCGTCACTTAGTTGTTGACACAACTTAGTTCCTTCTGTTCGTTACTGCCCTCGACGTAACCTTCTAACGACGTTCTTTACTCACTGACTCTTTTGCTGATGTGCGTCGGCAGGCCCGACAGGACTTCAACAACGGCAACTACTTTTGATGCTCGGCTTGTTCCCTTCAACAACAGGACTATTCAGCTATTCCTTTCATTGGCGCCCTCCCCGTTACACAGACGCGGCGAACGCACGCTTGCCGGTGGTCATCGAAGCAGCAGCAGCAGCAGCGGCTGCAGCCGGTGCTTGTGGCGAGGACGCCACGCGAGGGGAGAGCCCGAGTGAAGCGTTCTTGCTCGACCTTCTCCCTCTGAAGACCCTTTCCACTTCGGTTCCCCCCCTCAAAATCTAAATCGCATACTTTTCGATCTGTTGCCTCTCCCGCTGCTCGTGAGTGACGCTTTCGCATACTTCTCTCTCTATCGGTCTCGTGCTCTCTGTAGTCCTCCTCCCTAACCCCCCGTCCCCTTCTCCTTCTTGTCCTATGGCGGGCTGCGTGTTTGCCGAGATCTCCCATGTCTTATCGTAACTGTCGACATTAGCGCGGCATAGCGTTTACGACCAGCTAGCTTACTAACCTCTGCCGCCAACAAGGGTCTGAAAGACAAGGTTAGTGGTAGCAGCAACAATGAGAACAACAACAGCAAATGTATACATATAGGTTTCTTCGATACGCTATTCCAGCAACAGCAAGTATACGGCAACCTGCCGTTTTACGAAGACAATCGCTTTGCACAGGGTCTATATGTTTTTTTCCAGCGTATGTATATGTACAGGCTGCCGTGTACATGCTGTTGCTGGAATAGCTTATCGAAGAAACTTTATATATATATATATATATATATATATATATATATATATATATATAGTAAATCCGTAAAATATGCGCCTTAGTTGAATCCAGTATATATATATATATATATATATATATATATATATATATATACGTAAGTCATGAACGCCCCACGGTTATGGCAGGAAACATTAGCGCGAGGCTTGTCTCGCCCACTGATGCGAGCATGGAGGCTTTCTGCGACACAATGTCGGACTTAGGCTTCTGGGCGAGCAAGAATCCGAACTCGCAAACCTTCAAAGTTTCAGAAACCGATCATTGAAGTCATCGCGACCAACATACCGTAGAAATAGGTGCATTTCTTGGGAGGGAATCACCAATGAATAGGAAAGAGTTAATTTAACGGCGCGCAAACTCTAAACGGAAAATATGTTACTATTCCCATACGTCACGAACGTCAGCAAAGCTCATAATAACTTGCAAAAAGTTATTATGAGGCTCGCCGCTGATCGAAAAAAAATATAATGTCGAGAGCTACAACGAGCTACTACTGACCAAGACACTCAAATCCTGTGCACAGCAAGCGTTCTGGTCGGCCGTTCGACCTCATTTGTCGAGTACAAAAAACACTCCCAGACCTGAAACACGGTCTCAAAGCTTAGAGATCGATGCTAGCGACATGTTCACTTTCCTCTGATACACTGAGTTATGAGGCAACTTTCTGCACAGTGATTTATAGACCTAGGACGACTATTTCAACCGTTACGCTGCTTACCGCAGACCTATCGAGCCGCAACCAAGCCGATCATCATGTACGCGGACGATCTAGTAGTCTACAGCGGCAGCAGGTTGCACCTTCAGCAAGCGCTTGCACCTAGCTAGGTTTGACGCTTATGTGAGGGAAGTCGGCTTCGAAACCATTATGCGAACAACATACACAAAAGCTATGTCACTCAGACACACAGGCCGGCTAGCAAAGGGTGACTCGCAAGAGCTAAAGTTTTAAAATAAATTAACATACCTAGTCATCAGACTGACTTCTTTAGTCAAAAATGGCTGCGTTAGCGATACTGAAAATATTATTGAGCAATGTGAGGAAAAAAAGCTGACATTGGTCTCGAGTTTTACACCATAGAGGCAATGCTAAACTCAGAGTGCACAGAAGTAGGCAGGACCAAGAAACGTATGGGATTACGTTTCGCAGTCCACGGATTTTACCATGCACTCTGTGAGAATGAGGGTTTCCCCGAGCCAAGCGAAACATGTATTTGTCAATATTGTGAGAGGTGTGTGCCACATTATGACAGTGAGTATCAAACTAGCAATAGAGAGTTCGTTAAAGCAAATATTTCTGCAATGGAACATGGTCACTGAGAAAAAAGTGCGATTGCGCGGCAACGAACTCTTCCTATATATAAGATAAACTAATCGTCAGTAGCAGACTGTCGTACTCGTGAGAAAATTCTGCTTTTTCCGAAGAATATGCGACATCGGCTAGAAGATGCGGTCGTTTAGAAGATTTGCAAGAATTTGCAAACATTTGACTTCTATAGTTTTGATACCAAATATATGGCGGTCCGTGGTTGCGTAGTAATATAGGTTCTCCTGAGGGCATGTCGAGATTGAGTGCATCATAAATGACCCACTTCATCAGATAAATCACTCGCCATAGATTGCTCTAGAAGCACACACAACTATTGATTATCTTACAGAAGCTGCTCGAAGGCGCCTCCGCGAATCACTCGACAGATGCTCGAGGCCGGCTACATAGCGAGATTACCAGCTATGAAAGAGCGCATCTTTCAGGAAGGAGCCGATGTTGCTTCAGCAAGCACGATGGTAGTGGCCCCCAAAGGTTAGTGTGAGTCGCAGAACCGTTCACAGGGTACTAAACGTCGAACGACTACATCCGTACCGCCCGCAGCAAATTCAATATCGGCTGGATCCAGATTACGAGCGGCGACGGGTTGTCTACTGCAGATGGTCTCTGCGGCAAGTGGAAGCCAATGGCCAAAGGCCCACACAGACTTCCTAACAGGTTGATAGAGGAGCATACCATACATTTGTGAGTGAAACAGCATACCGGGGCTGTTGAAAGGCATTTCAGAAGGTGTTCATTCGCAAGACCGTGTGGTTCTAGCACGACGAAGCGCTAGCGCACTTTACTCCTGCGGCGCGCGATTACCTCAACGCGACCTTCGAGAATCGGTGGATTGACCGGGGCGGGCCGATCGCTTGGCCACCGCATCCGCCCGACTCAACAAAACCCGATTTTTTTCGTTGGGGCGTTCCACCTAAAGGCTCTAATCTACGAGATTCCAATCGACGGGTCACGTGAAGATCTGGTCACCAGGATAACCTCCGCAGCTAAGGCCGTTCGAGCAATGCCTGGCATATCAAGACGTTCAAAGAAATCTCTGCAGGCGCCAAATACCAATACAATATACCAAATATGTATACTAGTTTGCAGAGGCAGTTTCAAGCAGCTACTGTATGATACTGTAAACAGCTGTATATTCTTCCAGAGCTATAACGAGTGATTTATCTTATTGGTTATCTCAATTATGATTTTGTGGTACTGGGTGTAAAAGCTAATAGTAGAACTTCAATGTTTGCGAATTCTCTTTTAAACGACATGTGACATCTTCTAGCCAGCGTCGTACGTGCTTCAGAAAAAGACTTCTCAGAAACCGTGAGAGATATATATATATTTTAGTGTTGGGGTCTTAAGACAACGTGTCATTTCGTCGCGAACTGCAGACTGTATTATAATTTCGCGATGAACCGGTGCATTAGAAATGCAGAAAAACGTGACGTACATTTATGCTGAAGCACGCATATTCTCACAGGTTCTCACTTGCACAACACTGTCGTCGATTCCGAAGCCATAAGTCTTGGATCCTGCTTGGAACTTCTCCTACCCTAAAATGTCCTGCTAGAGAGCAAAAGCCTATAATGCAATAACGTATTTGCCGGTAATTGAGTTCAGACCCATCAGGTAAAAAAGCTCGATGCAAACATTTGTTACACTACGTAAGCAAAATTACCACACTGGAGACAACAAATGTACGTTCATATTGCCTTCTTTTATCAAACCACCAACCACACGGCCTACGCTTTTCAACTATACGTTGAAATGGGGTTGACTGAGGAGTGCTCTCTGGAGACTAGACTCGTATGTTATTTTTACGTTCCCGCCATGTTTTTTTGGCTTCTTTATGGGACCCTACAGAAGCCACAAATTGGAGTTTCTGTAAAACACACTTCTAGAGCTCAGAAGAGAACCCAAGCTTACTGATTTGTGTGGTCCACGTTAAGTTCATTCAATACTGTGCGGGTTAACTACCTTTAATTTTTACTGTATCTTTTGATGTACGACCTCTTCCCTTGCACTGATCGTTTCCTACACCTTGTTTCATAGGCAGCTATTAATAAGACGTGTGTTAGATTTTCTGCGAAAGTTGTGGTAGTCATCACGAATCGTATTGGCAGTAGTTAAATGTTTTTAGGACTCGCTCAGCAAAATCTCGCAGATTTTGTTGTCGTTTATTGAGCATTTCTCGACCTTATGATGGGCACAACAATGTTTTGTTAACTTTACACCCATACTTTGGAATCTTGGAGGCGCGTCCTCTTGGGGGCTATTTTGCGTGAACACTGAGTACGAGGTAACTGAATTTTAGTGTTGTATTGGGACTTACGCTGTGAAGGTCCACTAATCGTTTTGGTAAACATTTGGCCAGCATGGCGTGGTTTAACAACGGTCTGTCAATAAGAATCTGCATATGACTCGCCTACCTGTCAAATATTTCTAAGCGAGACCTTACCTGAACCACTAGTGGAAGTTTGGAAAGTATTAGCTCCAAGAGGCAGCCTTCGAGGATCACTAGTATGGCGAAGGTGGGCTTCTTGCTTAGCCGTCGCGATCGCACGATCAATCGAGAGTCGACTTTCTCCTGTGGGTTAGTCTCCCAACCAAGAATCTCATCTACCAGACTCCCCTTATTACGACTAATGATCTGGTAGCCATAATATCTGCAGCTGTTGATATCGTTTGAGAGATGCCTGATGCCTGATTTTGAACGCGTGCAGTAAAACCTTTGTAATTGCTAAGAATGTGTATATTATTTGGCGGTTGTGCTCCTTCACGCAGGCCTTGTAATACGTGAAACGGTTTATCGTTATTTCAAAACCGATACGAGTGCTACGTTTGATAAAGCAATACGAAATCGTAGCGGTATCTACCTTTTTGACAACTCTACCGTTAAATCTTATTCACTTGCGAACTATAAATAGGATCACCGCGTATCTCCTCCGCGGCGGAAATTCATCGTCTTTGTTTTATTTTGAATTGATCTTCAAGGTGTTGCGGTCGACGTACAGCTGCAACGTGGCCAGCAATTGCTGCAAATTAAAACGGCTGTCGGAGTAGAGGGCCACTGCGCGTGTCTGCGTACAAGAGCGTGTGTAACTGTGGTTGCAGTGTCTAGAATCAAAAACATATTTTAAGGAGGTTGTTTTTAATTCTAAACTATCATCCGTCCCTTACGGGCTTGGAACTTAACCTGAGGTATGTATATCTTCAATACCTCAGGTTAGGTTCCAATCCCGTAGAGGACGGAGAAGAGTCTAGAACTAAAAACAACCTCCTTAAAAAATGATTGCAGTGTCTACCTCGAGCTTGGTAGACCGCTCACGAAACACCAATAATAGAAACGAGTTTAACTGATTGCCATTTGTGAAACTAATTTGAGACCTTGCGTATGGAAATGTTGTCGAATAACCACCACTAAAGGTCCGCTGGCTGTTGTCCCGAGCAGATCTTTGTCACGGCCGGTGTCGGTAAGTACCAGATCGTGTGCGTAGGCGAGAAATTAGACTCCCGGGGGTTTGTGTGGGGGTATTCCATCGAAAGTTATATTTCATGGGGTTGGTCCTAGTACGGGCGATTACGCCTTTGTAGATAGATGCTCGGTCTTTGGAGTTCGACGCTAGGATATGTTGTAAATATGGGGACACACCTTTCCACGTCTAAATGTGCTTTGTTTATGGCGTCCCGCTAAAGCGTGTTAAACGGGTTTTTGACATCAAAGTGGATTGCCGGACAATCCGATAGGTTTGTTATCGGCACATTTGTTCGTGATTTAGCTATGTTTAGTTATTTAGCATTTTGCTGATTGCTGAATGTGTGGAATGTCTGGCTTGGAAATCGTGCTGGTTTTTTGACAGCACCTTGTTTTCTTCTAGCTCTGTTACTAATTGTCTGTTGTAATGTGCGCAGCTGCTTTAGGTAGACAAGAGAGTGTACTTATAGGACGATATTCAAAGAGTCTCCTTGCGTTTCACGGAGTTTTGGCCAAACGAGCCGTTTTCCAAGGCTTAAAATGGTCTTCGACGGCGAACATTTCACTCATCATGCGCGTGATTAACTTTGTGGTTTGAGCAACGTGGTTCTGCAAAAGTATGCGCATATATATGAAGGCGAATCGAAAGCTTCTGATACATACTTCTAAAAATCATATTTATTTTATCGTCCAAAATATTTTTGGTTTTTTTAAAAAAGGCTGCCACCTCCGCTGCCATTCACTTGTGGCACCTTTATTTCTATTTTTCAAACTATTTTTAAAGGCGGCTTTTGGAATGGAGTCGAGTTGCTTCTGCGAATTATTCTGTATCTCTTCTATAGTCTTGGAAAATTGTCACTTTAATTTGTTTGTTCATGGGAACAGGAAAAGCGAATAGGAGGTTGCGTAAACAAAGAATACATTTTTTCTTCAAATAAGCCGAAATCAGCAAAAATGTGTGTACCGGTGCGTTGTAGTAATGGAGAATCCAAAGTTATTTGCCCAAAAGTTCAGGCCTCTTGCGTCGGACGTTCTCGCACAATATTCTCTAAATTTCGCCGTAGTATTCCTTCTTGGCCGTAGAACATAGTGGCCAATTGTTGTGGAGGATGATTTCCTTATAGTCAAAAAAAAGTCGAAAGAGCCTTTACGTTGGATATGCTCTGTCTGAACTTTTCCATCGATTCTCTCCTTGGGAGCACTACGGGAAAATTATGCTTTGATCTCGATGTCCTAACCATGACTCATCTCCTGTAATCACTCTGGAAATTCAAAATTTTCGGAACGAACTTTGTTGCTAGTCTTTTGATGCATAAAATATTGGTTTTCCTAATTTATTATTTATAATTATCAGAAAGACTGTTCTAACTAATCCACAAGATATATGCAATTCCTCAACTGTCTTAAGATAGTAATTTCGTTGGTTGTTGAGTACGGTATCACGAACTTTTTCAACGTGTTCTCCTGCTACTGACGTCGAAGGCTTTCCTGAACGGGGGTCAATTTAGGTATCTTCACGTCCGTCGCGAAATCGACCGTATCACGTATACACACTGTCTCGGGATACTGTTTGGTAAGCAGTTTCTAACATTTCCACCACTTCATAACATACGATTTGTTTTTCTTAACAAGGAACTTGATGCAGATTTGTTGCTCCTCCATTTTCGGCTCGTTAAACATCGGCGAACCTCGATATCTTTACTTCAATAAAACTCAAACAATAATTGCCGCCACCGCTTGGCGCGAAATTTGGGTTCACGCCTTTAAGCTAAACAAACCGTAAAACCTTGATGGTTTTCGAATCATCTTTAAAGCATTAATGTACTAAAACATGCTCGACTGACAGCGCTCCTCACAAGCCCATGTGTAAAGAGTAAGACGTACATGTTTGTAACCCTACAATTGAAGAAATCAAACTATATATATATATATATATATATATATATATATATATATACAAGTCTGCATTTTTCTCTCAGTCGATGCGTCGAATCTAACGTTAGAGTCACCGAATGTATAAAGCGATAGCCAGACTACGTTCCTAAGCAGTTTTAGGCACGTAAAGGGAAGTCTTCGGAAACAGACCTACACGGAGCCGTCAAATAATTGTCAGCGGAGGCAAGTGTAAAGCGACTAGATCGATCCAGATTGTCAACTAAATGGACAACCTACCCAAATAATGACCAACATTTGCGTTTATAAGCCCCTTAACTTTATCGAGCCTCTTACCGTTACGCGTCCCCGACAGCCAGATGCATGGCGGCGATGTAAGGAATGTATTCAAGCTCAATGAAATAATACCTTATTACACAGATTAAAAAAAAAATTCATACTAGAGTAGCCTTGGTCACACTTAGAAGTATACCCAAAAATTAACTAACTAAGATTTAAAGCCATTGCGATGCAAATCAGATACACCGTTGGTAGCGGCTGTCATGCGTTTATTCTCTATAAAAAAGGTCTCTTGCATATACACGCCCCCGCCTACGAACGGGTCATTCAATCAACGGAGGGAATATTACCGAATAAGTTTCTATTTGCGAGAAAGCTGTCAGCGATGCGCATAATTCGCGCACATCATGAGGAAACACGCTGGAAAGAGAGTCAAAGCTACTTTGGAAGCACGCCGGTTTTGATCCAAGTTTCCCTTAAATGTATCCCTCTCAGGCAGCCATTTAGGAACACCCATTTGTAGATTCCCCTTTAATTGTACTAAAGCTCTCGACACAAAATTGTAACATGTAACGACCCCTTAACCTAGCCGTTCACTTGACATTAATTAGTCTTCTTATATACCTTTTCAATTTGTTTAATGGTTTTATTGTTGCCTGAGTAAACTCTATTGTTCTATGCAATGCCATACATTTGTTCTTCGAATATAAATTTACATCGCAGTTTTTTTTCTTAATAAGTTAATAAGTATTCGCTTATATTAACAATATCCCCACTTAATAATAAATCATAATTGTAATTTGTCTGTCTTTCGTTTTATCCATAGTATTCGACATAGTGGTGTTGTGGACAGTCTGAAACCTTACTGTCGAAACTTGTGGCCTTTATTTTGACATTGCAAGTAGATTCCGAATCCGGTGCATTTTCGAATTTATATAGGTTAAAAATGCAACATATGTACATGCTAGGCCAGTAAACCGGAGTTCATAGCTAATAGTAACTACTTAGTAGCATCATTCATTAAAAGCTAGATAAATCCTTTCTAACTGTTAGTAATCGACTCCAAAAACACAAATGGGTAATGGTAGCTGCCAAAATGCTGCCAACTTATAAAATAGTATTGAAACACCTAAGTGGGAAGCAATCCATGTTTGCAAAATACTTAATTAAGGTAAATTCATGTGACAGATTGTTCTAACTGAGTTCAACATTCGCCCTGATATGCGCTGTTCATCAATGCCAATGAGAATTACATTACTGGGGCTAAAAATAGAACAAATGTACAACACGTGGCGTGCTTCGATGCAGCTTTAGAAATGTATAGACATTGTTGCAAATTTCGTTAAGATCCAAGTAATGATTCTACATTCAGAACGATAAAAAATATACCTATGCTCTATCTAAGTAGAAAAATTGCAAACGCTTTAGCAGGTGTCCATGTATGTATATATTTTCGACATTAGAACATGTACAATTGTTTGGCCACAGATCGATGGTAACCAGCTGGATGCACATATATTTATTTTCGTAAATGCGTTATTCAATCGATATAATACTAAAATTGCTATATATAAATCTAGAACTAGGAATGGTCGCTTTTCGATCCAGAACGTATCCCTAGGATAAACGAATGCTTGTAACAGATACGCTCGTGTGAAGCCAGAATAGTGATTGCTACTAAATACAAGCTACAAGTAAGAATTGGTTGCGAGTATCGATCGGCTATGGCACGACTGTATATGTTCATATTTACTGCCGTCACATGTCGATGAACTAAACTGGATAAAAATTGAGCACGGCCAGCCTATGGCGAGTAAGTTAGGTAAAGTTAGGCCGCCCTTACGATGCGGCTGACATAGCGGGTGTGAAGCCGATTGTGTCTGGGCAAAAGTCGCTGGGCCCCGCCGATGATGAAAACCCAAAACAGCCATGAATTGCGGGCTATAAAATGTGATGATCCGCTCATGTACTGCTGAACGTGGCCATCGCCGTTGCCACCAAGATGGCATCCAACAGGCCGGCACACTGGGAACGTAAAAAGTTGTCAACAAAATCCAGACGCTTGCCAACGTCTAGGTGTTTTCAACGGACGCACTCTTACTTAGCTCTCTCCCTACCCTGTTAACTTTTGTGATGACTCCCATGACTCCCATAGGGTACATTCGTATGTACATACATACAAGTTCAAGGAGCAACGTGTACAGCTTTGGGGACTAGCCCTTTGGACCGTTTCGACGGTTTATGCAGACATATCTGCCCATACGGGACGGGACGCTGCAAGCTGCACGACGAGCTTTCTTCTTCGTGACAATAACATGAAACCTGTGGTCGGTTTCAGGAATGGTTTACATGGTATATCCACCATGCAAAATGCTGGTGTCCGTCGACGCTCACAAAAAAGAGAGATGGAAAGCGAGCCCTCACGAAATGGACCGAAATATGGGGGGGAGACAAGACTGGGGTATAGTGGTGGCGTATAGTTGGTTCAAGTTCGCATATAAACGTCACATAAGATAAGTGCTAAGGCACGCTATAAACGTCACATAAAATAAGTGCTAAGGCACGCTTTAAACGTCACATGAAATAAGTGCGTGCACATAAAACACACGCACTGCCTCCAAGCGTGCGTCGCACTCTTGTGTTGGGCCAACTTAATGCGTTGCACACAGATGATTATGACGACGTATGTACATGTATGGCACATTGCCAATTCAACTGTGTGCATTTAACTAAGAGTGTCAAAAGCCGAGCTCGTTAAACTACGTTTTTTTATCGGAATAAAGGTCAATGCTAATAAAATCGGCTCTGTGGTAAAATGCTGGTAAAAAAAAACAAGTTGCCCTATAATCAATAATAGGGTGACCTGTTTTTGAATAGTTACATAAATGCAATTAATGTGGTTAATTAATTGCATTTATGTGATTAACTCTTAATGAATTACATGTATGTATATACTGAACACATATCTTTGTCTAGCTAGTAGCTTCGTCTGAAGCCTTCGGAGCGGCTTCGAACTGTTTGTGCTGGGGACTTGCACCTGTGATAGGTCTCGCACCATACTAGCTTTTGAGGCACGTTGGAAAATGTTTGTCTCCGTCCGCACATATCTTATACTACATATAACATCTCTTAAGGAAGCTTACAAACGTAGGCTAAAAATGCTTTTTCGTACTGGTGACAACTGCCGCGTGTTGGTAGACTATTCGTCTGTTTTCACTTTTGTGTCTTGTGTGCTTTGTTTTACAATTCATTCTCGTTTAGCGTTCTCTCAATTCTTCCGTACATGATTCTCTTAAAACCCTTCCACTGCCTTTCGTCAATGTGTACGAATGCGCTCTCATATATATATATATATATATATATATCGATGTGGCCTCACATTACTCAAGATGTGCTCCTATGTCTCACTATTGTCTTCACGAGTCGCGCATGCGCACTCATTCACACGCGCACGTAGGTCTTTACTATTGTTTTTCCTGTTTTGTTGTTGTTTATACTGTTTTGGTTATTACTGCTCGTGGTTCCGTTTTCCTCAGTCGGCCTCGTTATCTGTTTGCTTCAGTTACGGCTTGAACTACATCGTTTATTTAGCTGCCGGAAGAACATCGAACATCCTTTCGACTGGCTCTTCATAACACATGCGTAAGTTAAGCAAGTATGCCTCTAATATGTATCTATGTTTGTTTTAAAACCGAATTGCAGTTTCGTGGAACTAAGAGAAAAAGTTTGAGGTATCAAGTTCGTTTGGGCCCACCAAGTTCCCTCGGCACCTTCCCCCCCCCTCCGCACTGGTCTTTTGCGGTCTTCGTCCGTTGCCTCCTTGACCCAGTGACACTGGTTGGTGGCTGCTTCCCGGAATAGTATAGGGAATAGTTCGCAATTACTGTCCAAGGAAAGGGCAAGGGCTGGCATCACACGTACTCAGGAGTCATCATGGTCCTCGTCGTTGCGGTCTGATCGAAGTTTCTCACGAAGACCAGCGTCGTCGGAATTACGGCCGTTCTCGACGCCTCCAACTTCGTGCTTGCGCTCGCCGCAGCGGTCGACGCTATCGGCGACGTGTGTCCGCATGTGCAGGTAGAGACAGTGCACGCCCCATATCAGCGATATCACCACGGAGATAATCGACAGGAACAGGTAGAGCGACCAGTACGAATCCTGAGACAGGTGTCCTGCAACAAGTGTACACACGAAACCGTAAAGAAGTGTTGTTGGTTCAACCCATATATATATATATATATATACCTAGGCGGATAGAGTGTACTAAGAAATGCAAGGACTGCAAAACGCAACGTTCTCATATGTCAATTCGTCCTCTGCTTTGCATTCTGATCTTAGCACTGTCCCTCCGTTGTGAAATAAACTCTGGGTCAATTTTAGCCATTTTCATCATACTGCTCAATGAAGTGGAGATATGACATACCTAATCTGTTCTACGAATAGGAAATATCGGCTAACAAATAGGCAAGAGATTTTACGCGGGAGTATGTAAGCGTAATTCACGTTCCGGTAAGGCAGGTTTTACGCGTTTACATACCACTAGATGCGAGACACTTAGTCTCGCCTATGTGGGCTGTATGCGGTTTTTCAAATCAAACAATTAATGCCTTTTTCAAATCGAAAATCATAGCGTTGTCTTAAATGAAAGAACCTTCGTTCCTCAAGTGTTGACACAACCATTGCTTAAGGGTATCAGTGCGGTGCCCCTAGGTATGCCAATATACGTACAATATTTAGTTCTACTCGCACAGTCTGAGCGAGTCACTCTGTGCTAGTCGATGCACGTGTCTTAGTAGGATGGCATTCACACAGCTAGCGCCTGTCGTAGGTAGAATCTGCTGTCGCTGTAGGATACTAGATCGTCCGCTCACATGACTGTTCTTTACATGGGTGCTCTGCTATCCCTATCATCTAACATAATAATAAGTGCTTCATGAGTTCTAGATATATATATATATATATATATATATATATATATATATATCATAAGAGATGGTCATAAATCGCATGTTTCTTGAGACATCTGTCGTGGCCGTATAGCCGCAAACTTACGAATTAATCGTTGCCTGGGCAATGCGGCAAGCCCATTGACGAGACAGTGTACGCCAATTGCAAGTGGCAAATTGGCCAGGCCGAGATATTCGGTCAACAGGACAGAGAACAGAATCATCGTCGAGCCCACCGACAGCCCATAGAGCAAGCAAAATCCAAAGTACACCACCTGCAAGGACGCACGTACGTTATTGAGATTGCGCCGCCCACGCACATTTACACAAATAATTAAGACGAGGGTCTGGGAATGAGTAGCACTGAGATACTGTCGTCTCCCTTTATTTATACATTCTTGTTGCCAAGATCAGTGATATCCTTATTTAAAGTCGAGTTCGAAATCACTTTCATGTGAATATTCTCCTTAGGCTTGAATTCCTTTCGACGCTCGCAGATACGCACTTGTTAAAGCTAGGATATTAGGAAATGTATATATATATATATATATATATATATATATATATATATATATAAACGAGGTGTGCTAACATTCAAAATGGATAATTAAAGGGGTCATTGAACTTTTTAGAAAGTACATTGTTTTTCCAATGAAGCGGGGGAACGTCTTGTTTAGGAGTGACAGTGGAATTACGATTCTTTTTTTTATACCGATGTGACCGGCCGAACATTACTTCATGAAATGTGCGATTGCAAAAGAACGCGTTGCGGGATTAAATAGGAACTGGACAAACCAACGTGTTCGAAAGAAATTGAGTCGACGACTGAGAAACATAAAACAGTGGTTTACAAAAGAAGACGTAAGCGTCTGCAGGTGTACGCTCTGCATCTGGCGGGGTTCGATATCGTGAACGAAATAAAGTGGTCAAAACTGTGTGATTCTATGTCTGTCGCGTGCATTTTTGCGTATCTTAGTCGCTGCCTTCTAGGATCGATAAATTTATTCGATGCTAAATCAAGTACAAACGTACGGGGCACACGCTAACGACCTCCCTTTCTTAACATTAAACTCTATAAGAAACCGACATCGGGATGCAGGAAAAACGGCATACGGCAAACATATCACGAATAGGACTACCATCGACTTGATACCAAAATAATGCGCGATTTTGAACTATTTTCAATACGACTGCTAATCGTTTGCTAACTTAATTTGCCTTTAGAAGCAGAATTTTCTTAACAAAAACGCCAGTATGTTCATTCTCTTGTAATCGCACAATTTGTGATGAAGTAAACATGACCAGCTCATTTAAATGAGTTCCTACAAAAACCTAGTCAAACGTGCCGCCTTTTAGCATACACAAATGCAGACTTTCTTTATCTATGTTTTTGTCTAAAACTTGTTTTTCACTTTTCATTTTACAGCAGAAACAAATACGTTTGGACAAAGCGAGAGAAAACCTTTCATTACAATAATCTTCACCATTACTTCAAACGTGATCGCGATATACAATTATTCAAGATAACTAGTTATATATGTGTATAACTCGTTATGTAGTCGTATATAACTACTACGGAATCACAATTTATTTTTACCTGGTGAGGAGCGGTTGCAATACCGAATGTGGCGATAGACGCCAGCAAAAATCCAAAAGCCATCACGGTTCGTCGACGGAGCCAGCCACGGTCTGAAATACGAAAGCAGTATGATATGATTCATATTTTTGAACTTTTTTTTTATATTTATTATTTAATTTTATGGTTACAGGGAAATGTTAGAGCTTTAATTTCGCGTGGTATACGGATGTAATAACTGCAACACTTTTCAATTAAAATACTCTCTCTCTCTCTCTCTCTCTATATATATATATATATATATATATAGAAGCAAGGAAAAATCCAGAAACACATTAAAGAAAAATCCAAAGTATTTTTGTTGTCTCCTCAAATGTTTTTTATCCGTGGGATACAGAAAACGTCGCACGGAGTCAGGTGTGTACGCCCGTGCGTTGTCGTGAAGGAGAATCCAAGAGTTGTGTGCTAAAAGTTCGGGTCTCTCGCGTCGTAGTGATAGCGCAATCTCCTTATATTTCGCAGTAATACTCTTTAGTGACTCTAGAGTCAGGTAACAAACATTTATGAAAGATGATTCCTTTGTGGTCGAAAAAACAGTCAAACGAACGTTGGTGTTGGATATACTCTATCTCCTTTCTTCAGTCGACCATCTTCATGGAAGCACCACTGAAAGGATTGGCCTTTGGCCTGGATGGATGTCATAACCATAAACCCATTACTCGTCTTGACACTGTTCGTATATCACTTCAGTCGTCAAATCTATCGACGCATTAATCGGCGGCCAGGATCAGTCTAGAACGTTGCCTCGTTGGATTAAAATTGAGATCCTCCGCCGGAAAAACTTGCCCAGTCCTTATTTTCCTTAGTGTTACTCGACATAGCGCAGATGCAATAAAGCGATATTTTTGTTGCAGGACATCCAGTCCCTAACGTCTCAAAAACGAGCAGTGTGAAGTTGTACGCGGTTCCAACACTTGGCTTATTACGACATTTCCTTTTCCCCGCAATCCCTGCTACCTACGCGCTTTGAAATGCGCCGCGTCGGACTATACTGGATGTTAATGAGTCCGACAGAGTTGCATCCAATTCCAGGGTCTTCCTCGAAGGGCATCATCGTCATACTGCTAAGCCGTTTTTCGTCAACCCTGGGCAATCTCCGCAGCTCAAGCATCGCTGGGAATCCAGTCTATGTGAGGGCTATTGCAATGGCGTTGTCGATGCCATCATGTTTAGCTTCGTCGATGCATAATAATGGATGATGTGCTATAGTGTTCATCAGCTCTACCAACTGAGCGTCACGCTCAGTTGAATGCCGGCCCAAATCCGCAAAATAATATCGTAGCAACTTTTAGGTTGAGCAGCTATTCCACCGTCGTTGAGTTCGCGCAGTTTACCAGTTTAGTCACCCAGATCCACTCCGCTCAATATGCGAGTTAACCTGATGCCAAAACAGAAGAAACGGAGCGAACCCGCTGTGCGAACCAACTAGTTTTTGTCGATTCGATATACGTTTGATCTTAGCAAATAATTTAATTAAAATCGACGCTCGAAGAATAATGGCACACCCACTAATTCAAAATCCTGACGAGTGATTAGTTTTAAACCAGTCACGGCAGTGTTCTTGGCCCGCGTCGAATGTTCAAACAAGAACAGTGCTTCGCGCTTAGCCGCATTCAGTCTCAATCTAGTCGTTTCCTCATTCTCGCAACTGTACGAATACCTTCCGAGGCGTCCTTCAGGGATCCGCCGGAGACTCCAACGTCCCGAGATTTTAAATCAAGTGGGTGTCTTAGCGATATGACTAGCCGCTAGACAAAACAAGGGCGGTGTCGCTCTTATGCATTGTTGTACGAATCATGTTATGCTCAAAAATAAATCAAAAAACGTACTTGTCTTTTTTTTGCTTTGTTATTAGACGGCAGGGCGTCTAAGCGTTTCCGTAC
The DNA here is from genome assembly GCA_003439945.1 of Dermanyssus gallinae. Lineage (NCBI taxonomy): Eukaryota > Metazoa > Arthropoda > Arachnida > Mesostigmata > Dermanyssidae > Dermanyssus > Dermanyssus gallinae. The sequence goes on along the minus strand of QVRM01005862.1, from coordinate 146,482 downwards.
AATATATATAGGGCTACAAAAAAGTTTTTTTCGGTTTTGTCCGTAAAGAATCATTATAAAATCCGAAAAAACTTTTTTGTAGACCCAATATATATATATATATATATATGCATGCATTTAATGCGAGGACGATATGGCTAACGGAATAATTCAGCGTGTACATTTATCTGCACCACCCGTGTATATTTATATCATGTACGTTTGTCTGCTTCATATATACTCCGCAATGACTAAATTCAAAGCTATTATATTTATATAGGCACGTATTCGCATATACATAGTGAACCTAGGCTTACCGGATAGCTGTCCAGAGAATAGTCGTCCAAAGAGATCTCCGCCAGCATAAAACCAGAGAGTCATTAGGGCGTGATCTTCCTTGTAGCGCTTTTCTTTGGCGAAGGCTACGACCGTTACGTTGAAGAGTACCAACACGTAAGCAAATACGATGCCGGAAGCCTAGTGCAGATAGTGCATATATTGTCAAGATGTGTACAAATTACGACAGACCACACGCGAGCAAATGCATGTGGTGGAGAGTGCGTCACAAGTTCAGGTTTGAGATCTTCCCACTTGCAAGTAAGAGTCTACGCAATACATTTAATAACTACCTTTATATGTCTACAAACATACACATTTCAATGTGCTTACATATATACATAGCCATGTGTGTATATATACACATATGTGAATCTTAATCGTGGTCTTAACAAAATTTTTTTTTGATTAAAACAAAACCGCCGTACCACAATCAGATAGAAGATTGGCCGTTTCATGAACGCGAACTGCTGACGCGGTGACTTCCAAATTTCTTTAAGTCGAAGACCTGGCTTTGGAGACTTTGGCTTCTTTCCCGCATCTACTGCAATTTACCAAATCGGTTTAATACATCGTTAAACTCTCGTTAGCCGTCGTTATTAACATTTTCGTACTATCATAACTTTCTATCATGACTGTTATCCAAGCATTAGCAACATCGTACAGTTCGTCTGCTTACAAAACCTAACATTGAAATGGTACTACAAGCATCATTTACCGTCAATTACATTCAGTTGAGTATTTAGCATATAATGCAAACGATGCAAATGACATACGCCTATTCATCTAGGTAAAAGTCGCACGTTAAGCATGCAAATGGATGTAATAATACTTCGAAGACTAAGCGAGGAAAATTTGTTTGCAAATTGGGCTTCTATCTTGCATGTCCAGCAAGGACAAGCATGATTTTTGTCACATAGCGTGCTGCTGGCTTCGTATTCTGATATATTATTACGATGGTATCATTTTATGTGTGTTTTACAAATATTCTCGTCTGTCTCCTACGATTACTTGGATTATCACAACGGTTATATTAGTACCTATTTATCACAATGGTTTGGCTTAGCGGGGTGTTTCTTTTCCGTGGTTCTTCATAATCTATGCCATCTTCCTAGCCTGCGTTTGGTTTCATTTAAGTCTTGCCATATTGGTTTATCACCGAAACCTAGTGCCTCGGCCAAGGACAGTGTTCTCACTCCTTCTAGCTCGTCGCACTTTAACACGCTGTGTTCTATGGCATCACTATATGCAAGCTATTTTTAGAAAGAGACTATACGCCAAGCGTACCGATCTTCAGGTTTACATGCATATCGCTTTAGTGTAGTAAAAAAATAGAACAGCTCAAAAATTAACAAAACAAGACAATACAAGGGATGTTTTCTGCATATATATTGTACTTCATAGTAAGAATATAAGTATACGAAGCTAGCAGCACGCTGTATGGCATACGCACAACACGCGCATCTGATTAGAAAAAATATATATATATATATATATGCCATATCGTAAATATTTACCTTTTGTTTTGATGATGTTGTTGTTGTTGCTGCTGCTGCCGTTAGAGCTATGTTTAATGCTGCAGCAGCGATTCGCCGCGGGGTCGCGTTTTGGACGAGCCGGAATCCGTAGAATAACAGCGCCAATCAGAGCGTTGAGGGTCAAGCCTCCGACGAGGAAAAGAGTCATCCGAAGTCCGATCCTATTTCCATAGAAGTTATGTAACTTATATATATATATATATATATATATAATTCATATTTTATATACAAATAGACCGCACGTTTATTACAGCTGCGTTATCATTGTTTCTGAAGGTGTTAAGCGTTGCCAAATAGTACATGTACTACGACTTTTAGTAACGATTGACTGTCTGTTTGTCTACAACGCTGACCTGTTATCGAGTGCCTGGTACGCGAACGGTACCACAAATGATACGAGAGTGCCCCCGATGTAGCTAATCCCGGACGCGGTCGTGCGATTCTTAATGAAGTAGGTATTCACAGCGACCATATTCGTCGGAAAGATCAGTGACTGACCAATAGCTGAAACAAAAAACAAAAAATGCCGTCAAGACGAGCGATAAAAATGAGCAATATGCAGACGCATTTGTACATGTTTGTTGTTTAAATACTATTTCATCCATGTTAAACTTGTGCTGTCTAAAATTCGACACCAGGACCTAATCATGCTAAATTACAGTTAAGCATGCATACATCGATAGCAAGATTAATAGTATGGGTTCACTTTGAGCTTCCTTCAGCCGCCGACAGCTGTTAGTCAGCAGATGGTCTACTACTGTCTGGGTTTCTGCTGATTCGACACTTTCATGCTCAGGAGCAGCTTAAATAATGTTTGTCGAATTCTCGGCAACCTATCGAACAAGTTGTTGCACTGTATAAAAGAAATAAAACATTTAGTAACTCATGTCTAAGTTCCATCCACTACCAGAGCTCTTCGTTTCGTTCGAATTTTACTACTACCCCTAATATCTCCTTGGTAATCGTCTAACGCCTCTCAGCACAGCGAAACGAGAACGCATTCATAACGAATTTTCGAACACATGCAACACGTTTGACAAATCAAGGAAAAGGAGAAGACATGTTAGTAACCGCTCATTTCACGAGTTTTGACACAACCCCAGATACTTTTGCCGATCTTCTTGTAGTAGCAGCACCAGTCTTATTTAACGAGACGGTGTGGGAAAGCCTTTGCTTTTGCTTTATATGTAGCAAACGCAAGAACTAGGGGCCAAATTATATATACCATACAAGCACCAAATTTTGCTCAGCGGAGCATCGTTTAAGCATCGTCGAGGTGGTACATGTCGCACGATTTCGCACAAAGACATGCACTCTCTCAGGACACTCGTGAAAGTTCTCAGGCGTGTACACGTATATTGGCACATGAAAGCCCTGAAGCGTAAAACAGGTATCGATTTTTGCGGTTCAAGCTTCTCCAGGCATTCGAATTTATTGCCTGTGTCACAAAAGAACAGCACAGCCACCCTTGCCTTTGTTGTACTCACCGAGAGGTTACCTCAGCTACTTTTACCGCCCAGCAGAAGCCATCTAAACACGAATCGATTCCATGAGTAGTGTTGCTAATCCGCAGGCAGCACAAGGTCGACTATACAATACGTTTTTGCGGGAATACGGCGGCTCTTTTGTCCACACTGCGCCGGCAAAAGCCGTCAGTAAGGCATCGATCGGGCTCATAACGTGTAATGTAGCCACGCGAAAAAGTCCCAATTGTTCTACATTGCTACTACTATTACGGCTACAGCGTAGTAGTAGTGGTAGTGGTTCAAGTAACAATAAATGTACCCGTACTGAACTGAACAAATAAATTTATCACGAACGATAATAGCCCAGAGGGCCCGCAGCGGCAGGCGGTCTCTTTGTTTGTTGTACTCGCATAATTTAGTTGTTTAGAGTCGCTTGCGCCTTCAGCTGAAGGCTAATATACTAGACAGCAGCAGCAGCAGCAACAGTGTGCCTAAATACATGTTTGCGCGCTGACTCGGCGGCACCCAGCCTAAAGAAAGCGCTATAGGTGGTAGAATCCCTAACGAAGCAGCTTTGTGGCTGCTTAACGCGATTGGCTGATCGGGGAATGGCGACCTTATTTATACTGGCCTTGTTTTGGGAGCAACAACCCTAATCAAATCATATATATATATATATATATATATATATATATATATATATATATATTCTCGGCCGACTAACAATAGTCATATAGCCCAAAATATAAAATGAGTATTCGTAGCATGGCAAACATCTAAAACACTCGTTTCTAGCGTAAAAATCTATGATCAGCTATGGAGCCCCCAGACGGTCTGCAGTGCCTACTTCGAGCGGACGCTACGCAAGGGTGGGTGATGTCGCTGCTTGCCTAGCAACCAACTAAAGTGCCAGCCTGCAAGTCTTAGGACAGGCTGATGTCCTAAGTATATGCAGTCTTATGACAGGCTGATGTCATAAATATGTGCAGTCTTAGAACAGGCTGATGTCTTAAGTATATGCAGTCTTAGGACAGGCTGATGTCCTAAGTATATGCAACTATATATATATACTATTCCTTTTGCAGAACATCGTCTTAATCAAAGACGCATACACTGACTATGCGCCCCATGGTAAAGCAACTCGAGATTCACGTTTACGGGCTGCCACAGCCGTTGGCCTTGATAGATTTATCCGAAGAAAAAAACACACACACACTAACAAACGGTCCGTAGATCAGATCGCTGACATCAGGTTGGGCAATAGTTTTCATAAAGTCACTGCAAAGCATCGGCTTTTGACTTCACCGATATGTAAGGGTAGGGACGTCAAGTCAACTCACGGGGCACGATCGCTACGCCTGTCGTCGTCCTCTTGTATCGTGTAATGTAATATGTAATGTAACGTGCGCCAAGTGACGCGTGACGTGACGCAGGAAATGCCATACGAGTTCAAGTCTGAGGGAGGTGAGAAAGGAATTCGAGTGCCGTGGGGTTGGAAGTCCCACAATAGCCGCTAGCTGCTAGCTTCTAGCGGTGCATGTGCATCCGACATACCCGAAACCCCCGGTTGCAGAAAAAAAGTGGCAGCGCTTGATTATCGGTCGTACGAGGGTCGTGAGAGACCCTATCTGTAACTGCGCGACACATTGCATATAACACAACGAGAAGGTGGTCGCCAATCGGGCAAGGAGAAATTCCGCTCTCTCTCTCTATAGTCCTTCAAATGTCGCAGACGATCTTCTACGAGAAGTATGTGTGTGATATGTCGATTGTTATATCGTACATATTGCTCTTACAAAGGAGCGATATTTCTGTTAGTCGTATCGATAAAGTTCTTATCCATGCTTTGGGTAACTGGGTGCGACCAGGATCGTTCTAGCTCTGTACAAATCGTACGCCCGACCACTTCTGACCTTTTCCTGTTTCAGGCAATGATCTATGGACTCACCCACGCAGTTCACGTGTGAGCCTTATGCCTAGGCAGAAAGCTCGATTGGTGCTATATGAATGCACACATCACGCTATGTGTAATTAGAACGCGCATCGTAACAGCATATTGCGTATGTAAGCGCGTGCTCCTTCATTTGGGCTAGATCGGCCATATCGGGCCATTGTGTCACGTTCTCTTAACACAAATGCCATACACTCATGTTAAGAGAGTATTATATAATGATAACAGTGCCTTCTAAGATAAATCCAGTCCATCCGCGTTCGATAAGACAGCGAAACCGTTCCGGACCTAACATGACCTGTAACATGGGTAGAATGTCGTGGCATTGTTGCAATTTCAGACGTTCATGCATCTGATTAGATAGTGCAGTTACATACAGTCAGCAGGCCAATAAAATAATACTTCGCTATATGTACAATATGTAAGCTATTCACTTATAGAAAGAAGCTGTCCTTCGATGTACCAGTGAAGCGGAATATAGGCGTGAAAAGAAAATGAATAACGTAGGAAGCACTTACCTGTAATAATTCCAATACAGTACTTGATAGCGAACGGAGTGAAAAACGAGGCAGCGAAGAGAATCCCGACGCTGGTGAGAGCTGTGCCGAGAGCACTGACACGCGGTAACGGCATAACACGAAGCAGCAAACCACTAATCATGGCTGCACCACACACACCATATTAGAAAAGCATTCTCATTTGCTCTACTAAATATATATGTATATATATATATATATATATATATATATATATATATATATATATATAGATATATATGTATATATATATATATACTATATATATATATATATATATATATATATATATGTATATATATATATATATATATATATATACATATATATATATATATATATATATATATGTATATATATATATATATATATATATTTTTTTTTTTTTTTATAAGCACATACAGTATTATTCCTAAAACTTTTCCCTCAGCCAACATCACAACGCCCACGGGACTGCTTTCACATTGCTTCATAAGACAGACCCCTGAAATGCAAATGTGCAACGGTGGGGCTCGAACCCATGCATATGTGTGTCTACTCCGGTCGCGAATGCACTACGTCACTGGGCTCGACAGTTAGGATATTATTATATAAACAGCTCGACATTCAGTATATTGTAACTCTAGAAAACGACGGCAGCAACAACAACAACATATAGGCCAGCTGTTTAGAACAACGGCCTTAAAGAAGTATTAGAAAAGAACAGAGCTGCGATAGTTTGCACTGGTGAAAGCGTTTCCGTTCCGCCCTCGGTCAATATCTCTTTCAATGGCCTTCTTTAGGCTCTGGATACAGTGCGACTTGCTTAAATGTATCCACAACTTCTCCGGGAAGCGTCGAATATATGTATAGGCGTTTTAGTGTCACCAGCAAGATTAAATTTCTCGAATTAACTTAAAACCAAGGACTGAAAAAAATCGCCTTATCGAGACAGGTGTGCAGAGTTCGAACTCATCACTGTGCAATATTTTTCCTTAAGATTTTTTTGAATCTATGCCGCCTGCCGATACTTGACGTCAGGATCGGCGGGCGTCGACCCCACCTTTTATACATATATATATATATATATATATATATATATATATATATATATATATAGGGAGAATACATTTCAGCAGCCTTTGATGACACCGTGTTTTTGCTATACGTTTAACCGAGAAAAAATCTTCCTGTTATTAGTTCCAGTTCGCTCGTGTTCTCGTTCAGCTACTGTAATTTGCAAAACGCAAAAACGCCATTGCTTACATAAGTAGCAGATGAGTACAGATGCCTTAAAACATAGTTTAAATTATTGCGACATCTAGATGTTCGTCAATACGTCAATCATACAGTGACCACCAGACAGGTGGTCCACCCTTCTGCCACTTACCGAAGATATTTGAGACGGCACCGAGCATAGAAAACGGAGCAGCGGCATCTTCTCGCGACATGCCCAATTCCTCGTTGAGAGATATGTACATTACACTGAAATGCGAGGCAGAAATGAATTGTGCGTCACCTTGGGCGGTTGATTACGCACACACACGTTTCTCTCACCCCTACACGAGCCATACCCGATAGAGCGCATTTTTATTGAATGGGTGTCACAGTCTATCCATGAAACAATCTAGTCCAGTTACTCTAGCGGGAGTCGATACTGCTCAAAGTTAGCGAAGAGCCGCATTCACGACTGGACTTCCGTCAAGCAAGCCGCCTATACGAGACATATACGAGATAACGAAGTAACATGAAAAACTGCCCCTGTTGAATGAATCAACTGTTGAATGGAAAGCCAGGTGCACAGAATACGGCCAGCCCACTACTAAGAAGGCAAAAAGGGGCCAATCGATACGCAACATACCTACTTCTGTCATTGTTGTCTCCGATGTGCATGCATGTCCGATGGAATGATCTACATACAGGCGGAAGATTACTGGAAAACGCCTGTATGATGCACAGCGACTCATGAATTTACACCAAAGGAATTTCGTTTTCTTCTACAATCTTCGTATTACTTGCGGTCTGTTTGGAAAACAACAAGAACACAAAGAGGACGGGGAACAAAAACAAAGCAGAACTACCAAAACCAACAGCAGCTCAAGTTAGAGTGCGAGTTTCGCTCACATTTTTCAATGAGGCCCAGATAACAATGCGTACCAAAACTGCGGTGTCAAACGACGATATATTTGTACACTCCTGACATCTTGGGCGGGATGTGAATACGAGATACGTAGGAGGGCGGCGAGAACGGCATGGTAATTAAAGTCTGTTGTGTTAGTAGCAAGGCTGTCACAATCGAAACCAGTGGCGTTGCTGACATGTGTTTGCTAAAGCTCTAATCCGAGAGAAATTCTGCGTATTTTAAATACAGATAGACACTAGCATCTTTGGAATACATAAATTAAGCAAGCTAAATTACGATGCTCAACATGTTAGTTTTACTACCATTCGTAATTACGAGTCATACGACTCATTTTAAAGGGGTTAAATTGGCAACAGAGACTTACATAATTGGCTCATCAAACCGTACAATATAACTGAATACTCAGACATACATTATGCTAGAACCGAATAAACTAAAATCAACCAAGTATACCAAAGTAATTTAACAAAATACGCGTAGTTCTTGGTTTTCGATCCACCGTTCCTTCTGTTATGAGGTGGGATCCAGGAAAAGGCATCTTCCCAGGTTAATGAATATATTACATTTTAATAAGGTATTGTAAGAGCGGGCAACTATCGGTTATAACCAACAAAAACAGTGATAAATATAAGATAAATGGTAAGTATGCCTTGATAAAACTATGTACCCCCTACTTAGCGCAAGGGAAGACAAGGTATATATAAATATATATATATATATATATATATATAAGAAGACGTCACCACAAACCTGCTACTTCGATTAACAAGCAGCGTCCAAAACATCACCCAGGCACATGAGACGGCCACAAGCCATGCCTTTGGACTGTCGACTTCGATTCCTCTCTCAGTAATTGTGTCGTCATCGTCGTCGTCTTGGTGGTAGCCACCGTCACCCGGATCACCACCATTGAAGTGCCTCGATTGAGGTGACACTTCATAATCCGGGTCACCGTCGGCGAGGTGGAGCTTATCGATGATAGCAACGCTCGCGCTGGCAGTGCCGGTGCCATCTGCCGGCATGGGCGGCACCAGCGTGGGCGTCGACGGGGGTGGTGAAGGCGATGCCGGTTGTGTCGGGGACGCTGTTGCGGGCTCCAATGTTGGCACCGTGCTTACGACGTTGAGCAGTGCAGTTTCTTTTTGGGGTTCGTCTTCTGTCTCCTCGCCCTCCGTCCCCACGGCGAGTCTGTCTTCCTGGCTCACGGCCGCCTCCATAGGCTCCACGACGACGGCCGTTGGAGCCTGCGTTTCCGAGGAAGACATCAAAGGGCGTTCTTTGTCCTAGCTATGATCTGCTCGTTGCGAACTGCTGGCGGCCGACGCCTACAACAGAAACGGGGTAGCAAAGTACAAGATGGACATTAGCAATCAGCTGAAATGCTCAATATGATATCACTTGTTCTGCAATAATATATATATATATATATATATATATTTATATACCTCAGTCACTGTCATCAGTGTGTTAGCTAGGAATGACATCATATGAAAGCGGCGAGCGAATTCTTATCTATCATGATAGTAATAATGTGTAACACCACAATATGGCATCCAGACACTAGGTTGGAGGAGGCTCAGGTTTTTAGAGACTTCGAAAGTTTCATGCTACCCAAATCATCATGTCTGCATTATGCATTTTTGTTCCTGGTCTCTATAAATAAAACCTATTGCGACATCAACAAGACAAAGTTTCAAAGATAACGCCGACATATTTATATATTTAGCCTATATGTGCGCTTAACGAAAATGGTCTTTACACGTTTTTATAATAGTATCAAGTGGGACATCTTGGATCTTGTACCCTGGCGTACATTCTATCAAAGCATTGCGATGTCATTACTAAATGTATTTAGATTCATGTCAATATTTAGAGGCTTAATTTAACTTTTCTAATTATGTCACTACAGAATGGCTAGATAATGAATTGAGTTAAATCCGATAGACCTGTGCACGCAGACAAACACACACACACACCTATGTACACCGTACCTGCAGTTGAGCCGGAAGTAAGTGTGTTTGTGAATTGTTACTACATGGTAACTTCCAACTGCACAACGATTCAAGTTTCGAACGTATTGTATCGGTTCTACTAACAGTGACTTGCCTTATCATTGCAGGGTTTCAACTATAAAATCGGTCTAGCGACTGCGCGAGGCAATATTTGTCTCAAATACTCTCCTATGATCGTTAGATAGTCCCCGCTACTACTTTCAGTATGCGTGGCAGATTCCGAATAACCCTTGCCATTCGATGGCTGATAGATTTCAGTATATTCATAGCGTTCGGCACAAAACGGGCGCTGTTCCCCACCTCCGATATGCTTATGTACGTATTTTCTCCTTTTCAGCATGTTCAGCTGCTCATTTCGTATTGGCATAGCGATAGTCTAGAGAGACGATTACCTTACAAAAGGGTCGTGGTATAATCTTATTTAACTTTGTGCGTTCGAATGGGAAATCTACCAGAGCTGTTTGGACAGCTAAGTGTGCTAACATACATTTTACAGGTCGTATAATAAGTATACGACCATGACAAATTATAGCACACGCCCCGCGTATGTCATAATAAATGATATCTTTATGTTACGGTGGATAAAAACCGTCATTTTCGATTTTACTTTTGCATGTTCCATAAAAAAAAATATATTACGCTGGTTTTAAATCACCCCTTTATTCGTTCTGGTAGATAAAAAGACACTTTGTTGTTCCACTGCAGATTGGTAATTAGATGAAAGGCCACTGTTTTCCAGGGCTAAATATATATATATATATATATATATATATATATAGCGTATCTTGCAATCTACATATTTGCATTTACTTGACCTCTCGATATAGCGTATCTTGCAATCTACATATTTGCATTTACTTGACCTCTCGGCATGCTCTTCTGACTATGTAGACATAGAACACCAACAACAAGAGGCCTCGCGCGACGCAGTGTGGCAACTCATGCTCAATATTCGGTATGCGACTATAGGATATTCGGTCCCTTGTCCTGGTCCGAAATGTCAGGACTCCAATATCACGCACACGCTTATCTTTCTAAGGCTCGTTGTGTGATACCATTAGGTCCTATACTGCGGAGCTCTTAGGACAACTGAGTTAATGCAGGCCATCAAGGGGGAGCTGAAGGGATGTAGGTGTGAAGAAGTTTATATTATTATTATTATTATTATTATTATTATTATTATTATTATCATCATCATCATCATCATCATTATTATTCAGAATGTTGTAGAGGTTTTATAGTTAGGATATGAGTAATTGTAATACATGTACATAATGATAATAAGAACCCCTTGATCAAAAATATATTATTGCTACTCAGCCAGGCTAATGTCGATGGTTCTATTCTAGATTTGTAATAGAAAATCACTTTACGAGACGCTCTCGTTGTCCTGTCGGTGACAATATTCCCTCGCTTCGCACGCGGCTTCGCTGTCGTCGTTATTCTGCTAGTATGTGCAGCCAGGCCCTCCCTGTCGATAAAAGATGGACACTGTCACGCCATTTCCTTTCAAATTTGAACGCCACATTTGATCTCTCTTTCCCTTTCCCTCCTCGCTGGTTGTTTCAAACGTGCACTGCGGGGGTACGAGAGTCTCGTGAATAGACGTCGCACCAATTCATATTTTGACTCAGCGTCTGACTATCAGTGCTAGACGCTTAGCCATACGACCCCCGTTCGACAGCAATGACCTTGCGAGACGACGGCCATCTTCTCGTTGCTGCCCGATTCCGTTGATGCTGAGACTCGACGTAGTTCACTATCGTACGCTCCATGAGGTCTGAAACCCGTGTTACGCTCCATGATCTTTCTCGGGCGGCAGCCCTCATCGCCATTAGAAGCGACAGTTCCGTCAATAATCAGTGATTGCCAGCGGGCCCTCACGTATCGGTAAACGTAATAGTAATAAGACTAAACGTAATAGTAATAAGACTAAACGTAATAGTAATACGACTAAATAATAATGCTCACGTGTGGACGCCTGTTTACGACAAGGATATATGTTTGCTGCAGCGTATTCAGGACAAGTTTTGCAAGAGAGTTTCAAGAAGGTGCAACTTGACGCGTGACAGAGTCGTACTCCCAAGTGTCGCGGAGTACCAGCATCGTGTTGACTACCCCGTTGTTAAATATCTTACACGCAATGATCAGATTAATAAGTTCTACCACGTGCGATCAAACAGCCTACGGAGTCGCGGTTCCATTCAACCGCCCGAGATAGCCAATGTAGGCAGTCGTTAACCACTCATTTGTTTGGCGAACAGCTCGCCTAGCCCGCGAATGCGAGCAATTCATTTCGCTTGTTCGACCCCTTTTTTTTTAAATAAAGGAGATATTTGTTGTTGTTGTTGAAGAGTAACACATAGACTCGAATACGTGCGCGTCTGTACAGTATTCCCACTATGGGCAGTAGAAGCAAGCGGTTGCAGGAACCTTAACGGCACGGTGGTACGTCTTTGACGCCACTCTGCCCATCGATACATCTGTGGCGGTCAAGCGGCTGTAAACAGATAAGAGGAATCGCACATCAAAGTGGCACTTGTGTTGATTAGCGTAGCTTGCAAATGCATCTCAAGTATGCGATTTGAACGTCCAACGCATAGCCCAAACCATGATGCAATATTCAATATTCGACTGAGCATATAAAAGCTGCCCAAACTCACTTCGACAGGACTTAGAGGCTTTTAGGTTGCGTTGAATGGCATGTGAGGGGCGAACATCTGTTGTCTTGACGGGACAGGGGAAGTTACTATTCTTCATATATATATATATATATATATATATATATGGCCGGACATTACTTCACAAAGTATGACCACACTTTTGCGTTTACCACATAGAGAACCGCCAGATGCAGACTGTACACAAGCCACGAACGGCATCAAGAGCGGGCGGATGAATGGCTTAGTAATGATATCTCAAATCAAACCGCGTTTGATTTCGTAACTATATGATCCTTATTAAATGCGCAGTTCAGACGACCGCATGACCTAAGGGCTCTGCTGAGGTTCTCATGTCTAAGGCGTCGTCCTGCGCTGATGCTACACGATAGGCAGCGATGTTTCAGCTTGTCAACGGGGTGAACAAAGTGACACCGATGAGCGCTACCTAAGTCTGCCTTTTGTTGTAAGCTTACTGCTATGCGAATCGTCTAGCAATAAAAAATGTACCTGTGGGGGCATTGGGAAGCGCATGTAGCCAGGCGGGTGGATCCTTGGCGGACACGACGTTAAGGCGAGGTTTGGTTGTGTCATTGGCAGCTTCATTAAATAGACCTCGTTGTAGTGCATTGTCAATTCTGCCTCCACACCGAGCCTCATAGTTGTCCTGACGGTGGCCTAAGCGGTTGTAAAACTGGTCGACTCCCGCTCTATCTAAAAGAGGGATTGCCCTGTCCCGGCGCTAGATTGCTTCTGTGAGCCCTTCGGGGCAAATTTGCACACCTACTAGCTCCAGATCGTCCTTGACGGTCATCTTTCAGCCAGACAGGGGGTCTTGGAGTGACTGTATATTGAGAGAGGCCACATGGGTAGAACCAAGGAGGCATACCTCGCATTTGGCCGGATTTAACTTCAACTCAGATGTTACACCGAAGTTAAGGACCCTTCTAATGCCCCAAGCTACTGTGTGAACGTTTCCTCCTAATAGGTCATCGCTAAGGTACCAGAGGTTCAGCGAGCTCCTATAAGAATCTACCAGATCCTTGATACCCAAACAAAATAGATGTGGTGCTAAGAGATTCCTCTGCTGCAGTCCGGTGGCGGACGAAATCATTTGCTCAGGCAGGACCAGAGGGGAAGGATGCCGACATGCCAACCCGACGTGGTGTACTAGATGAGGGGCGTGGGATACAATGACCGGTAATCGCGGCAGCCTGTGTGACTAGTGAGACCCACAAACCCACTAAACCCGGATTCCTCCCCACCCCCAACTCGCTATTACTTTGGCACTACTTCGAAGAGCCTCTCCCGCCTGGCCGTTTGTTTGGCTGTTTTGAGTGTTAAAACGAAGAAAAAATATCACTCTTTACCGTTTTCACTTTAGACGAAGTAAAACTTTTCTTCCAAACGCGAGAGTCTGTTCTTTTCCTTCATTAAACAATTCGTTCTCTCGCAACCAGAAATTTTGCGACAAACATATGTAAATTCACTGCCACTCCTAAATGGAACGTTTCTGCTACGACATTCTATGACAAAAAACATATTTTAGCTCCAACCCCCTGAAGTCTGGCGAAACTGGCTATGGACAGCCTATATATATAATATATATATATTCGGCAGCAACTCTCAGAGACTTCTAAACAAACTACGATGCGCACATATAAATGCATTTGTGATTTAAATAACATATCCAAGTACCATGCAGTAGAATGCACTGCACTAAGACAAAATCGTTGCACTGTTTCTGATAATGATTATAAAGAAAACCTGATGAAGTAAATATTATATTCAATATGAATCAAATAAACATAGTTGAATTCTATGTGATTAACATACTAACATTCGTGCTATCATTGGAATCGAACGGGACGATAATATTGTTGTTATGCTCTATTCAAGAAACTAACCATCATAAAAAAGAACTAAATATTTGTTTCAATGTAGTAGATCTTTATGTTTTTTAAACAATGTTCCAAACAAGAATGCAATCGGTCCGGAATTTTCACCAGGCGCATTTCCACAACCACGTTACCGAAGGTTTTACGATGAAGGGAAATTTTAGTGCTTTACTTTTTTCAACACTTCCGTACAAAACTAAGACTTATATCAACGGTGTTATCAGAGGCACAAATGCCCCTCTGGTATATATATATATATATATATATATATATATATAAATATTACGACATCGCGTCTCCTACCATCTCCAGGATCATCAGCGCTGGTTTGATAGTTGCCCGCCGTAATTCTGTGCTGTTGCTGCCAGTCGCTGCCAGTAACTGAGCACTACCGGGACATCTATCTATTTTTTTGATCTATCAATCAACCTATCGATCGAGCGGGCTGCTCTACGCTTAGTGGGCAGTCATCTTAAGCGTCGCAATCAAATTGATGCATGCTAACATTGCACATTTACGAGACTCCGTAGCAGCAGCGGACACAAAAATAGCCATAGCAACAAACAGCCGGTACCGTTTAGTAGTACTAGCAGACAATGAGCGACGAATATCACAACACAGATTATTATTACAGCAATATGGTTCTCTGTCTGGTATGCACCGACCGAAAGAAATCCCGCAGCAGCGGAAGTGCACACTCTTATTATGACTTGTTATGATGATGTTATGAAGTTATGATGAAAACTTAACTATACTCTGCGTACTTCACCAGCTATTAAATGTCACGAAGATCTTCAAGCTTACGACGATACCGCAAGAAGAATTTTAGGTGAGGTATTAAACGTCGACCTGCATGATAACACTTGGAAAGGGCAACCCTTCCAATTGCCGAAGAAGGACTTGGTATTAGATCAGCGGCGGAGCTGGCTCCCATGTGCTATGCACCTTAGACGCTACGAAGTGATTGACAGGGTGCACGCCTTTGTCATTTGGTTCCCAGACAGTGACAGAAGACTTCGTTAACACGGTCGTCGTTGCACCCGAATGGAGAAACACAGGTGGTGACCACTTCTGGTTCGTGACATGAAGACGTGCGTCAGAAATTAATACGAGAAGGTGTACAATAAGCCCAGTGCGGGTAGAAGTACTGGCGGATATAACAACGTACTCTACGTATGGTTATCGTAGTTTTTGCTCCACTTCCTTGACGATATCCTGTATGCTAAAGGCGTTTCTCTCTTTTTATGGAATCCTGCGGCCAGTGTGTGGAATGGAGTAACCGGACCTCTCACGGTGAATAGAGCAAAGTCCAAATGGAGGATATTGTCCACGGGCGGGACGACCCTCTCAAAGGCCAGCTGGGCTCCTTCTTCTTGGCTAGCCAGCATTCGTCTATTTTTAATGTTTGTTTTTTTCGCTGGCTTGTTTTCAGCGGTTGGTTTAGCGGCTAGTGAACTACCGTATAGCGATATCCGTACAGTAAAATGTCAGCAAAATATCTAGGCACTGATTCATAATCATCTCGACAAGAACTCTGCTTGCTTTGTCCCTAATTGGTCCTAAAGCAGAGTCTCTTAAAGAGGATAATCTTCAAGCAGCGCAACTAAACTCGAGAAAAAAACACTTGGTAACGATTATGTGTTCTATATTTATATATATATATATATATATATAGAAGCGCAGTACAGTTGTTAAACGGTTAGGTTCTTAAGGTTAAACGGTTAAGGATGCAAGATATAGCAGTTTTGACAAATGAGAAGAGAGCTGCCTCTCGTCTGATCCAAACAACCCAATAGGTGTTACGGAGAACCTAACAGTCTAATACCCGTACTGCGCTTGTCACCAAAGCTACGACGACGCAGTTATAAGAGAAGCAGCCACATGCGTGAACTCTCATCACGTGGTGTCATCTTCAATTGTCTGAGCTCAACGCATTTCCCAACGGAGAGAGGAAACGGCACACGCTAAAGCTCACGTCTTGCCAGCGATGGAATCGAGCCCGGCTCAGTGAGTAAACTTGCGGGAGGAAAATCTCTAGACGTCGGCAACTGACGGCGCGATGACTTTCGCTAACTCGAATCAAAGAAATTGCGCGACGTGTACAAACATACGCGTCAGGGCAATAAACAGCTCATCGTCCTGTTTGCACGAGGTGCTTGTTTCTTGTCTCTGTCTTTATTTGGTCATTCTGGCCAATGTTGTGTACCGCTGCAGCCCACATTTGAACGCCGACATCGGCTCTACGAAACTGCAGTTCAATTTAAGTCTTGCTACGATGTGCGGAAGTTTAGAGGCGAACGAAAGCGAGAGAGGAGGTGGGAGCAAGAGAGAAAGATAGCCATACGTTAATCCGTCAATCGACAGCGCGGACACGCCAACAACAATAGCATTTCACTACGACAGTGGCACGAAGAGATTGAGAGAAACACGCTGAAACATGCTAGCACAATGAAGTATATAGGAAAAGGCACGAATGGAGGGAGACAAATGTGAGCTGGCCCAAAAATGTTTGCTAGTTCCCCTCTCCATAGCTTTCTTTGCCGCTCTCTGCCCCTGCAAGCTCTATTCCGAGTACAACCTCGCAAAGGCGTCCACGACATACTATAGAAGTCGTACCTCTGGGGGGGCGGGGCTGTGGGCTCACTTAGGCGACTTCGGTTCGACGTGACTTCACGTTGAGCACGGCGATCGTGGGCCAACTAGATGGTGTCCTCACATTGACCTTAGAGACTTCACTTCTTGGTGTGTTCGATGTGTCTGTCCGTCTAGTTTGAACTTGCGAGTCGTTGTTATTGTTGCTGCTCTCACCGCTATATTTGTTTTATTGTTGTTGTTGTTGTTGTCTTCTATTACAACTTCCACTTGTCCACTTCTACGACTGCACCATCATCACCACCTCCACCACCACCACCACAACCAACACCACCACTACCAACTCTAACAACTCGTTGGTCTCTGCACCGGTTGATGGCGAACAGCGCACCGAGCAAAGAAAGGACTGGTAACTGACCACAGAGAGATTGAGCTGGTGGCCAACTGTACAGCCAGACGCGCGTACGGATGACAGGACATATCTTCTCGCCGCTCTCGACCTATGGACGACGCGCGCGGCGGCCGCGGCCGCAATGGAGAGGCCCCATCAGGGCACACACCCGAGATAGATACCAGTCGCCATCAGTCGCTCGCATGTCACAGTCACTTGGCCTTCATCATGATGGTCGATGCTGCCATTTTCGTAGTGCCTGTAACAGCCGCCGATAAGACGAAGAAGAACCAAGATAGGAATCAAGGGAGTGTGAGAGAGAGAGGGAGAGGGATAGAGATATCGCCAGAGACGAAGAGAGAGATAGAGATATCGCCAGAGACGAAGAGAGAGAGAGAGAGATATCGCCAGAGACGAAGTGAGAGAGATAGAGATATCGCCAGAGACGAAGAGAGAGGCGCTCCATCGCCCGATAGACCCATACAAACCGACATATACCGGCAGATGGACAGATATCGTAGAAGTCCTGACTATCAGGATATGACGCCAGGACTGATAGGCTGACGCCTGATAATGATCTACTATCTATTAACTAGTACAGCGATGACTGTGATAGGTCGAGGCTGTTGGTGGTGCTGCCAACGAGGCGCCAGCGGCACTTGACAACGACAAACACAATAACAACAACAACAACGGTAGCGGCAGCAGCAGCAGCAATAACAACAACAGCCATAGCAATTCAACGACGGTAAAAACAACAACAACAATAACTATAGCAGCAGCCATAGCAATAACAACGACAGTAAAAACAACAATGCTGATTTCGCTATTATGGTCGTTGCCTTCTCATCCACCGCCGCCGCCGCTTTGCGTCGGCTGTGCTCTAAGTACGGAGTCCCATCGACGTCTGTTCTGGTTCGGAGCGACACCAGACAACAAACAGTGCCTTCGCTGTTCGCCACTCCTGGCTCCTTCCACTAGCATCCCTTTAGCGACAGGCGATTACGCCTACTTACTCAATTCATCGCTCTCTCTCTCCGTCGGCGTCGCCGCCACTGTACACTCACTGACGTGCGTCGGTGTTATCCTATGAAGTTGATCTCGCGTACTCTGTAACAATATAGGAATATTTATCTAGATAATCGTGTGATAACAGCAGGCTAACGATATGTATATTATATATATATATATATATATATATATATATATATATATACGGGAGATAGAGTAGAGAGAGCAACTCTGGCAGTCGAAGTCGCCGGTTCGATCCCGGCACAACCCATACCCTTTACAAGCTTCTTTTTAGGTTTGCATATTTGGCTTGAAGTTACATAGTTATTTATATATATATATATATATATATATATATATATATATATATATATATATATATATATATATATATGAGTTTGGCCAGGCTTGATTTCGTTAGGGTGATGATTGGCCACTCTGGCACTAGAAATCGCCGGTTTGATCCAGGCGCGAAGCATACCTTTTGAATATTCTGCTTGAAATTTGCAGATTTTGTTTAAAGTTATATATATATATATATATATATATATATATATATATATATTTGTCAAATAATATTTATAAAAAATAATTCTTATTTAATCTTCCAAAGTGTTTTTGTTCTTCAAAATAGCTCCCGCTCGGAGCAATGCACTTGCGCCACCTTCAAGTTGAGTTGCCCCTGCGAATTTTCTTTATCTTTTCTATCTTCTCAAAACGTTGTCTCTTTGATTATCCGTGGGAGCAGAAGCGGACGTATAAAATTGAATTTTTCATTTTTTTTCATTCATTAGATAATCCTAAATATAAAGTAACGTATAGTACTCCTTGATGACCGTAAAACCAGGTAGCAATTTTCCATGCATGAAAATTCCCACGTAGCTGGAAAAACAAAGAAAGTCGCATTGACAACGGTTGATAAATGTCGAGTGAGTGCCTGTGATGTTTTTTTCGCGTTCAACATATTAAAGCTTCAACAATTCTCTCAGATTCGTACGGCAAATTCCAAAACTTACTTTATCCATATATACATACGACGCCACTTCGGTTACTCATATTCTCCGACCTACAAAGGTGGCGCAAAAAATCCCATGCAAAACTCAGGCACCTGGAGCGGATCGTCAGAAATGTGGGCAGGCGGACGTTGTCATGGTGCAATACGACGGCTGCATTATTGCACAGCGGCACTTTTCAGTGTTAATCGTTCTGGTGCTCCGCAGAAGCTTAGGGTATATTTTGCCTTTGCAATTCCACCAGACGCTCAGCATGGTCGTCATAGTCTGAGGTCACTTTATTTGCGTCTGTGCGGCGCGCCCCCCAAACATCCACAACTCGTTTTTTTCATGGAGGAGGGATAAATACATTTACGTACTATTGCTACGAGTAGAAAATGAGGAGGTCCCACTTTCCAATTCGAGCAGTGTGGGACTCGACCCCAGCGGATGAGTGTTAGCCCGCTGAGACCCATACCCACTAAACGCACCTCCCCCCTTACGCTTCACTCTCTGATGGCCCAGATCTCCATAGAACAGTACTATGGGCCACAACTCGTTTTACGTTTCCCCTAAGTTAGTTCGATACCGGTGAGTCCACCCGTAGTAGGTCTGTCACATCAGTATAGTATGTGTTTAGCAAACTCTCCAATACAAAAGCGACCAAACCATTCGAACGTTGTGATCCGATGTGGTTGAATAATGGATAACGTATAAATGAAATATTTTCATATTATACCCCAATCAATGACACATTTTCATATTATACCATAATCAAGGAAATATTTTCATATAGTATCACAATACACGTGCAAACTACAACACATCCACGCGGTGCGACCAAGCGAAGGATCAGAAACTCGATGCCGTTGATATATAAGCGAACTACTAAAATGACAGGCATTACGAATCTAGAGAAGTGCCACATCGTAGAGAACACAAATCGCCGCAGAAAACAGTGCAGTACGTTTTGCTGCCTAAAGGATTGTCAGCGAGCTTAGTGAAAGTGTCCATTAAACTTCTTCCTGAGTTCATCTCGGCACTCATGACGCACGTAGCCCACGTCATAAGCTACGCACGGAGGACGTCTTTAATGAAGCAAAACACACCTGCAGTTGTAGGAGGGAAACAGATCTCCTAAGAAAAGTGCTACCAGTTTTTCGCAAAATGTCAAGCAGTTCTGCTTGACCATAAGAAGTCTGCGTTATGAAACGAGATCTCATTGTAATTCGACCGTGAAAATGGCCTACTCTATTACACGCGTAAATGTGTGCCCTTACCGTCTACCATGTTCTTTTTTGTATATAACAATCCTACCTAGGTGCATAACTACCCGAGCAAAAAGAACTTAGTGAAATTCGGTGTGCGCACAACACGTCATCGGCGCCCAACGGCCTTATCATTAAAAAAATACTCTAGGACGATCAAAAGGATTAGCCTGCAAATGTCCAATTGGACTAAATGGCCCCGGGCGTAGAACTGCTCAGGACAGGACAGCATCGCGCGCAAGTTGTGTTCGTTTCATTTTCTCTACCACAACTAACTATTTTGCACTATGCAGATCCTAGGCCGAATCATCTCCTATGAGTAATCTCCGGCTTAAGGAAACAAGCAGTAATAGCTAGCTAGCGTCAGTGTCAAAAACTTTGGAACGGTATGGGTCGTTTGGCGTTGCACACACGTCACAACGTTATTGAGTTACTCATTTTATATATGTACTTAGTATACTGATTTTATATATATATATATATATACTTAGGCAGGATTGTGGTAGAAGTAGTTGCTGTTGTTGTAGCCGTAGTCGTAGTCGAAGTAATAGCAGCAGCATCAGCAAACGAATCACTTTGGAACACTTGCGTCCTCGCGTGTCGCGTTGCAGAACTCCGCGAGAAAAAGCGACCAGAGTGCGACCAGCCACAAACCACCAGTACGGCCAGTATCGTATATGCTCCTTCGTCAAACTTTTAGCGCCAACGAATCGTTGTGCTGCTCCCAACGCAACGCAAGGTCACCAACCAACCAACCAATGGTGCGTAGGGAAAATGTGCAATGACCAAGTCCTGTCAACCTGTGTCCGTTGAGCCATAATAGATATCGGCGAAGGCCAACTAAGGCAACTGCTTTTAGTGCCCAAAATCTCGCCACTTTTGCACAATGTTGACGATGTAGGAGCAGCTGCACAACGAACAACCCATTTTCTACGACTCCAAAGCGCCGATCGGTCCGGTCCGGTCTCAATTCGTCGATGACTCTGCATAAGCCGACGGCGGTCATTTGGCAATAAGCCAAAAGGTTATAGAGAGTATTCGGCTAGCAGTGTAGATATATATGGCAAAGAGGGCAGTGACAGTAAGGTGCCGGTTCATTTTGGCGGCGTTTCGATTGATTCACGTTACAATACGTGCATCGGCCATTTGAAGGTACAAAAATCGTGCACGTCAGATCGTCACCTTTATTCGGGACATTCGGGTTATGTTCGTGACTGTCGCGGTGTAGTTTGTTGAATTGTATATATAGTTTGCGACGACGTCATCATCATCATCATCATCATCATCAGCGCATATTTCATCGCATATAATGCTAATTTTAAAATAAGTTCGATATAATACGAAATTTGCATTGAGTAAGATATAATGTTAAATTTGAAGCAACTGATTACATGGAGAACACTGCCATATAACACACAGAACAGTTTGGAGTGACAAATCGCTGGCTCCTTAGGTTACTGGAGCGTACATAAGACATATTGTCCTAGCAATTCGCAATTTGTAAACTGACGTAGAGCGGAATTATTATGTTGCTTTAAGACGGAATCTATACTATCAACATGAGCCTTCACGTTTTGAGGGCGCTCGAATCACAGGTGCCCCAGCCACGTCTTTCGGGACTCATGCCATTAATGTTCTTTATCTATGCTAGCAAAATCAGGAACGTTCATACAGGAAATCAATACGCGAGCCTGACATAGACAAGTTAGTTATAAAGACAAATGTTCACATCAGGGGTCGTCAGAATGGAGCAGTGAAGAATTGAATTAACAAGGCGTAATGATGCCTCCACAACCTTGGTAATATGGAGGCTAAGATAAAGATCAGACGTAATGTATACAACAAGGTCATGTGTATATGTAACATTAGTCAAGATGCAGTCGTTCATTTTATAGTCAAAATCAAATTAACCGTGTTCCTATACGACGCACGCGGACGTCTATATATATATATATATATATATATATATATATATATATATATATATAAGAAAGTTGAGCATATTAACAAAATAGATCGTTTTCAAAATTCGATAAATATTGGCGAACAGAAGAGAAAGTATATAAATATATATATATATATATATATATATATATATATTTGGTTGTGCGTTCCCTCTCACACTTTTTGTGTAGATAATGGATGGTAGACATCAGAAGAGTATGGCAATAGCGTCTAATTAAGGCATTCAATAGAAGATTGGCATACAGCCTTCTGATGCAGGTAGCCTTTGAGATATCCCGCCCGACTGACAGGGTTATACCCAAAACATAGACGCAAGATAAACACGTTCTATAAAATTTTAAATCGCTATTTGTTGAAAATGCGTTAGCCACGCCACGGACTACTCTAAATAGAACAGAACACTCAACGAGTATGGCTTAAGGCTGTGCGACGTTACCAGAACGACATGCATGCCTCCTCACCACGTAGAGTCGACGAGTTACAATGCATTGCCGTTATACGTTTTACTTTAATGAGAAAACGCGTATAAATATATAAACGTAGCGCCTGTCCACCGTGATTACTCTTATCAATTTTCGAGTTAGAACTACGCTATCCAGTGAATAGGCGAGACGACAACGAGGAAACGTAATACCGGTCTAGTAGTAAACACTGGCAGTACCTGATTCGATTATCGATTATTGTTTAGTATAGTTTGTCAGTGGTTGTCTAAAGCAGCAGCGGCTAAACAGAGAAAAAAAAGCGAGACCGCGCGGGCGAGGGAGAGAGAAAAAAATGATAATAGGCGGATAAATCTTGTTAGGTTGAGTATGAGTCGAGGGAATGCCATATAGTGCCAAGCCTGAGGGGGTGGTGAGAAACACGGTTTAGTGGGTGTGAGAGTGTGTTCACACTAGTCATAGACTGCGGCTGCCAGTGTCGCATATGCAATGCCGAAACCTCTCATATAAAAAAAGGGCTCGGTACGCAAGTCCATACATAGTGAATGGGTGGACGGGCAGAATAATAGACGAACAAACAGACACCACGATTCTCAAATACTTGGTTACAGCCTTCGGTAGGCATAGTCATTTTGTTTACAGCACGATTGTCGTCCGAAGCCTACTTGCTAGGCTGTCGGTATCTCACACATACGGCACATTTCGATAGTATTTGTTCCGAATCGAACAGGTCGTCGCTACGGTCTGTCATCTCTGCGCTTCGGGTGGAAGTCAACATACAGAATATACCTTCGGGGCGGAGTTCTCGATTTCCAGAGGTTAAATGCGACTCTTGTCGGCCACGAGATACTGCAACACGGTTCGGACCCGTCTGAAAGCCTCTCAGACCTCTCAGGCCTCAAGCATCGATATATGTATATATATATATATAATGCTGCCCAAATCACAATGCATGCCTCATCAGAAAACTTGACGGATAGGCGAGGACCGAAGTACAACAAATTGCTACTTATTTCCTCAGCATGTGTTCACAAATATATTTCATTGGAAGAGAGTTAGTGAAGATGAGCTTGGAGGGATAGTTATTTGTTTACCTGACGCTCATATTACCGGTTTAGCAGAGTGGTGTGCACTTTATATTTCCTAAAAAAAAGAAAGCAAATCAATCAACACAAGAAAAGGAATGGTACTTCAATCACGCTAGCCCCAACAAAGATGAGCAAATAGATGGGAACAAATAAATAACTTACTGACGTATAGCCAAAGGTGCTATAGGATGTAGATAATTTATGAAATTTAATTCTGACTTTAACAATACAGCGTTTTCACATTCATTTGCTATGCAACTAAGCGGTTGGGAGAGTCAGATTCTTGACGTTTCCTCAAGTCAGATTCTTGACGTTTCCTCAAACTCCCGCTCGGATTTACGCATAAAAGCCCTTGCTAAGCATTTGCTAGAAAACCGTCGCCAAAGATACACTATGAGCACGTCGAAAACACTACCTAAACTGTTGACCCTTTAATGCATCAAAACATCAGCATTTTATTTCACATTCAGTGGGCTAACCTTGCCTACCACGTTTTTCCATATCCAATCGTACGGTCTAAAAAGTCAGTTCTTCTTGGTGACACCCAAAGCCGTAGCATGCACAGAGATAACTCAACAATGCGTTTGCCCTACGAACTGTCAAATTAATCTCTTGAGATGGTCCCCTCTAAATGCCATAGCCCAGTCAATATATTAGCTTGCTTTTGTACGCTCTCTGTAGCTGTTCATTTCACCCTTTTCCCGTCATATAGTCAAAGTACTTTCTATTCTATTCGAAGTCGATATAAAGCCTGAAATATTAAATTCTCAATGCAGTTTGCTAATGGAACTGCGCCATATATCGCTTAAGCTTATATATTTAAAACATACAATAGCAATTATAGAATCTATACAAATAAACATGTAACAGGAAAAAGAAGACAAAATAGCAAAACATAAACAGTAAATCGTTGTACAACGCATTGTCATTACAATTACATAAGGCCACAACAGATCACGACGGTGTCCATGTAGCAGTCATTTTCAAACAATGTACACATTACAACAGTATCACACGCAAAATAACTCAATTTGTAACAGCACGCTTTTGCCTGAGTCACGTCGTAATACATCCAACAATATTTTGCCTAAAGTACATAATATTGGGACGCCATCTACCCAATATTTACAAGGCACTTGCTTTTGCAAGCTCTCTAGCACCCAAAGTTGGATACTGATATAAATGTCTGAATCCTCTATAATGAAACCCCAGTAGACGGAAGCCGACACGCTGAAGCTTTTTCTTGTCGAGCCCGGTGGCGTGGTGGATGCATTCGCGCACGCCTCGCGACCGGAGGAGACACATAGGTGACACATAGCACGGGCTCGAGCCCCACCGTTGCACATTTGTATTTATGGGGTCTGTCTCACAAAGCAATGCAAAAGCAGTTCCGTGGACGTTAAATGTTGCCTGAGAGTCAGCCCGAAAAAGTGCTAAAAAATGCTATAACAGCTATCCTCAATCCTCAACAACTTACCAATAGTGAGGAGCGCACACGTTATGTACAGGCCAGTAAGCGAATCTGTGCGGCGCCCCGAGAGGATGGCTCGGTGGGCATAATTTTTATCGTATACTGGCTCTTCTGGGTATTAGATGCATTTCCCTATGCATATATCTTAGAATCTTGGCCGCTAAGATAGGTTACGAACACCTTCTACTTGTGGATTGCTTACATACGCCGCTCGCCAGTTATTTTTGATTTTTGTTGATATTTAGTAAGGCCCGTCTCAGCAGAGACACCGCGTTCGTGATTT
This sequence comes from Dermanyssus gallinae, assembly GCA_003439945.1. Lineage (NCBI taxonomy): Eukaryota > Metazoa > Arthropoda > Arachnida > Mesostigmata > Dermanyssidae > Dermanyssus > Dermanyssus gallinae. The sequence goes on along the minus strand of QVRM01005862.1, from coordinate 120,483 downwards.
ACATTGTTGGCCCACTACAACGACGATATTTTTTGCACAAATGTGCGTGTTTGCCATGTTTAGGAGTCTTCCATGACGACGACCAATTATGTTCAAAAGCCTTGCAAGTTTATAGTTTTTACAATGTTCAAACGCCATGCAAGTTTATAGTTTGTACATTGTTCAAACGCCTTGCAAGTTTATAGTTTGTACAATGTTAAAACGTCTTTTTAGTTTAGAGTTTGTACAATACTCTATTTCATCCGATAAGGAATTCCACAGTTAGACAATTGCCAGATTACACCTTGTTAAAGGTGTTTGATACTGATTCCTAACTATCTTAAGAGGTTCACCTTTGCGGTTAAAATGTGCGTTTGAAACATTACGAAAACATACATGCCAGGCGTCGACTATTAAGGTTTGTAAAAACTAGCATGCCAAGCTCATATGTGTAGATTTCTCTACCATTTAAAAAACTACGGCTATAGTAACTCTTACGCGCTCTTATGGTCCTCTAAAAATAGCTTACATCGCACAATTGTGCTACGGTTAATGCCTTATAAACATTTAATGAGACTCCACTCATACGCGGCTTACTTAATTTCTGTATTAATGTTTTAGTGCGTTCAATGCACTATCTGTATGGCATTCAGAAGTCAAGTATCAATCTAATTTAACGTCCAATTATTTGATTTGCACTTGCATGACAGACACGTTCAAGTGGAAGCACTACCATTAGCCTTGATACATACTTGGTCTTAAACGCTTGAAGTTAACGTCGTTCAGCAAAGCACCATTAAAATACGGGTAAGCTCTGCTTTAATGAAGCAGTGGCTTCGTAGTGGTACTGAAGGGCTTGTTGGATCTGTAAGAGATAAATTACCCACAAAACGAATCGACAAAAGGCTGCTCGCCTGCCAAAAATCAATTATCAAAATGTTGTACTGTTTTGACAGTTTTTGCTGTCCCAGACCAGAATCTACTCATACATAAACTATTTCGCTACTGAGATGATTATTCCTGTTTAAACGAATGACAGAGCGTACATCTGACGGGTAGGATGGTCGAGCGGGAACAATAGCCGTGATCCCGAGCATGATCAAGGAATTTATTTATTTCACGCATCTACTGAAGTTACACTAGACATGTTCTTTATACATAATTTAATTATTTTCCAACAACCGTTTCTTGTGGAAAAGGCTGGAGAATATGGTAGGCAGCTTTAGATTACTTACGCACATATATCTATAAACAATGAGATATAAATAAAAGACCAGACAGATGCGTATTGTGAATGCTAGGCTGAAAAAATGTTAAGTGGATTGATAGGTGAATATGTATATTGAAGTAGATGGGTAGAGAATTATTATTATTATTATTATTATTATTATTATTATTATTATTATTATTATGAGAGGAAAAGATCGCGGTTTTAATATAATTTAGAAGAATATGTATAATGCTTCACGGCGTTGCTGCTCGTTATTATTATTATTATTATTATCGAATAGTTATTTTAACTCTATCTCTGCGTTTGGTCTGCGGTAATTATTGTTGTTGTAATTGTTGTTGCTATTAATGTCGTTGCCGTTGTTGTCGTTATTTGGTCGATACTTGACTTAAATGAACTGCCTAACCCTACAAGCCGTAGATCCAGAAAACGAAGACCAACTACAACTGCGACAAATGAAACGTTAATGTGGAACGAGTAAATTTACTATACACTCAAGTGCCGTACATTCTACTTATTTCGAGGTGTATGCCAAGTTTAAGTCATTAGTGGCAGCAAGTCCGCTACGTCCTGTGATCTTCAGAAGCAAATTATAGTATCTTGTGTGGGATGAGGCTATCCGGACTTTCGCGTTCTCTGCAATCGGCGCCTCGTTGGCACGGCGTCAGTCGATATACACGGAGAGAGTAATTTCAACGGATATGTTAAAATTAATAAGCGTACGGCACAGCGAGGCCGGTATGTAAACCGATAATGATAAAGTGTAGACTACTGCCGACCTAGCACTAACTAGGCAATTAACGAAACAACGTCCGGCTGGATAAACCCTGCAAAACGGTAGCTGTGCGGCAATTTTGGCCGCCCAGAGCCCAGGGTCTGGCTCCACGCCCTACCTTCTACCGCGCTAAACGGTACCATACTTGAGGACACGTGCACGCGTGTCTTCGTTCGCCTCAGACTCACAACCCCCATAGTGGAACCCCACATCTGTAACTCGGTGAACCAGTAGGAGCCCTCGGACGGTATGGACTGTCCTGTGCACGAGGCTCTGGTGGTGGGCCTAGGAGGGCCCTGCCGACTTCCTGTACAACCTTACAAGGTGTCTGAACGATCAATAGCTTCTATCGGCAAAAAGTGCAAGTGATTTTCTATTTTAGCTGCTCTTATTGACATCCAACGAGGCAATGCTATGCTAGAAACGATTCTGACGTTCACCCGACCTACGTCGGCCACCTAATATCCGGGACGCAGGCAAGGATAATACGTGTCAGACCATTTTAATTAAAAAAAAAACAGGCACTCAAAGTGCATTTTGACCGATACCGTAGATGCATTATCGATTGACAAAGCTGTGCAAGAAAAAGCGACAGTTCTACAATGCTGGTAACTAGGTCGAAATCGCACGGAATGTCTAATCAATCATTTACGGTTCTCTTGTCTCTTATATATATATATATATAAACATACGCTCGTAAAACCAGTCCATAGATCTTACTCAAGCATTATTCGGTGCCTCGGGATGACGAGGGTCCACAGAGTCGAGTATAATAGAAGCCAGGCCGCACCGCCCGCTTTATCTACGAACTCCACCCTGGCTGTTAGCCCGCAGCTTGCTGTACGTAGGTTGTTCAGCTAGTCTTGGCTATTGCTTTACAGCCATGAGAAGGAGAAATGCTTTCAATTATACCACACACACATATATATATATATATATATATATGTATGTATGTATGTATGTGTATATATATATATATATATATATATATATATATATATATATATATATATATATATATATATATATGTATATATATATATTTATACATACATACATACATGTGCTTTCACAGTTATCCAGGTTATCAGCAGCAGCGGCGGCGGCAAAGTCGAGTAGATGTCACGTGCCAAACAGGTTCGGGGTAGGCCCATCTTAGCTAGTCTTACTGAAAGATTTACGTTTACAACGGTTCAATGACCCTCCGACCAAGCTGCCAGTTGCAGTCGAGCTGTTAACAAAGGTCTCGCTCTCTAGTGTACTCATTCGGTCATTGAAACGAGAATTTTTTTAAAAAAAGAAAAGTTTTTTTCAAGGAAATAAGAGTAGGAGGACTAGTGGAGGCAAAGTAGTCAATATTCGATGGATTGATGCCCTGTATCTAGGAGACTGCGCTTTTGCTGCAGATGGCCGCAAGCTACACTCGTGGTATAAAATTAAATCAAGCAGGCGTTAAATAAACAAAACAGTGTACTCTGAGATTTACAAATACAATCTAGACCGCCGGAAACTATACGTCGTAAGCTGCGCAAGGAAGAAAATGAACAAATGTTTGCGATGCACAATTCGTCACGTGAAGGACAGACAAGCAGGAAAGACAACCGTGGCTAACATACCTACATAAGCGATGACACGTGTAGCGCATTCAATGCATTATTTATCTGGCATTCAAGAAGAAAATGCCAATTTAAAATAACGTCCAATTATTTGACACTTTTAGGTAGGAACATATCAGTTTGCCATGACGAAAATTTCAATACATACGTTGTCTTACACGCCGCAAATGCAAGTCCGCAAATGCAAAGCACCATTAAAAAATACGGGCGAGGTCTGCTTTGACAAATGCAGTGGCTTCACTATGTTTCGTAGGGTTTGCTGGATCTAGGTGAGATAAATTACCCACAAAACGAATCAAAGAAAGTCTGCTCCCCTGTCAAGAATTATTTATCAAAATGTTGTGCTTTTCTCCTCCAAAACAAAAGCGCTCGAGGTGGAAAAAAACAGATCTCGTCAGAAAGAAATCCACTCATACATAAGCTATTTCGCTACTGCGAGGATTACCTTGGCCTTTTAAAATGGCAAATGTCTTCCAAGAGGCTATTTGAATTCTAGTTTTAAACAGCTCGGCTAAATTCACTCTGTTGAGAGCTCACTCCCCTCACCAAGAGACGGAGGAAGCACTGTTTCCGGTTATGTCTAACTTCTTCTTCTTCCGTTATGCCATGCAAAAAACGGGCAATATCGGACCTTAAAGAGCTTGTATATATATATATATATTTTTTTTTTTATAATGCTTTGACAACCACATTTTAGACGCTCGTAATGGGCTAAGTTGCCTGTGGCACGATATCGTCTAAATGCATCTAACGTCATCGCGTTCTCGTACTGGATTTTATATAGGCTTTCTCCAGCAGAGGTATGTAGCAGCAGAACAATGGTAACCACGTCCAATAAATACAACCAGCAAGGCCGGGGCTCGAACTTGCGATTGTCTTTGTTAACCATGGATGCGATAGCAACGGCCCGTTTCAAACGGTACGTTAGCCGCTTGAGCCACCGTCGCTACAAATATATATATATATATATATATATATATATATTTTAGTGTTTTATAAGAGTATTCGGCCGTTGTTCTTATTGGTACTTTCCGAGACTACCCTTTTTGCACTAAGCCGTGTACTATTTAGAACATCTAATTAGAACTGCATTATAATATTACCAGCTCATTATACTCAATCATTTCCCGTTTTTTGTTGTTGTTGTAGCTGTTGTTGTTATTGTTTCTCACGCTGCTTCATCAATTTGGCTCATTTTTAATTAAATAGAACGAATTGGCTCCGCCGTCGCTAGCAAGTATAGGTAATTTTTATCAGAGTGGGCACACGGCCTATCCGTAATCAACAACTAACTCTACATGGTTCCCGCTCAACGGTTGTCACCTCTCTCATATCTTTGGGCGAAAACAAACAAGTCAGTAGCAAACCATCGGTAGCTTATTCCAAATGCAAATACCTATAAATCGCCGTTTTCCTTGAAAATATACTGTCATTTGATAAATCGCACTGCTCGGTTGCTTGGCGACTGCAATGCCACCAACGTAACAATACGCTCATTTCCTTAGTGAATCCCTGAGTAGCTCAATAAAATTTGAATCCGGAAAGTACCCGAATATACCGTACGCATTGGGGTATTTGTATTATGAACATGTTATTCATAATATTATATATATTATTATACATAACTTGTATAATAATAATAATAATAATAATAATAATAATAATAATAATAATAAAGCACGCGGACGCCAGAAAACGGTTTAAATATGCTGGACTGGAAACAAGATATATATTTGTGCCTATCGCCATGGAGACACTAGGACCAATCAGCAAGGGAACCGAAGCATTTCTCAAAGACTTAAGTAAGCGAATTCAGGTGGTTACGAACGACCGAAGAGAGGGTCAATTCCTGAGGCAAGCGTTGTCCTTGGCCGTTTGCAGAGGGAACGCGGCATCTATTTTAGGCGCCATGGAGTGAACTAATTATTTAAAAAACTTTGCAATAATACGTTCAGACCTCACAACTGTAACATTTTTTAACATGTAATAAAAAAAATAATAAAATAAATAAAAGAAATATTAATAATAATAATATTATCGAAACCGAAATATATGATTATTAATTTCAGTTATATAATTTTCTAATCAAGCCAGCTTCTAAACTACAATACATGTGACAACTATCCAAACCATATGCGCTATGTCCCTGTGCATTGGCCCTGTCCCTACTTGGGATGGGGAATCCAACGCCAACAAGCTGCGGCCTATTGTCGTTTGTTGGTTCTGTCTATATCGATTAACTGCACCTACATTTCCAATGCGACAACAACAACCACAACAACAGCGGCAACGTCAACCTGCGTTGTTCACGTCGTGCAACTTCGTGAGACAGTAATAACGTCGCAAGCCGATGTCGGATCACCGCCCGCTCCTCACTTAGGAGTCACCGAATCTACCCATGCATACACACAGACAAACAACCTCTAAATTACGTGCATAAATGGCTGCATATGTGCATACATAAGTAAATGCATCGTGCATACATCATCTAACAGCCCCCCCCCACCTCCATATAGTCGATCTCGCCCACTTAGCTCCTCTCTCTCTCTCCCGCTGCCTCGCTTTCGTATTCCTTTTTCCTACTATTTTTCTCTCGCTCTCACTCCTCAGTGCCTCTCTCTCTCTCTCTCTCTCACGCACTGTGGTGATTCGGAACCAACAGCATTCGAGCACGCGCTAGCAATCGGCATACCACTGACAGAGGTGACAGAGGCAATGGTGGCCAATTAGATGTGTAGCGGCGCTCGGAAACGCCAGGCGGCAGCATACATAGAGGACACGGCGGCATAGAGGCGACAAATAGAGTACGGTCGGTTGATCGGTCGGTCGGTAGGTCGCAATGATAGGGGCGATGGGCCACTGTACATAAACACAGAAAGAAAGAAAGAAAGGGAGCGAAAGGGCAAGAGAGAGAGAGAAGGAGAAAGAAAGAGAGTGCGTGCTTGCATGCGACGTTTCTCGCCAGCTAATCCAATCTGCCGTTGAGTCAATGACAACTTCTGTGGACTACCGCCACCGCCGCTGCCGCCATTGCCACAGTGGCAGACGGCACGAACAAAATCAACGACAAAGTAGACCCGGTCACGCGAGTCACGTTTGCACGCGAGTTACGTCTGCACGCAAGCCGTCGTAAGCTGGTCGTCGACTGGTCTGCGGACGACGACGGACGGAGAAACGGAAACATTCTTAAGGGCAACGATCAGTAATGAATGGGCTGGCTGGAAGATAGATGGGCAAGTTTGTAAGGAATTGTATTATTACCGGCGTTACGGTGTTGTTACACGGGTTGTCGTCGATTTGCACAGCTCACAAGGCAGCTCAAGTTATGCCGTTCGGCCTGATGTCGAAAAACAATTCCTACATATCCAGCGCCAGCCAGCGCCAACTGACTGAAGACTCGTGACCCTCGTTTATATGAGCTGTACCTCTATATATGTACGTGCATATATGCAAGGCTACAGAATATGAATGCGCTTGTGTCTAGATACGTCGACATCATTACATCGCGTCACTTCGTAATGAATTTAAATAGGCGGCCTCCAGCAGACCTGCTTTACCAAGCTCATGATTAAATCTGCTATAGCTCATCTGGTATTCACTCGACATACACATATTCACAGTTCTAGCTTCAATTTAATAGCTTATCCGCCGTTATGTCGTAACGGCCAAGTGAAGCTACATGATGTTGTCTGATTTGATACACAGAAACTGTACGAGAAAAGCAAGAAGTTCTTTTACGTCACCTATTAGTTATTCGGGTGACAACAAAGCTAAAGGAAGTAGATGTAAGGGCTACGATCAGGCATTTAGATCCTGGTCATACATCTACATAGCACCAAAGCTAAATAAAGTAGACATAAAAACTACGATCGGGCATTTAGACCCCGGTGATACATCCAGGTGACAACTTTCGAGCCGTGTGAATGGACAAACGTACCTTTTTGTCAACTGCCCGTATCTGACAATTCGCCTAAAATACACACATCTATAGGAGCATACGTTTCGATGCTGTGTATTTATATATATATATATATATATATATATATATATATATATATTCAGAGGCTGTCGCTTGACATCCAATGAGGAAACGCAGCATCTGTTCGGGGCACATTGTTGAACTGGGCTAATCCCGGGTTAGATAACCCGTAACCACACGTTAACGCGGAGACAATTGTTCACTCCAAAGTGCTAACATAAAAAGTCATTTCATAAAAACCCAAGTTTATATATATATATATATATATATATATATATATATCGACTGATTTCAAGTGAAAACGGACAGCATGCGACAAATCGACCAATTCTACAGCCGTCTTCCATAGACATATAACAAGGAAATACTTTACATGGCTAGACGTAACACAAGGAAACTGGTTTCGATAGCGCTTACTTCGAGGCCCACGCTGTGAATATTTATATGTAAAAGTAATATATATATACATATATAAATCTGAAGCAATATAGGTAAATATATATATATATATATATATATATATATATATATATATATATATATATATATACCAAAAATACATACACACAAGAGTAAGTGCTTCAAATGGGCCGCTTGTCACATCCTACGCAAACTAGCAACAGAACAGCAATTATTAACAATAGCAACACGTGCTTAATATGGTAAAGCCAATGTGTAGATATGCATCCAGTCAGCATTTGCGTTGCACCTAAATGGAACGATGTTCACCTTGCACTAAATGTGGTTATCATGTGCTTATTTGGCCAAATGCCATGGCGTGCATCTCACTGATGAGTTTCGAACAGGCTACAGCCCTTGAAAAAATAGTATTGATTTCCAAAGTTGCCAAACAATTGGTCTAGCAGCCTGGACTCATAAGCTGTATATCTTCATTAGGTGTCATTTCTTTCACCGCACTTTTTGCATGTCTATAAGAGAGACGACTAAAATGATCAAAACTGCACCAAGAATAAGATTGTGCATTCTCAGGCAATCGTCTACGTGACTTATGAGGTGGGACTATTTTTGGAATGTCTCGGAAACGGAAACAAAGCAGGAAGCAGTACTGTTTTAGGAAATATAAATAACTTATAAAGATTTATGTATACATTTAGGTTCCTCGATCATGGCTGACTCGGAGGATGGTGTTCATAAAGTGATATAAAGTCTAAACATTTTACATAATAATAATAATAAAGTCTAAACAAAGTCAGTAATATGATAACTTCGATCAACATTAGTAGTGTATTAGAAGTATCAATATCAACATTTAGGTCACGTGTAACACGAGCAGACGGTAGCATAGCTCCCTTTGTTTTCTGTAGCAACATTCCTCTACCCATATTTCCTTACGAGCTCTTAATGATAGAGAAGCTAGTAGAAACCTCGCATCGTCACGCTATTTGGCAACGCCTTTATCGGCTGACTGCAGAACGGCGTGAATAGCAAAGGGATATATGTATATATGTGTATGTATGTATATATATATATATATATATATATATATATATGAGAACAACCTCACCATTATAAAAAATCTTTAAGTATTCCCCCTTGTCTCACGTAGACCTCTCAAGTCTCTAATGACTAGAGTGAATGGTTTGAAGTCTATCGACGCCGATCGAAAGCTACAAAGTAGTGTACAGTATACAGCCACCACTACGCTACATTTACGACAATGCCAATCACCGTAGTAAAGTAACAACAACGACTCTAACATTGGTTCTCATCAAAACCTTAACAATAATAGTCACGTGAACAGCAACAACAAACAACAACAACACACCATAACGATGATTAGTTGAATATTGATTGAAATACAATACAGCGGCAGCAACAGCAACAGCAACAACAACAACGACAACAACAACAACAACGAAAGTAGTACAGGAACAACAGCATTTGGAAGACGGCATCGGATGGTGTGGTTGTGCGGGCAGACGTTTTGCCGTGTAACTAACTATCTGCCCCAGTAGTGTGGTAGACCCTTCTGCTGTGATCTGTTACTCTCGCCTATGTCCCAGCGTCTAGCTGGCTTAGCGATGTGACTGGGGGGAGGGGGATGGAGGAGAAGGAGGGTGCGGGTTAAATGATCCGATCGATCAACCAATGGTAGAGGCAGCCAGTCGATGCCATCGGCACACGGGTGTTTGTGGTAGCTGTGCTGGTTAGCGTGGATATAGTAGTACACTAGATACCCGGGAGGTCGGACACTTATGCATACGCGCACAGAATCACGCATTGAATATGCAGCCCCGTAGAGCACAACATGGACCAAACTACTCGAACGTTTTCACTTTTTTCACCTCACCCCCACCTCTCCGCCCGCCCACCACTGCTGGCGTTTCTATGTGAGCAACAACAACAGCAACAACAACAACAACAACAACAACAACAACAACAACAACAACAACAACAACAACAACAACAACAACAACAACAACAACAACAACAACAACAACAACAACAACAACAACAACAACAACAACAACAACAACAACAACAACAGCAGCAGCAGCAGCAACAACAACAGAACCAACAGCAAATACCTACACTGTTAGGCACTAGGTATCCCTAGTTCATCATCATTTACTTACTGGACTCAAATAGAGTTTATTCATCAATTCATATTACATGCTTGCGCAAGGGAACGTGTTAACTTCCAGCGTAGAACAGCCCTAGTCTGCACCACTCGGCAAGCCATTGAGATCGCGTTGCCCCGCTGGACGTAAATGAAAAGTCAGTGCCGTGAGAACTGTGCGGCTTTCAAATAGAGTGTAGGATTGGTCAAGATAAATTTAGTGTTACAATATAATAGGACGGGTAGTTGCTTCCTGTTTCCTGCCGTCCCAAAGAGACAGGGAGAGAGAAAGTGTAGCGATCTCCTCCAGATGAGTGCGTCTCTAAGTGATTAAACTTAAGCTTCCATATGCGCTGCTGCTGCTCGCGAAAGATGTCGCCGCCGCCGCCGGACCAAACCGCAGTCGGAGAGTGTTGGAAGGGAGGTACTCCAAGCGATTGCACGTAGAGCAGTGTAAGCCCATGATTCCCTTTTCCAAAAAGGTGCTTGATGCGGTCGGGTTGCTCGAAATTCTCCTGGGATAGGCGTATTGCTGTTGATAGAAACGTAGTTGTTGCGGGGATTTGATTATGCCGTCATTGGCGCCTGTCTGTATCTCCCGGTAAAGCTGCGCCCTTTGCTTGGGAGAAGACAATCGATTGTGCTGACATAAGAGAAAGGGGTTGTCCAGACAAAAGCTGACATTTACCGTCTCGTGAAGCCTGGCTGGGGCTTGATGCAGCTGAAAGCAATTTGGCCCATAGATGACTGGATTACATGCGTGCAAAAGCACCTTTACTCGTTGTCTGGAGGTACGAGTCAATTTAGGGAGGTCCCTGAGGGCGACCAAAAATGGAAGCGGGCCTAAATTATTCCTTTGCGTGACGCCTATTATTTGTGGGGTGGGAGATAGCTTCGAGGCTCAGTCGTCAACTGCTATTCAGTTTTTTTTCAACACTGCAGCTAGGAGATTTAGCATATACGTGGGCATTCCTCAACATGAGGTATCTGCTGAGTGTAGTATCAAAAGCAGCCCACAATTCCATGAATAGACCGCATAGGTGCTCCTCTCGCGGCATGGATAGTGCTTGAGTGATATTCTCAAAAAAAATCTTGCCGCAAACCCTCAGGGATCGCACTCTGGTTCTTTGGAATAAAGCTTGATATCTTGGGCATATGGTGGAGAGCAACTTAAAAGCGACGTTTTTTAAGCAATACCAGGCTATGCCGTGGATTCTATCGGGTTGACTTTGCCCTTAGGAATAACCGGGAGGCCTGCGTCACAAAATCGCACTGTACTTTACTGCTTTTTTGCAGTAATCTGATGCCAAGTTACGATGGGTGATGGGTCTACTTGTGGGTCCGTGTTGTTCGGTGCGAACATGTGCGTGAAGTGGTCGTGTGTGTGTGTGTGTAAGAACTGTCTTAGGCGCCAATTATAACGGGAAGATTCCATGAAGCACTGGGTGCGAGTCCATTTTTAAAGTCACCTATATACATTCCAATAGGACTCCGCGTTTTTCCGCATACCAAATCAAACATAACGGTGGATATGCAACAATCTGCTAAGGTACATTTTTTCATGACGATGGCCCATACTAGTTCGATCTCAATCTCATAGATGTTTTGCATACTGTTCTCTGGAAACGTTGAACGTGGCTCCCTGCACTGCAACGCACAGGATAGTTTACGGGTGTTTCAGCTATTTATATGCATGGCGGGGCCCGATGAGGCAGTAGATCTTGAGGTCATCAAATGAGTCGAGGTGCTTTACCTCAGGATGCAGGTAACTTTTATGTTTCACATATAAATCGGACACATCAGCAGCACTACGCAAGGAACATCAAGAAGAAAAGGACCTGCTAAATTAAACTTGAAAAAAATTCTGTAGTAAAGAGACTAATGGCACCATTTACTGGTGTAACTAAGAATTCCTAACCGGGTCGTTTTTGTGTAAAATAGTTGGTAGTGAACTCGACCAAACTCGAGCATACATCTGGTGAAAATATTTACAATTAAACCTTGGTTACGAGTCGAAACATATAGATGTCGCTTGGACAGTTGCAGGGCAAACAGCGTACCGTGCCGTCGCTGCAAGCAATCAAACATTGAGAAACGGGCCGGTAGTTTGTGACGTCGGACTTTTTACCTATTTCTTGCATTGATAGGATTATTATACTTTCCTAATAAACTCTAACACACCTTCATCAATATACGGCATATACTGCAACAAGATTCGGCCAAAAATGTGGCAAACCGATTGCAAAAGATCAGCTCGAGCAGGAATAGAACTTAGAAATCAATTCTTTCCAAAAGTATAACGTATGTATAACACGAACTCCATGACGGCATCGGAGGCAAAACGTCCAAACACTGAAGCAGTCTGGTTTCATAGAGCGTCACTCGCACAGTTGTCAAATAAAGAATACAAATAAGCGCCAGGAAGTGCACCGTATTCCGATTGTATTAATGGTTATAACAATAATAACAATATTATATATAAATACATTTAATTATTACACCAGGATTGTGGAATAATAAATATATATAGGGACCATATTTTAAATTGCCCGCAACTAAACACCTGAAATTCGGAAAAAGGAAAAAAAGGCGGAATTCTACCAATCACGAGGTGAACAGATATATATATATATATATATATATATATATATATATATATATATATATATATATATATACATACATATATCATCTAAAGGTGACGCATTTGCACTTACTGAATCATTTGATAAGCACTTCAGGTGCATCAAAGGTTAGCTTTGATGTAATCTGGTCGCGTGCTGTTTGTACGAGTAGTGCCGAAGCATGCTTGCTATAAAAGTCGCCCGTCGAGGCGCTCTTGAGAACCGAGGCCACGACATTATCAACAACAACAACAACGGCACGAGCAGGTATAACAGTAATAGACCCGGCAGTGCTGCTCTGAGGGACAGCAAGTCTGTTGACGCAGGCGCGATGGCCGGTGTTGTTCTCGGGACTCAGCTCACTCGGCTTCAGTAACGACATCACATACTGTGCTATCGTGTGGCAGGTAGTAGCAATCTCAGTTATATAGGTTACTGTCGTTGTTGTTATTGCAGATGAAATTATTGTACTAGTCGTAGTCTTAGTAGTAGTAGTAGTAGTGTCAAGCCCGGTGGCGTGGTGGCTTAAGTCTGCGCCTCGCGATCGGAAGAGACACATAGCAGGTGCGCGGGTTCAAGCCCCACCGTTGCCCCACATTTGTATTTATGGGGCATGTCCGTCTATGACGCAATGTGAAAAACAGTTCTGTGGACGTTAAATCTTGGATGAGGGTCAGCCCGAAAACTTTAGTAGTCGTAGTATAGTAGTAGTAGTAGTAGTAGTAGTAGTAGTAAACCAGTAAAGCCCCCGTTGTAGTTACGGTACAAGTATCACTGTTGTGATTAACGTCGTTTCCGCTGTCGTCCTCGATCAGTATCATCAGAGCTGTTGTCGAAACGGACAGGCTAACCGCGAGCAAACACAATGAAGCAGGCAAGCAGGCAAGCAAGAAAGCACACAAACGAAGAATATACTCACTCAACTGAATGCGTGGTTGTTGGAGCTGCCAGCGACGATCATTGATCACCATTGATGAAATGCTGCACGGTTGCAGAGGGTAGGCGGAAGCTAAAGGTAGAAGCAGAAGCAACAGTAGTAGCAGTAGGCATGTCGAGAGTGTCTGCCCATCTCAGAGGCGCAATCTGAGAGGCGTCATCTCGTCGAGCGAATCCGGAGACGAATCACCGAATCCGAGATTCGGTGGACTACTGTTCCAGTTTGGAGTGCCGACAGATCGGCGATTGGCCGTGCAGCCCGGAAGCGAAACACTGCCTCACACTTCTATAACAGCGGAAGCACAACGGAGCACTGCTGTCTGATCTCATCGCATGAGGTTGGCCGCCGTCTTCGCCATCATCATTTACCAGCCTCATCATCATCATCATCACATCCATCACCTCATCACATCCATCACCTCATCACATCCATCACCTCATCACATCCATCACCTCATCACATCCATCACCTCATCACATCCATCACTTCATCACATCCATCACCTCATCACATCCATCACTTCATCACTCCATCACCATGATGGTCCTGCCGTCGATGATGCTCGTCGTAGTAGACGCGATGAAGATGATGCGCGGTATTGAGAACGATAGGAATAATCGTGGCGGTGGTGGTGGTGGTGGTGGCGATAACAGCAGCAGCAGCAGGCGCAACACCAGAACAAGTAATCCTTGCTGTCACGGTGGAAATCGTGGTGGAACTCATCGAAACCTCCCATAGCTGTAGTTAAGACACAGAGCTAACGCGCGCTAACTATACTGATGGTGGTGGTGCTGCTGTTCTGCTACTACAACAACGTTCTGCAGCAAACACAACGATAGATTTAGATCCAAGAGTCAGCACGAAGAAGAAGACGGTTGAACTATCAACAGAACGAGTGGCATCCAACGAAGTATTATACACTGAACCATGACTGAAACTTGGTTCATTGTCGCTCGATACACACACACAAACGCAAGCATAGACGCGAACACACATATGTCAGCTCAAGGCGTCAGATGACCGTTGAGGTCTTCACCTCCCCCCCCTTCCACTCAACACCAGCAAGCCGGTCAACTCATTGATGCACGCGTGTTCGGAGGAATAAAACGAAACAGGGAAAGTGAGAAATAGAGAAATGAGAGGGATGGAGAGAGAGCGAGAGAGAGAGAGAGGAACAGCGTGTTCCGAATCATTCGAATCTATTCTCATTATGGCATGGCACCAACTCTCTTTTGCTAGTTGCCTGCCGCCTGGTCTTGTGTCTTTCCCATCCGCCATACCACCGAAACACCTCGCTCAGTTAACTAACGGTTTCTTCCAGACAGCTGTTCTGCGACAACCATTGCTTCTCGCCTAGTTGAGATTAGCGATACTACGGCTGGTGTTGTTGTTGTTGCTGTTGCTGTTGTTATTGTTTTTGCTGTTGTTGATGTTGTTGTTGTTGTTGTTGGTGTTGGCGCGACTTTTGCTGTTGTTGCTTACCGCGCACAACTCGAGCTTAATCAGCCGAATGATCTCGTCGTGTTTGTTGTTGTTGTTGTTGTCGTCGTTCCTCCCCTGTTACTGCTGCTGCTGCTGCTGTTGTTGTTGCGGGTGATGCGCTCATTCTTCTCGAGTCCCTCTCGACGATCGGCTACCGGCGATGACGCATATGTTGATCATATCAGCACATGGCGGCACAGCTGAGCAGCAGCAGCAACATTGAACCAGCTTGAGAACCATCTTGACCACTCGTCGTAAGTTGAGACGATAACGCTGATAACGCGGGCCAACAAAAGTGTACACAGAGTGTATTTAGGTAAGTGTGTGTGTGAGAGAGAAAGAGAGAGATATATCGAGGTGTGTGTGAGAGATAGAGAGAAATAGAGAGATATAGAGATGTTGTTTCTCGAGCCATTCGACAGTCTCCTCGGCGAATACCGGCGGTGCACTCAGCACGCGCACGATCGCGTCGTCGTTAACGGAGAGAGCAAGCATCGCCGTAGCGGTCGGTGGTAGAAGCAGTAACAGCTGCTGTCCCGCACAGCAGAGCATAGTCGAACGGAGGCGGCGGCTGCGGCGGAGGCGGCCAGCGCAAGGAGCCGACTCATCATCTACCAGCCACACTATCTGCTGCTTAGAAAAGTCGCCTTAACTCAACCAGGCCGCCCGCCCGCCCGCTGGTCGAGTACGACGGAGGTGGTGGTGGTGGTTGTGGTGGTGGAGATCTCTTCGAGTGGAGAGGGCAGACAACACATCCCCACTCGTGAGTGAGTGGTGGGTGAGTGAGTGAAAGCGTGCCTACATGCCTGCATGTATGCATGGCTGCCTGCCTGCGTACGAGCGTGCGTGCGTGCGTGAATCAATGAGGGAGAGGGGCGATGCGTTCGCACAGGCAGGTGCATCACTAACGCTGTTTGCTGTCTACCATCTCTACGAGCGGCGGCAGTAGCAACACTAGTACGTTTCGGCTGCACAACAACAACAACAACAACAACAGCAACAACGCCAGCATCATCATCATCAACAACAGTATCATCATCACCATCAACAACATCATCAACGACAACAAAACAACAACAACAACAACAACAATGAATGCAATCAATAATCGCGACACCAATGACACCACAACTACTGCTTGTAGGAGACAGACTAGATCACTATAGGTGTGTCGATACCAGGAAGTTTTTGAGCGCAAGATCGCAAAACTTACGAAGCAGCATTGATCTCTTTGATGTCTGTCTCTGGATGAGTGTGGCTGCTATTCTATGTGGCGTAGGCTGACAAATAAATTGAATAAATAAATTAATTGATAGCAGTTAATTGCGTAAAGCGTAAAAGCTAGTAAAAAGATGATGATAACAACAACAACAAGAGCAAAACTTACGAGCAGCATTGATCTCTTTGATGTCGGTCTCTGGATGATGTGGCTGCCTATTCATGTGGCGATAGGCTGACAATAAATTTATAAATAAATTAATTGATAGCAGTTAATTGCGTAAAGCGTAAAAAGCTAGTAAAAGATGATGATGACAACAACAACAAACAAGAGCAAAACTACGAAGCAGCATTGATCTCTTTGAGTCGTCTCTGGATGAGTGTGGCCTGCTCTTCTCTGTGGCGTGGGCTGACAAATAAATAATTGATACCAGTAAATGCGTAAAGCGTAAACGATAGTTTAAAGATGATAACAACAACAACAATAAGAGCAGTAACTCATTGAAGCAACCACAACAACACAGCAACAACACGACGACAACCAACCAAAAACAACACATTAATACCACTCTCCGACATCATAATAGACGACAACTATTGTCACGTTCGTAAGCATCATCGTCGCTACGTCACCAGCAACCATAACAACGGTCTGTACGGTCAGGAATGGACTGAGGATGCACTCGACTAACGTGGCCTCCTCCTACTTTCTCGTTCGCCTCTCGCGCCTCACTAACGACTAAGAAAACACGAACAACGAGAACAAATTGGAAGCAGTCGCATACCAGACCAAGAAAAGGAAAAACGACACTCGATGTTGGATAACGCCCAACTGTGTTCCAGGGTCTTTTTTTTACAATACAGTACAAATGTCTAATTTATTGAACAAAGGGTTTTAACAAAAAAAAACATATTGTATTAGATTCATATGGCCGGCAGTAAAAGCGTTAGGTAAACGAATTGTTAACTACGTCCACATGGGCAATCTCGATTGCGTGGACAGTGACGTCACTCCGCAAGTACTTATTCGGTCTAACAAAATTAAAAAAATAACTATGGATTTATGAAATCTTAGATACATTTCTGGATCCTGTGTTATAAACGCTCCAAGAAGAAGGTTGCACATCCGTGATGCTACCACGCCTGTCTCATGTATCAATAGTGACGGAACTTAAGTTGGCAACCGAATGATATCAGGCATGGTTTGTAGAACCACACACTTCCGTGTCAAATGTTCCATCCGGTTGGCTTGTGATCAGTTTGACAGTTGATTGCTTTCTGAAGCTCGGTCCGATCACAGTTGTAATGAACTTTTATATACATTTTGAGGTTGTCGGCATACATTTTGTAAGTAACTCGCAGAGCGCTAAGTGCACGTTCCAAGTCTCTAGCAAATATCCCTCCACTAGCGCCTCCTCATCAGCCCTTCCCGCTCCGTCATTACGCACCCAACCGACCCGCCGCTATTTAGCCCCAAGGCCTCCACCAGTGCTCTTGCTGCGAGTACCGAACGCCCTCCAAGAAAGGACTGTCCACCCACACGGAGGCAGCAGCAGATCAAGGAGCTTCGCGACACTTGACGCACTTTTGTTTTGATCTGGGAAGTTTCGGGAATCCATGATGCACATACGCCACTAGCAGCCTGCGTGACTAGTGCAGGACGCACATACCCACTAAACCCGGATTTCTCCCTCCCCCCCCCAGGCTCGGTACTGCTTTGGCATTACTTAGAGGCCGTGGGAGAGGCGTCTCTGCCGTTCTCCTCTGCTCAGCTCTATTCCTCTCTAACATCCCGCATGTACTTGAAACGTCGCCATGGCCGCACTCTCACCAACAGGTCGATTGCAGCAGGCGCTGACCCTCGCCCGAGGGTATTTGCTAGCGCAACCGGTGCCGTAGGGATATTATTATCTTCGGACATTCAGCTGGTGTCACCTGACGAAGCTGAAGCATTCGGGGAGATGCTCAACAAGCAGCTTTCTGCCCGGCGACCCGAAAACAGCCTGAGGACAGCTGGGGTCTGGATCGCATAATGCTCGCCCATTTTGTCAGTCTCACAAACCAACGGTCAGATCATCGAGAAGTCCAACGAGGACAAACAATCCACAGCGTCACTGAGACAGCGCATCGCCTTAGAAGTTCAGCGCAGCAACGCGAGGATAGTTCTTGACACGCCCCCGAGGGGGAGAAGCCTGAAGAAACGTATGCATATATAATAAGTTTAATCAACTCATTACCGGCCGGCAATATTCTGATAACAAAATAAATAGGAATTCATACCTCACGATTGTAAGAGCTGACAAATACTAACAATAATAAAAATAGAGTTGTGTGTATTATTAGTGCTTAGTTCTTCCAATTGTGTTGAATGAACGTTTTTACTGGCGTCAGTCAATTCTGTGTCAGTCTATGGGGCCTATAATAGAAGCTGCGTTCTCTCTACAAACATTCAACGACATAGTCTGCCTCATAAACATCGGTTCGCGTCGGCTGCCTGTAGCATTCTCCGTACATTTTGCGATATTCCTCAAAAACACTGCTGTATTGAGCTATTGATGTTGTTGTTGGTATTAATATTATTTTTATTGTATGTTAAACAATGTTATAGTTGTGAGGCTTGAACGTTTTATCACAATATTTGTAAACAATTACCTTATTCCATGGCGCATAAAATAGATGCCGCGTTGTTTATCGGAGGACAAACACAACACCTATGTCAGGAATTGACCCTCTCTTCAATCGCTCGTGACCTTTTGATTCGCTTATTTAATTATTTGAGAAATGCTTGGGATCCCATGCTGACTGGTCCTAGTGTCTTCATGTTAATAGGCACAAGGATGTATCTTGTTTCCAGGTTAGCGTATTAATTCCGTTATCCGGCTTCCGCGCTCAACCCCAGCTCAACAGAGCAAATTTCGAAGTAGGAAGCCGCGGTTATGCTTCGCCAGCGGACACTAAACATCTGAGTTCAAGTGTAGATGGTATACCGGCTTTCCTAAGAGACCTTATGATCACACTGTTTAGTTCAGCATGTCTGGACATCTTCTTTAGACACTATACCGCGGTATAAGTTGGACCGCGAACATCTTCTTTAGACGCTATATAGCGATATAAGTTTGGGTCGCGTCTGTCATCACCATGCTTGCCGTTAAAAAACAGAGAAAGTATGGCGATATGCCAGGCTCCTGGCATTTGTCCCCTTTTCATATTCTCGTTGAAGAAATCACAAAGATTTGCCAAAGGCGGCTCAGAGGTGGCACCCCGCACTCTTTACTCTCGAACGAGAGTGTAGAACCTGACTTACTTCTTCTATCTCAAAGGGCATATTCATAGTATTCTGCTCAAATGTGGGCGGGCGCTCAATCATTGAAGTCAGGCGTATCATCCGGTCAGGTGACGCGTTACCTGTTCATCGCTGAGCAGATGGTTCGCCCCCCCCCCCCCCTACGAGGTCGCACAACGTAGGCTGAGGGCTTTCGTTCTGTTTGGTCGAGCAATCGGATTTCCTCCCGCCTAGCGTATGCGAGCCTGTGGTCATAGCATAGCTTTATGTAAAACTTTTCTACTGTTGAAGTAGTCAAGCCTGCGTATGGCTAGGAGCTGCGGTGGTGCCTTTACTTTGGCGCAAGAGCTCGAGCATCCCACGGTGGGCGAGATTGCAAGCCTAAGAAAACCACTGTCGTGATCTCCTCTGCCCCGGTCTCTTTAACCTGACTGCACTTCTCATAGTTCTCTCTAGCAGTTCACAA
This sequence comes from Dermanyssus gallinae, assembly GCA_003439945.1. Lineage (NCBI taxonomy): Eukaryota > Metazoa > Arthropoda > Arachnida > Mesostigmata > Dermanyssidae > Dermanyssus > Dermanyssus gallinae. The sequence continues at coordinate 100,312 of QVRM01005862.1, read as the reverse complement.
CAAGTATCCACATTACAGTTTACCTCGGGGCTATCAACTTCTAATAGTGAGAGGTCAACATGCCTCGTGGCGACCAAGTGTGGATCGTCTCGCTGTTAGAACCAAATATCTGGAATATTTGCAACTGCTGACACCGGTAGGTGCTTCCTTGCAGCCACCTCAAGAACATCGGAGCTTTTAATTTCGCCATCGACAAGGTTGTGAAACAGTAGGTCACGGTGCTGCTTCCGTAATAGCTTGTATACGTGCGGTCTTCGTGTGCGTTTGCACATCTCAGACCAAAGTATTCCATCCACTGGAGCAGCACCTCTCCTTTATCGTCAGTAGCCCCACCATCAATACTGGCATTAAAGTCGCCACCGACGATGGTTGGCATAGACAGATAATATACGAGCGTCTTATTTGTGACCAGTGTGATCGAAGATCCAAATAATAGATTTGTCATCGTTGTGATCGGGATTGACTGTTATCGCCGTTGTCACCCACAGATCACACCCGGATGTCTGACATGCTATCGAACCTGACACCGTCAACAACATCCGTTTGAGCAGCATGACGCAATGACGTCGTGAAAAATAATCCGACTCATCAGGCTCAGCTACACGCGTTTAGGTTTAATCACGCTCTAATCACACACCCCATACACACGGTAAATTCACGCGCATTATTAATCGAGTTATATAATTACGTATGTATGCTAACAATGTTTTTCTTTGTTCCTATATTTAATTTATTTATAGAGACTGGCACTTTTCACGCAGTGAATCTCCTAGCGTTATTCAAACAGACCAGGTGATGATAGCCATAAACTATGTATCTGGTATATACGTAGCGATTGTCACATGCACGACCAGGCCAGAGGCCAGAGAGGTACGAAAAATATCCAGGTCTCTAACCTCTCGTCAGACTTATTCACTTTTCTCTGACCTAATATATCAGAACTCACCGTGTCAGCGACCTCTGCCGAGTCAAAATTTGGGTGGAGGTAGAAGACGGCTATGTTTACCCTCATAGACGAGAGGCCCACACAGATATCGTTCTTCTGGTTTACCACGGCCTCCAGGAGGTAGAACTGCCAGCTAATGGAACCCTCGCATATTATTAATATGCAGTTCCTCTCGTTGGTAGGTATCAGTCACTTAGGAAGCGCCGGAAGCGCGATAAAGCTTTTCATAACCATTTTCTCATAGGGAGCACCACCTTATTATTATTATTATTGCATGCTATACAATGTTACAGTTGTGAGGTCTGAACGTATTATCGCAATTATTTTAAAGAATTACCTCACTCCATGGCGGATAAAATAGATGCTGCTTTCCCTCTGTAAATGGCCTAACATAACGCTGGTCTCAAGAATTGACCGTCTTTTCAATCGCTTATGACTTCTTGAATTCGCTTACCTAATTATTTGAGGAAGTGTTTCAATTCTCTTGCTGATTGGTTCTTGTGTCTCTATGGCAATCGGCACAAATTTATATAGTGTTTTCAGTCCAGGATATTTATTCTGTTTTCGAGCTTCTCAACCCACCCCGGCTCAACTGAGCTGTAATGTAAGTAGGAAGCCGCGGTTGTGCATGAAACCGTTGCATCCCAAGCTAAGGATTTGCTATGACCATAATGTAGGTCTTGCATCGTCAGCGGACACTGAACCTCTCGGTTCAAGTTTAGATGGTATACAGGCTTTCTGAAGAGACCTTATGACACTGTTTAGTTCAGCATGTCTGGACGATCTACCGGCGCTCTTCAGGCAACTCAGTGGGTGCAGACCACTGTAATCTACCATTTCTACACACAATTTGCACATAAATAGATCCGATGCACATTATGCGGAAAGAGTTGGGATCCAGCATTGTGCCGAGCTGAGGCGAGTGTAAGGCCTTAAGCCAGCCCCCACTGAAGGAATATTATCCCAGAACTAAGAACAAGGCGCGGTCTCCCCTAGGAAGCAAGCCTCTCTAACATCCCTCTGCTTCTTTTTTGCTTTTGAGCTCATCTAGGTTATACTGGCTGGGAAGTTCTTCTAAAGGGCCTAAATTCACCATGGTTCTAAAAGGACGTTCGGAACTTCAATAAATGTGTCTCTTCCGATGTCATCATAGACAATTCGTTCTTCAGGTCAAAGCAAGGCAGGACATGTACGCAGTATGTAGTTATATCTTGATGACCCCAGGCTATACCTACAAATGCAAAGCGCAGCTTGAGAATGTATGCTTGTCAGTTGTAGACGAATTTTGGTAAGAGCCTCTTTCCTTATAGAGAGTGTATGTGAAATTCCGTGTTGCCTCACGGGACCCCCCAAAACTTCTAAGTTGTTTAGGTCTGCACGCATTATACCAGTGAGTACTTTTATGAACTTCCGAATTGCATCCTCTTTCTCCTGAAGCGAGCCCCCGGCAGCAGCAATCTCACGTTTTGAATCATTTAGTGTCAGTCCCCCCTCTTCCTCAAACTGCAGCACTGATCTTAAATCTGTCGCGATGATATTCACAGGGCCGGCAAGCGCGGTGTCATTTAGATATCATACGTTAAAAGGGCTCTGTAATAGCGATACTTGATCTGATATACCGAGACTCAGCGGGTCGCTTGCTTCCGAAAGCAATGTTGAAATTGTGTCTCAGGGTAAAAGTGAACTTTCTTTGTAACTTTGCCAGATCATAGGCAAAAGGTCTGGACCTTTTTTTTATCGCTGTATCTAGTAACCTGCCCCTTCTTGACGTATTAAATGAATTGCAGAAATCAAACTTATTATTATTATTATTATTATTATTATTATTATTATTATTATTATTATTATTATTATTATTATTATTATGCTGCAGCTTAACCCATCTAAATGCGAGTTATTCCTACAGGGTTTCGAGGACGAAGAGAGACAGCAGGTGATTGCAGAATTTAGCAGCAACCTCCCGTGCATCCTTGTAAAGGACCGGCGTGAACTGGACCTGCTAGGTACGGCGGTCTTCCCCGAAATGATCAGGCCCGGTACTGGCCGAGAAGGGAGAACAACTCTCCCGACTTTACCAGAGGCTGGGTCATCTCGGTAGACATCAAGCCTACTTTCTGCTTCGGCACGCAATGGGAGTACAAAAGGTCCTGTATGTACTACGGACCTCACCTACCTTCCTTTTGCCGTCAGAAACTTTGGACCTCGATGACCAAGTGAGGAGAGCCTTGGAAAGCATCATTGACCTGACGCTCGATGATAAGGCATGGATGCAACCAAGCCTATCGGTCCGGCTGGGTGGAATGGGCATTCGCTCGACCACGGACCTTGCCTTGCCCGCTTTTCTTACTTCGTCGCATAGCTGCGCCTCTGCAGTGGCCGCTACTACCGGCGGACTCATTAGCCATCAACAAGACGCCATTCGGGTCTGGGACGCGCGCCAGTCTGGTCGTCCTTCTGAGGAACAGGTCACTAGGCAGAAGGGGTGGGACCAAATCGCCACTCAGGCTATTCACTTAACTCTTCTGTCTGCCTGTGAGTTATATAGACGGCATTAGACTGAAAGCGGTTTCATCCGACGCTGCCGGAGCGTGGCTTGACGCGTTTCCGTCCGAGCTAGTCGGCAGTAAGCTGGCTGATGACCACTTCCGTGCCGCCAGTGGCCTCAGACTTGGCATTGCCATGTTTGAGACAAAGGCATGCCCGTGTGGTGGAACGGTGGATGAACGTGGCCTGCACCGACTTAGTTGCACTAAGCTGGCCGGGCTTACGCAGAACCGCCACGATGCCATTAATGACATCCTCGGGCGCGCTTTCAGACAAGCCGGCTACCGCGTCACACTGGAGCCTGGTGGACTACAGAGCGACGACAAGCGTCGACCGGATGGCCTTACCAGCCGAGACTGGGACCATAATCGGCCGCTCGCATGGGACGTCACCGTCTCCGACACGTACGCTCTCGGATATCGTGCACTAGCCAACGCGGGCGTCGGCAACATTATTCACCAACGGTAGATGCACAAACGGCGCCTATACGCGCATCTCCTTGAGGACCACGTTGTAATGGCGTTCGGCCTCGAGTCATCTGGCGTTTGGGGTAAGGATGCACTCAAACTGACAGAGGAGCTTGGGAAGAAGCTCTTCGAAGCCACAGCGGAGCCAAGATCGACCGCGTTCCTCCGACAGAGAGTGTCATTAGAATTACAGAGAGGCAACGCCAAGATGATGTTGAGTGGTCACCGACACTCAAGCAATAAGAATATTATAAGCAATATTGTAGATATTATATAAGTAATAAATCGATAATTGTGATACATGTACACATTGATAAAATAAACCCTTGTTCAAAAAAAGTATATTATTATTATTTCACAATAGTGAGGTATGAACGTGAGAGAGGATGATTGACTCGGATACGAGCAACAGATGCCGCAGTATCCGTAGGCAACAGACGCGCAAACAGTCTTTTCATTAGCAGCCTTTTGGGTTTTCTCGGCCGCGATACTGACATGAAAGGTTCCCGACCATAACATATTGTTCACCCACAATTGCACCGCAATTTATAGTGATTGATTTGAAAGTCCTAGACAGATTTGTATAAACGTTTATATACATAGCATACACACTGAGAAAGCTCATATGTCTCGCTGCAACATGCCGGCTACATAAAACAACTAAATTTCCATAATAATGCAGCAAATAATTTAGAAACCATTGTTTTAAGTCGTGAACAAAGTAATGCAAAGGAATCAAGCATCTAAGTCTGTCAGGGATAGAAGTCCGAATTCCTGGCAGGCGCAATAGCGTGATCACTAAACTTCAATAATTCAAAAAACACTACGAAAGTTGTTGCACGCTTTTATGACCTATTGGAGATGGGAACTGGTGGAAACGAAATCTCCGTAGGTAGGATTTCTCGTGAGATCTTACAAGCTACCGTAGCAACATGCAACGTGTAATTTTTTTCAACAGGAAGTAGGTTATGACACGTAAAGGTCATTGACCGAATTCCTAACCCTCCTGAAAATAATCGTTTCAGATGCATCGCTCTAATATTCTGGCTCTGATGAGAATTCCGCCACCGCAGATAAAAGTATCATAGCACAACAGTTGTAAGCGCAAGACTTTGTTCATTAGAAGTAGACTCATCTATAGGAATCTTAATCAACTTTAGGCGACTCAGCGCAAAGATCACCGCGAAGTATTTTGGTGAGACGTATTCCAATGGGGGCTGTAATTTCATGTTCACCCAGCGCCAGGCACTTAGAGGTTTGAGATAGCGCGACTTTCCAAGTAGTGGAAGGTCGTCGGGCATGGCCCGCACCCTCTGAGATGCACGAAAAACAACGATTGCGGTTTTATAAGCATTAACAACCGATCCGAAGCTATTAAAAATTACGATGACCTATTTCACATCTTGAGATGACTAACGTAGTCAGTATTTAAATGCAAGTGATTCACGCCAACCATTAACGTCGTATCATCAGCAAATGCGATAGCTAAGGCAAGCTTGAGAGCCTGAATTCTCAATAAAATTCAATTGCGGATTTTGAATTGAATCAGAAACATAAATGTCTCGATAATCGTCCAGCCCTAACTACATGACTCTAATCTGAGAGAATCTGAGAAAAAACATGCACCAGTTTCAATGAACTAACATCTGCAGCAGAAATGAATGATCGAAACAATTGAAAGTTGCCCCCACCTTAAAGAAAACTGCAAGGCAAATCTTGCTCTCTTGAAAAGAATCGGTGACTCGCAACCATATAGTAAGCGAGCACGAGGTCCATCGACGGGCACTTAAGAAATCCGACTTGGTTCGCCAAAAATAAATTGATCAACTCTAGGTGTCAATCTAGCCGTCCCAATACCAAATTCTCAAAGGACATTTCAAACACGGTCACGGTCAACGGCCGATCTTGGTCTATAGTTGCGGGCGTTACGCTCTTACTTCTATTTAAATATTAGAAACACCGCCTGGCCTTCGACCTTGATGGAAAAATATCAGTCGCTAAAAAACGGTTAATATTAATGGTCAGAATAACTACAATAAACAGAGCAGATACCTTGAAATAGTTTGCAGACAATATCGTGTCACCTAATCCAAGTTTGCCCTAAGACTGAGTAAGAATCTGAGAACCTCGGATATAAAAACAGCGGTGACTGAAAATAATCCGTAATTTCCCTTCGTGTTACTCTCCTCCTTTAGCTCATCTGCATCTCCTTCGGGTCTTCTAAACATGTGCCAGGAGCCGACTCTACCGCATCCCTCGCAGCTCAGATCGCTGTGATGTAACGACTACGGCTGTCTAGATAAACGGTCTTTGTATCCGACAAATACATCTTTCGGTACCAAGAATATATTTTGTTAGCATTAAGGCGTAACTGCCGTAAACCCGGAATAAAATAAATCATGCGCTGCACAAGCCACAAGAGAAGCAACGACAAGGTCGAAAAACTTGTCATATGGAGCAAGGCTTTCCTGAAAACCTTGAATGCCCGAATTGACATCACCGGCATCATATACAGCCAATAATATAGCTCAGAAATTCGTCATGTTGGCACCGTGCCCATATGGTGCTTTCTACGAGGCATGTAAGTCGTCGTACTTGACGGTTACGCAATGCCAATAACCACGGTCTGAATTGTGGTGAATTGTGCGCACATTGAATCTGCAATCTGATCCATAGACGAACCCGACGAGGGGTGGTTTGCGATCCCTAACAAGGGAGAACTCCCCCCGCGGAGAAGAACGATCGTTCTTCTCCGATAGGGAGTTCTCCCTTGTTAGGGTAGTCGTTGGGTGGCGAAACCAGTAGAAGGTTAACGTCACCCTCTCCTATAGCAAGGAATAGAAAGGTAAAGAGGTGCATTTCCTGTGATATTTTGTCTAAAATATTGAGAAGTGTGTCCTTCCAAATCGCATGTATCGAGTAACGTCCAATAACATAACCTGTAAGGCCCGCGCGCGTCAGAGTGCATACGTAGCGCATAACGGAAGTGCCATCTAGCCTACATTTGGAGCACGAACATAAGATTCTAGGGAGGAAGGCACATAAATACCGACACCGCCGCCAAGTCTCGTTGGGCCCCATTCGGCACGACGAAGTCAAAGTAATTTATGAAAGAGAGCGCCTGATCGGAATGCATTAGCCTACGTCCGGAGACTGGCCTCCAGAGCGCGTCCTTTTCAGATCGCCATCCAGTCGCTTCTTACTCCTCTCCAGCAGCTTGCATCCAGCGCGCCGGTTTTGATTACACTCGTAATCGAACTATGGCCACGGCGAACTGCATTAATTATCGACGCGATGCCCACATCTAGGCCGCGCTTACGGCGGCACGACCGGCAGCTGTTGTCGTGGGCAGAAGATAATAATTGCAGCTGATTCGATTCGTGAATAAATTAACGGCCCGAATGATTTAATTGTCTTTGCGGATCATCGTTGCGGAAGTTAGCGCCAGCAGCAGCAGGACGTTCATGCTGACGGTGCGATATGCCCTGCAGATGCGCCTCGCCATACCTCTGCGATCGGCCTGGAAGGGAAGGCTGGTCACGTATCGCCCAGATGGGAGCCGCAATCATGGCTATTGATTGCGCAACCAAAGCTAGGGCAGGCGGTTCTCTTCGGATTCACCTCCCCGGAGAAAGAGAACTTGCGACATTTTGGGACAGTTTGCCAATCTTTTCACTCCAAAATACTCCGCAGCATCACCCTCAAATACTTGACTCTTTGATCGCGATAAAGTTTCCTGCGATTTCCGTCGCACTCCGCGCGTCCTCTCTCCGGCCGGTGGGGTAAATGGTCTCGGACTTGTGCGTTGCTAGCTGTAGATGGTTGTCCTCCATCCAAACAGGATTTTTGTAAAGTTTGCAGTGTAGGATCAGTAGTTAACTTAGCGTTTTTTACGCGAGCAGTTCTTTCCTAACCGGCTAGAAGCTCACGTTGAGACGCGTCTAATTTCGATTGGCCTTGCCAAAAGCCATACTGATACTGTGAGAATGCGTCCCCGTATGGCTATTTCAGCATTGAGCCTGGCTACAAGGACGTTCTCTACAATCTTGCCGGCTGTGTCCAAAGGGCATATCGAACTATAAGAAGAGGATCTGGGGCTAGAAGCCAGTTTGGGAATCAGCGCTAAGTGCGCGCCTATTCACTGTCACAGGCACCTTTCTTCTCTAAGTAGTCTGGTGATAAACTTAGTCATTTGCAAGTTTGCTAGCATCCAGATCACCTCTACAGGAACACCCCCTGATGCCTGGAGCTATTTTTTAGAACTTGTTCCAACAACCGGGAGTCCGTCGAGACCCTGGAGCTAAATATTTGGCTGCATCAACCCTCCGGCAACAGGAGGGTCCCCTAGAGGTCCCCGGCGAAGGTCCGAGGTTCTGGAGTGTCTCCGGTGAAAGTGGGCCGCGGAGCATGCCCCCTACAACCTTGTAAAGCACGCCCAAGGGTTCGCCTCCACCACCTCCATCAACTTCCTCCAGGCGTCCGCTTTGGCCGGCGCCAACACAGTTTTCATTATCAGTCTTTCTTTTCGGTAAAGTCGCTGCGAGTTGGTAGCCCGGGTCTGCGCCCCCAAAAGCGATTTATAAGGTGCGTCGTGATCACGGCTATAGGTGACCCACGTTCTTGTGTTGCGGCGAGCCCCCTCCACGGTTGGCCATGGCTAAGGCGCGGAGCCCTGCAAGGCGCTGCTTTCGAGTATTCGGGACATTTGAACCGATTCTTTAGCGCTGCACATAACGTCGTCGTTGTGCAATTTTTGTTTTTGTATCGCCCGGAGGGGCCGGGGCGGCGTATGGTTAACAAGACCACAAAGTATGGCGGTTGTATGCCGATGATCACTGAGGGACGGTTGGCTAAGGACTCTCGAATATTTGACTCACAAGGGGGCAAGTAGGAGGACTGGATTTTAATTTGTTTGTATGTCTCACACTACTCACTCATTTTGATCACACATCCAAATGTGCGTCATGCATTTCATCTGTTAATTAAGAATATGGACATAAATACACATATCCGTCGGTTATCGTACTTTGATCCATCGGCCATATGTGCCGCGAGTAATACGTGTTTAAAGAGTAAGCCTCACACTAGTTGCTGATAGCTGCCAGCGACGCATGTGCCCTAGGCATTCCCGAAACCTCACACAATTTGTAGAAAGGTAAGGTATATATTGCAATAGTTTGTCAATCAAAGGTCAGTAAATGACTGCCTACAGGCCGCAAGCAAAAGTGGACGCGGTGTCCCGCGTTAAGAGTCCCCAAAGTCTTCTAGCGATCTATGTAGGGAGAATTAACAACATTTTACCAATAACACAGCTGGGCGGGCCGCCTAAGTGCGTCTGCACTGCGTCCGTGGCAATGGATCGAAAGTAAATGGTAGTGGCCCGTTCACCAAATAGCCGTATTGGTCGATAAGTCTGTCTAAATCTTCGCTGCGCATCGCGATATGGCGGTATTGAGCTCTGATAGTAGACGTTAAGCACGTCGTGTGCCACTCGACACCGATTTATATTAGCCTGTAGTGTTTTGATTATTTGGTTGCCGTTGATTCCCTTTAGACGACTTGGTCTCCCGTCGTCAGTCATCGTTTGGCATGATGATTTCTTTTTGCTATGATGGCTTCGGATGCTTGCCGTGTTTTGGCATGCCGCCATGGGCTGTGAAGATTACGGCCGTAGTCTAGAGGAATCTTTTGAAGTAGGTTGCTTAGATCTGAGGTAGGCCCTAGCCGTCTTTCCTCACGGCTCTCTCTTTACGTGCCTCATGGATTAGCCCCATACTGTCCGCGCGGTGGCCCGACTCGGCGGAGACGAGACACCGCGACGAGTACGCGCCTGATGATTCCTTGGTATTGCACACGTCAGCCAGCTTTCTGGCAGCTTTAACATCTTGGGAGAAGTAACTATGCCTCAGGTCGGTAGGCCCCGTTCCCAACTCAGATGGTCCGGTGTGCCTGAAGCTGGCGAGCGATTACATGCGGCGCGTATAAGAGCGTAGCAGTATGCAGCTTAAGCTCTGGGCCGCTATAAAGTTGTCTCAGCGAAGCCTCAATCTATGGCTCCGGGAAATCGTCATCGGCAAGATGCGCCCGTAAACTACTTAGGGTATCCACGAACGTCTTGCTCTCCACCAGATGCTAAACTAGTAGGTCCAAGTGAACCCAAAATTTGCAACCAGTTGCACTTAGATTATCTACAGGACTAATAAAATATGAACAATTCATTATCAGAACAGATCATTTTGTGTTCGCTGTGTTGAAGGAAAACACAACAACCAGAAAACTACAAGTATACCTAGGTAAAAGTCGAAAGCGCTGACAGCAAAGAGGTAAGCACATCGATTAGCTTTTTAATTCGCCCGTCGCTTTCGAAGACGCTGTACTCAAAACATTCGTGATGTGTTTTAAGGGCGAGATGTTATTCGAGTCACGTCACTTTCATTTTCTCATTTTCGAGTAGAAGATCTAAGTGCCGTTTTCCTAGAGAAGTGTATTCTTATAGTTCGGGCCATATTTTTTTTCTTAAGAAGAGTTATTGATCAAGATAGACTTATGCAAAAATTGGAGCCAAACCAAGTCCCCACCGCGTAGGTGGGTGGCGACAAAGCAGTCGTTTTAAGCGAGGATTGACAGGGTGTCCAGAGCCAACTTTCTGCAAATAACAGCATTCCATTAACGTTCAACATCAACTAGCCGCTTCTCTATTTCGCACACTCCGAGAGGACAGGACATTGAAAACGGTTTCTGAGGACTCTTGCGCACATTTTTTTACCTTGCGTTTGCAGTTGAGAGCTAAACGATCAGCTTGTCCACATATTTTACACATAGCTTTATTACGGCAGGCAATATGACTTAACCTTAAGCACTTGTGGCAGGAGGCTGGAGCCCCGCGGACATGATAACTTTTTGGACGCATCCTACGAACCCTGTTAAACTGCAGCACTCTCTATCTCTCCCCGGATGTTTCTGCGGCAAACGCAACTACCACCCCTCGACACCTCTGGTCAGCGCCGAGTTCCAGACTACTCATCCGCAACAACAAAAATGTATTAAGTGAGACTTTTCCAATTTCGTGTTTCCGTGTACCTAGCGTAGCGGGTGGCAATTCAAACGTCGCCAGTAAATATACTTGACATACTAAGTATACAGCTCAGCAAACTAATCATGCACGTTTATCTATTTAAATACAGGCGCCAGTGTATACGGTGATGTTGTAGGCAGAGATCATCGACATTTTCATAACGCGCAGATATTTGCAGCTGAGAATCTGAAACCCAAATCAGAGAACCGACGTTCTTAACTTACCTGAGTTATTGGTAAGTTAACTCGGCGGAGTCGTTTGAATCCAATACGATCCACAATACGATCACTCTGTCGATAAATCTTCACCATTTCCTACATTCTAGCCAATAAATATAGCGACAAAAATAAAGCTACATCCACAAGGTCAGCGCAGAAATGGACTCCATCATTTGTGCGAGCTTGAGTTGTGTGGCAGAACAATGTAAAGTTGTTGCAGACCTTTAACCCTAGCAAATATAAAATAATCGGCATAGAATGACGAGTAGATAGAGCTGATGGCCCTGATAGTAATGCAAGACTATATTCACAGCCGCAACATCAAAATAACTTGGCCGTCTGTGTTCATAGATTCGTGCAATGACTCTAAGCTGTTCATAAAAACCTTACAAAGATTACCGTAGGTGTAACATGCAACGAAAATCCTATTTGTACCCTTAGGATTTATATGACTGAGTCGGAGTTGGATAGACTCTCACAACAAAATAAATGTAATCAAATTCATCGTAAGAACATGACTTCGGAACAAAATAAAGACAAATACTTTTACGTTGCGTCAGTTATCATAGTAAAACCGTGGCAAAAAAAAACAGAATTAAACCATGGCAAGCCAGGTATGAAAGAAGGCAATTCGCACAGTCAAAGCGGTTTTGGCTCCATTTATTAACCTATCAGACCCCGTCTCGTGGTTTCTATAGCTCTGCAGCCGTATATTCAAAAGTCTTTTTAAAAAGCTAGTATCTACACATAACGCCGGTGACTTAGGCCTCTCGGTGAGAACAACAGTGACAACCGTCGTAATCGTTAGGTTATCAAGCCTTGATGAATGTATTGACATATTAACTTAATCCGGGAACCATCAGGAACCCCGTTAGATGGCGCCACCTGTACATTGGAACAAACTTGACACTGGTCGCCATTTTGGCTTCGGCTCTATGTCGACAGCAGTATCAACAACTGCTAATAGTGCTTTTGTTAAGTGCTACCTCCGCTGATGCTTCTCTGTATCGAAACGCTTTTTTTCGTCCAAGACTTCCAGCGCTATATATAGCGCATTCACTCATACACACACACATACACTTTGTGAAGAATGCACAAATCGTAGCCCGCAACACACGGTGGGAACCTACTGGAAGGCATACCGATTACTTCCAATTGAGAATTACTATAGAAGCAGAAGACGAAGAAAAATTACAATGAAGCTCGTGTTTAGTTTCGCCGTTCTTCGACCTCGCTTTCTTCGAAAAACTCGCCTCCGGAAGTCCTGCTTGATTAAACGAGAGCCCAATGGCTATTTTGCCCACTGGTTAACAAGCTGACTTGCTTGTGGGGTTTATGCAGCAGTTTCATAGGTTGTCTTGCAAGAAAGACAGTAGCGTTGTCTCGTAGTGCTCAGACGTAGCCAAGTGACGCAGCGAGTGCCGCTCTTGCGGATACACCTGTTTTCAGTGAACACAAAAATCATAAATATGTATATACATATATATATGCCCAGGGCGGTAATATCGAGTATCTCTTTAGGGTCTCTCACCATACATTTAGGGTCCCTTATCCCATACGGGCTTGACATCGGCGTGTGACGTATCGTCCATGCACCAAAGGCCGCACATATTGAGATATCTGGGGTTTCCTCAACAGTCATTGTAGCAGCATGGTCGCTGACTCTCAGCTATATATGGCTTGCCATATATTCTAAATGAGCATAGCTCAAAGAAAATTCGTTCAAAATAGGGTATCAAGCCGACGTACCCCGGTAGATGATAACCAAGACTAGCGCACTAGTCCCTGGACCACGCCGCCACCACCTAAAGGCCCACCTAGTATCAACCTATATTTCCTCCATGGATTCGTGCGTATCAGAGAACTTCAAACAGCTTCAAGGTAAACCCCAGAAGAAGCCTCAGCAGAGCCGCAGCAATAGCAATACAAAATTGGAACACTTTCGCAAACAAAAAAATATTTACTCACGATGTACGTACCTGTAGCCGGTATGGCTTGCCGGCCTTGACCAGCGCCTGTATGAGTGAAGTCGTATGGGCAAAATGAACGTTCTCGTCCATCAGACCGTGAATGAGCAACAAGCGACCCTCCTCGTCAGGAAACTGGCCAACATGACTGAGAACACTGCCGCGATGATAACCCTCACGATTGGATTCAGGGAGCCCCATATAGCGTTCGGTATACCCCGTATCATAGAGACTCCACTGTGTCACAGGTGCACCTGTAAGACCACGACAAAAACAAGAAGCTAGTTGACGATTCACTACGGTCGGTGTCAACCATTTTCAGACAACCACAACTACATCAACAACTTGTTCAGTATGACAAAATGCACAAATATAACAGTCTCTTAGTCTTATATAGGATATTATACATGAAGGAAAAACGGTTTCACACGCGGCAAATAAACCGTGATTATATCCTAGTCTATGTGAACAGTTTTTCAGATTAGGAGCTACAGTAACGTTTCGGACTAAGATTCATAATGTTAGTTAGCTCGATTCCAACTGCTGAATTTTTACTAGCTCTAAGATACACAGCATGCAAACACAATAAATCTGGAATACAGGAATAACATATAGAGCAAAAAGTAGTTACCTGCGACTGCCAATTTGAAGATATCTGGCCGCTGTGCCAAAGCCATTAGGCTCAGGTAGCCTCCGTAACTCCAGCCATGAATGGCAACCCGATTAATATCTATGTAGCCGCGGTCCTCGGCCAGCCACTGTAACACCTCCACCTGAAATAATAGAACAATCAGAATCGGTATATAGTATCGCGCACAACATACATAAACGCGATCTCGCAAAAACTCTCGCATGTAGTGCGCCACTAATGTTCAGTGAATATTTCACATGAATTCACATATTCATATAGTATATGCTAAATATTGCTTTTGTTCGTTCGTATATGTTAGCACTGTAGTTATCTAGGCAGGTTATGCTAGAGTGACCTGCCACTGTCTAAAGCTATCGTTGATAGGTGCAACCATACGCGCATACACGCACATACTCACACGTACACACAAGAAACGCCGCTTCGCCAACTTTAAAACAAGTTTGACATTTTGCTTCTGTTCGCAAGGGACACACAACACTAGGCTTCATCTTTTATTGAGCAATACATTTGATTCTACTTAAACACAGCTCTTATCGATCCAATTATAGTCCTACTCCGACATTCATTTTAACTGAATTCATAACTATGGAAACAAATTAAGATGCGGTTGGTCATGTAACCTGCAGCCTCCTGAAAACAAGACAGTGGCTTTAATTAACTTTACTACCTATTAACTTTACCTTGCTCAGTGTATGTAAGCTTTTCATACATACGTCGTGTGGTATTTGAGACAGAATAAAAATCCTGCAATACTGACCTGATCTTGGATTTCGACCTGCCCCATTCGACCCCGAAGGTGGCTTTCGAAGGCAACGCCGCGATTTCGTGAGCCACGGCAATCCATTGTCACGACACAAAAATCTTCTGATGAGAGCAAATGCTGCCGCAAATGGCGCATTCCCTGCAACGGATCGGACACAAAAGCGCTACATCTAGAATCTAACTCGTGTTCTTCTTCTCCCTCATTTCGTTCGGTCTTTGTTGGTAGAATAGCAAGGCTCATGCAGGGAATATAATATTTAAGACTCGTTGATTTATTTAACTTACCTTGAAACTGTTGGTAACCAGCTGCACCTCCGGTCCACCGTAGATTGTCAACACCGTAGGAAACTTGTGCGGTCGACTTACATCAAGGCTGCGAGGCTTAAAATAACTCCGTAAACAGTATCGCCGGAACTAAGCTGATGCCGAAACAACTCAGGAACCCGATACTCTTCATCGACGCTTGCCGGCTCCATCAGATTACCTAGAAAACGAGACAGCAATAACAGTAGAAACATGCAATACTTACAGCGAGGCTTCAAACAGCTATTAAAGGCACTGCTGCCAGACAGTAGACAAAGCTGGAGGAGGTTAGTGCCGAAATTGGTGCAAAGCTTTTGGGGCGACATTTGTGGCCAGACGCAGTTCCGCCGCCTCCGAATTAGGTCGAGAGGTCAACCTTACCAAGATCGAAGTGATGAAGCTCACACAAGGGGGCAAGCGACAATCAGGCCAATGCCCTACCACTGAGAAGCACGCTCCGTCTTGCCCATTCTAACAGATTCCGTTATCTGAAACCTTTATTTCGTATAACGATTTCTGCTTTACCGGACATGCCTCCGAAAGATGCAGAAAAGTGCTACTAGCAGCGTAGTACAGATCCAGCTTCTGGAACGACTGTCGGACGATAGCAACTGCGATTCGTCTTTTGATTTTAAGAGTAAGCCTAAAATGGGGGTAGCTTTGCATAATTTGAATGAGCACTATTTCTAGTGCAACAATACTATATAAATAATATGTCCATAATCTAACCACAATTTCAATCTCACTACGGCGCCCTTTCTAAAGAGATCGTGGGTCTAGATATATCGGCACAAAACTGCTTCCCCTGCCTCCTTGATACCGATGCTAACCAAAGACAAAAGCATGAACTATCACAAATCGCTGCATTTGACTAGTGAGTGCATTGGAGTGTAGGAGTCTAAATTTGCTGGAATCGAGAACAAAATTGACGGCGGCAGCAATACCAAATTAGCCGTGAAATGAACTGACCAAATCAGCTAAGTGACCACAAACCAAGTAAACGGTACATTTCTATGAGTTGTGAAGGACACTGGAGCAGCATTCCCCTGATTACTCCGACGTTCCGTCCTAAGTTAAGCATTCGCTATTGTGATGAAAATAATTGCTCGTCAAGAATAGCAACCTTCACAGACCCAAATACAAAATTCAGAGAAACTAGACTGTGATGATGATGCATATATGTATATTATTATTAGGTTGTGAGAACATATGACATTGAAGTATATGCACACAACATAAGTGCATATGAGTTATGAACTTTTCTTGTAAAGCTGTTGATCGCTACCACACAAGAATCTGTTCCAGAAGTTATTGATCGTTTCTAAACAAATAAATCAAACGACTGTTAGGCAAATCAACGACAACCGCGATGATGGCTGACGTCCTATCAACATCGCGGAAAGAACCGCACTCTTAGCGTACTCACCTATGAGTTGCATGTGGGGCCGACAGTGCAAAGACCGGATAGTCTCTGCGACGGGCATGGGCTCTTTTTTCGTGCTGATCAACTGAGTCCTACCGTCCAGTTCTGTTAGCGCCATCGAAACCGAGCCATCCTCGGGGGCGGCTTCCACAGCGACGAGCCGATGCAGCCGGGCAAACGCCGGTTGCGACAGATGGCTTTCGATCGTTACAACGAGTGAACAGTCCGGACTGACGAACGCCTGATGCGACGCTCCCATTGAGGTTAAGCATTGCACCGGACCTAACGTCTCGTCCAAACTCACTACGTACCTATTGTCGCAGGGTATTCGACGACCGCCACATCAATTACGAGTTGGCCAAGAGAGCGGACAGAAAAATAAAACGGTGATATAGTAGCACTACAGGGCGGCTAAATGTTCGATGGAATACGCGTTAACGAAGCGTGTCTGTGTTGAATCAAGATTATTGAAATAAACTTGCAAAAACGTGAACTCCAAAACTCCAATTCAGTTCAATTACGTGCGAAATTGCATAGCCGAACACCTGTGCGAACTCACAGAGCAACTCGCTTCGTGTGCTTTTTGCAGTAACTCGAGGTGGACTCGGGTACTCAAACTAACGTCTTACACTAACAACACACGTCATAACTGTTTTCACATACAAATATACAAAAAAAATACCTAGAGCGTTTAGCATGCACTGTTCAGACATGGAGGCAAACCTAAAATGGCAACAAGATGCGAACACTAAAAGGAAAACCATGCACGTTATCATGAATTACACTACCAGCTACCATTAGAAATAACGCGTACAACGTGAAGAAAAAGTAATCATATAATGGCATCCATTCGTTATACAACAATTTCGTTTTTTAACGTTTAGTTCCTAGTTAGAGTTAGAACTCGTCATTTTGTAGCGTGCACGTACTGGAAATCCAGCTAGGTAGTCTTGAGCAAAATATTGAAATACTTTCCTAAAGGCGAGCTTGTTTGAACAGAGAAAAGACAACTATCACACAGTAAGATCGAGCAAACAGAGCCAACGTTACTCACAGCTGTTTCTCTAACGGCGAGTCCTTGAGACCTATAAAATACACAATACGTCGTTCGTGGTCGACCCAAATGTCCTTATCATTGACCTCCCACTGGCCACCGGTAAGGGGTCTTCGTTCTAGGCACATGCCGGTGTCAAGGTCGATGCGGTACAGATAGAGGTGACGAAATCCGGTTGTCTCACTGGCCCACACAAACTCAAGCAGACGAGGCGGTTCACAATTGTCGGTGCATTCTTGGTAAGGAGCGTCGACATGACGCCCATGGTGAGTCAGGGTTGTTGTTGTTGTTGTTGGTGCAGCTGCTGCTGGTGTTGTTGTTGTTGTTGCCGTTTCAGCATGGCCAAAACCATTCTCCATCATCATCATCAGGGTGTTTGTGCCATCTCCGCTGGACGACAAATCTGCCACGCGGCCAAACGGCGAACTTGGCGACTCCGAATTAGCACTGACTGTGCCCGCACCGTCCGCATGAGCAGGAGGCGCGATCTGCCGCGAGCAGGGAGATGGCAAAAAGTATAGCACGTCGTGCACGTTGATCCACACCGAGCTCTTTTCCTCTAACAATACGGTGGCGTTAGTTACGAGTCCGTCGTCGTCTTCGTCCACGTCGTGGTCGTTGTTGTTGTTGTTGCTGTCATCATCGTCGTCATCGTCATCACCGTTGTTCTTGATATCGTGCACACCATCGCCAACAGCGCCCCCAGCCCCCGTGGTTGTTACTCGAAACCGCCTTGGATCCGGGAGGCACGGCTGGCTTCGAGACATCCGTCTCCATACGATGGTGCTGCATACGATGCTCACGGCCAGCGTTACATAGCACTCGATGTACACGCACCAAAACCAACTGTAGCGTGTCCTGTTGGCGATTCAACAGCTGCGCCCAGATAAAGCAGGCGTCAGGCGTCCATCCGGCTCGTAGGATATATTCGGCAGCGTCGATGTACGGATTCGACACCTGCACGTAGGTCAGATCGACAAACGTGCCATTGGATGCGACCGAGAACGATACCAAACGTAGACTAGATTTGGCGTTTGGGGTACCCGCCCGCGGGAAGCGATACTCTTCCACACCACCTGCATGCCAAAGACAGAAGGTTAATATAGTATAAAATAAGTATAATATATATATATATATTATTTTTGGAAAAGTCAAGCATTGTAAGATGCAGTTCCGATAATAAACGGCGTTGTCAATACTTATATATAGAATGAACTCAAGAAACGAGTTGACCTACCAGTGGCGTTGGGAAGTTCAATAACTTCGACCTCCGATTCATCCACAACTTCGTAGAGAATTGAATAACGAATTTTGTCAGTTCCGGCTGGTCCAGCCAAACCGGATTCTGAAGAACTTCTTTTACGCCGTGAAGAGGAATTGCCTGTACCAATGGACTTTGGTGCCCACCAGAACCCCGAAAACCGATTAAACTCCTCCTGGGTCACGTAGCAAGGTACGCCAGCGCTCAGAGTCGCCCGCGACTCATGAACGTCCGTCAAACGCCGCTCGTTGCCACTAGACCAATTGTACACCTAGTGAAGAGAGCAAGCAAGCAAGCAAAAACGTGGCGATAAGTCATAATCGACGTATAATTCACAAGAACGATGGGCCCCAGACGTCACTAACACCTCGCTCAACAACCTAAATAGATGGCAATATTTGCCGACATATCGTACTCAAAGTGTACGTGAAATTACTGAAAGCGGTATGAGCTTTGCGATGGCCTAAAACACCAGCACGAGCACCAAACATAAAATGATGGCTACCAGGAAGAGTAAACCAAAAATGGTAAGCGCATTTTTAGCTATGGCTATGCTCCTCCCGCCTCCCTTTCTCAGTCCACGAAACACGTACCCATATGTCGTTGTTCGAAATGTAGGCGATGACATCGGGGTCGAAAGGACAGATCTGCGGATCGAGACGTGTCCGAGGCCGATTCGGGCCAGCCGGCCGAACTTCTTCGGGAAACACAGCCCGATCGGCCACGCCCAAGGGCAGCTGGTCACGGCAACGGAACACCGAACCCGCCGAGCTAAAGGCAAAGTGTCCCGGAGCGACGTAGTCGAATGCCGCGATGCCGCACATCATAACGCGTTTACGCTCCAGCTGAAGCTGTTCCTCCTTCGATGAGCGTGCGTACGACGAGGACGACGACTGCGACGAATGGAATTTGCTTTCGAACAGCGTCTGGCACTTCGAGAGCTCGCTGCAACGTATCGATCGGCAGCAATTTTACAAACAGCGACTATATATATATATATATATAATAACACGTCTTGCGTGCTTCAGCAAGTACTGTGCAGCCAAAAGATTTCTCGTGAATGTTAAGATAGATGTAGATGCATAACATGTTGGACGCATGTGATACCACATGTGGGGATATATATATACATGCATAGATACAGAGGGCGGCAACACATATATAGAGGAAACACGTTAAGGTTAGCGATTATACGAACCCCTTTTCGTTGACATCGACAAAGTGTAGCGTCATCTCACGGCCGGTGGCGATAGAGCAGAGGAAATAGATCCGGACGCCACTCGGCTTACGACAAAACACAACATTGGCGGGGATCTTGCACGCTGTGTGGTAGAGACGGCAGCGTACATCGCGGACGACCTGGCGAAGTTCCGACCAGCTTTTTCTGCGAGTACGTACAAACCGCGGAGGCTCGGGGCACGGAGCGCCCGTATAGATCTCACTCTCCATTCTCGAATACCTATAATTTGCCTCTTGTTATAAGATACCACAGTAAACAAAACAAAAAAAAAGAAAGAAAAATAAAATGGCAGTTTCGCTTTATAATTCGAAATTATGCAACATTTATATATATATATATATATATATATATGCAAAGAGCTACAAATACAAAACCACATACGTCTACAACAAAATGTATCTCCGATATATCAGGTATGTTTATCATATGTAAAATAAAAAAGAAGAACTGGAAAAACCCAAACTTTATAAAGCAGTCACTGGTTGGAAAGAAATCCTTACTGTTATTGGCCTTAGAGTGTGCATAGCGACGATAGGTAGTTCGCAGAATACATGCAACAATTTTGCATTGCCAAAACTTATCCCACAGCTTCATTCAGGGCACACAATTTCTAGCACCGGTGCCACCTGGATACTCAACAAATTCATCAAGTAATCAATACAACTACTACAGCTTCACATACGTGCATTTACATATCGGCATATACACATTTCCCGCATACCTATATCCGTATATAGGTACGCATCTAAAGCTAAAAAGAAAGGAGAAAGGCTTTCTGATGGGCCTAAAGAGTAAGGCGCGGAGGACACTACTATGGTAAGTTCAAACTTCCCAGCTGGATCACGTAGAATCACGTAACGCCATGGCAACTGTGCTGAGTAGAAGCTCAACAAAATCGTACAAATAACCAAAGTATATATATATATATATATACTGGAAACCAATATACGATATAAGAAAATATCATTATCTAGGTAGGCGGCCCAAACGTAAACAGCGAAAAAAACAACAATTATTAATTACATGACAAAGGGAGACTGGATAATGTCACAAACGCATTCGAAATACAAAACGAAATATGGGCTCTTATCCAGACAGAATGCGTGGAAACCGAGCTTTTAGAACATGTAACAAACAACGTACGTAAAATCACAGCATAAGCAGTAAATATAAACGGTAAGAACAGAACATCCTGCTGTCTTAGTGCGCAGAGCAAATGACACCGACAACGGCTGAATCGCGGCAACCGAGATAGGCAGGCAATCGAGCGAGCGAGCGCGAATGGTGACGAGCCAACGCTTGTTTTCGGGTAACTTAGCGCAATTTCGCAGTAGCAGCTACCGCAATCGATCAATTCAAAAGCCTCTCGTCTCCTGAATGGAAACGACCTGTCTGTGTGTGTCTATCAAGCAGCAACGACTGGCAGACGCGCGCGTGTATCTTATCGTGTGTACCACGCATGTACACCAGCACAGAGGCGAAGAGACTCGATACGTGCATACAAAATGAATGAGGCTGACTCCCACCGGGCGTTTACAAGCCCTGCACACAAGAGAGATAGCGTAAATGCAAGAAAATCGAAACCAAATGGGCACGCACACACCCATAGGCCCTTACGCAGGTCCGTGAACGAACCGACACCCCCTCCCCCCATCCCTCCTCCACAAAAAGTACCAAAGCATATTGCCCTAGCGTTGAAACGATTGAAAACAACAGCTGACTATGGGTCGAGGTTTGTTACGCTCACAACACGTCACGAATCTACGAATGCCATATCACTCAGCAGCCAGCTATCGGATACCGTTTTGCCAGGTATCCACACGTTGCCCGCCCGGCTGTTCACCTGCCGACCTAACGAGTAGTCAGTAAGTACCTTGACATCGCAGCTCTCAGACACTTGACGAGGTGTGCTGTTGATTTTGATCGTTACCCGTCACACGAGGAATTTGCGGGTAGGTAGAAATATACAGGTACCGAGAGAGAGAGGTGGGGAGGGGTAGGAGAGAGAGAGTGAGAGGGAGAACGAGAAATACGCCCACCTTAGATAACCTAGCCTTTGAACACAAAAAACAATTTCAATCGCAAACTTGCAAAACCCTATAAACATATGCACGCATACAGCGCAAGATGCCTAGCTCAGATAACGAGATAAACCAGTCCTTGGACACGTATAAAACTTACATGACGGTCAACAAACTGCACAGCTACAATTTGCATGAAATACAAAGAGATGTTTGCTCGCTCCAGAAGTCGCGCTCTCACATACCTCCTTTACGGCTGAGGCAAACAATATATATATATATATATATATATATATATATATATATATATATATATATAATCAGCAGGCATATTTCAACAGCTCTGCCTTCTCTGCAATCTCCTCTTCTCGTAAACAGAACAGGGTAGGGCTGCCAAATCCGTTGAGTAGAACTAATTAAAAAGATAGAGCGTTACGCAAGCAGAAGAGGACGTAGAGAATGTGAAAATGTATAGCGAAGACTCTGTAAAAAATGGACAGGTTCAGTACGTGCTGTGCCAAGACGTAGAAGACCCCGGAATGCTCATTCGGCTGAAAATCGCCACTGTGGCCGACAGCGTGGAACAATGTCTGTGGTGCATTTTGGGGTCGCATCTAGCGATGCATCTATACATTCAGTTGGACAGTATGTAACTGGAATTTTTAGATACGTTTTTTGAAATGCCCACCACATATTTGAGATGTCTGCTATGTTTATAAACCAAAACATCTATGTGAACACAAGCTCACACACAAAAACACAAGAATGTGCAATAACCACTCATTTTTCTAGAGCTTCGTAAGGTGATCTCGTTCGCTGTTTTTGCTATATGAATTTCCTGCGAAATAGACAGCGAACAAACTAGAGTGACTGCGCGTGAATTAGTCATGAACTTCGGGGTGTATCACAAAATCATCGTCATCCGCTTTTGCGTTCAAGATTTCGTGTCAAAGTTGAATCAGTGGGTAAAACCTCGTGATTTTAGCAAGCGCAACAAAGTGGAGCGTCTAGCACAATGCTCTTCTCGACTTGCCAGACACGATGAATGTTCGTTATTGGATCGAATTCTTATCTGTGACTTGTAAAATTGGTCTTTTGCGACAATGCGAAACGTGGAAAATCCTGGCGATACTATACAGGTCAGAGAGACACAGTCCCGTGAATAGAAAGAGCGTCATCATCCACCATGACAACGCGAGGCCGCGTATGAGTTAACCTAGCCTTGGCAAGATAGCAAGCTTGCAACGGGAAACTTTGCCGCATCAACCGTACGGGGCAATGCACCATCGGGCTAGCACCTATTCAGGTGTCTGCAGAACTATCGACAGAGGAGAGAAATGTACTTCGCAAGCAGCAGCAGCAGCAACAGCAGTAAAAACACGTTCGAGACAATCCTCGAGATGCTTCGCCAAGGAAATCGATAGTCTGACCTGACATAGGGGAAGGTTGTGGCTGACAATGGAGAATATCTTTAAAATTCATTACATCGGTTCATTTGTTGATTTTTAGATTCATTATAAGCATGATAAATCGCAGTTACTTTCTGCTCTATCCCATAATAGGCGAGATTTCATTAAGATTCAGAGATACCTGCAGGTTCATAACTAGCGTGATGCCGATTTTGTGAAGAAAATGTTCTTTTCCGACGCAGCCCATTTATATCTGAGTGGAAGTACAAATAAACAAAACGGTCACATCTGGGCAACCAAGAACTCCCACGTGATTCACGAATGGCCGTTACATGTACCATATGTGACAGTCCAGTGTGGCCTCTGGTCCAAAGGAATAACTGGACCTCATTCTTTCACTCTACAGTGAATTGAAAGCGTTATCATACCATGTTATGATAACGCTTTCAATTCACTGTAAGTGAAATTTGACAACGACGCCGTCACTTTCATTGAGTTTGACGGAATTTTGACAGACTCTATGCGAGTGAATCGTGGTTCCAACAGGCGGCAACAGGCCACACATCCGACGAAACAATTATGCTTTTGAGAATGAAGTGTCGGATGGGTAATTTCGCGTACCAGGGGGGACAATCAATGGCATTCAAGATCTTGCAATTTAATGCCGTTACACTTTTCTTGTGTGTGTGTTTTTTAAGAGTAAAGTGTTTGCGAACACAATATATATATATATATATATATATATATATATATATATATACATATACATATATATATATATATATATATATATATATATATATATATATATATATATATATATATATATATAAAGAGTTTACAGTAAAACACTATCCTAACTGCTGAATTAATAAACTCATTGACTGTTTTTCATTGTATTTTCACACATTACTGAGAAAGGACAGAAGCTTATTGTATGTAGTTAAACAATCAATTCGTGTCCGAGCTTCAAATGGTATGTAGGTTTACACCTGCAGAAGCGAACAACGAGTGTTTCGATTTGTGCTAACGTTAGCCAGCCGCAGCTATTTACCGAATGATTAGTGTTTCGTGTTTTTAAAAAAACACGTGTTTATTCGTGCCGCGCAATAATACGTGTCATTTGAAAACCACACGCGTATAAACGCCCCGCCCCGTCAAAAGTACGTTTTGCTCCTATGCTTCTACCGAAAGTCAGCCAAAATGATAACCTTGTACAATAGAACGGCAATTAATTCAAACTGTAATTCGGAAGGGCTTTGCTTCGAACGGACTATGTGCCGCGCCGGAATCTATATATTTATAGGTTGTTATTTACTTTCATACTAGATACGTATATATATATATATATATATATATATATATATATATATATATATATATATACATACGTATCCAGGTCATGTATATGTGTATATCTACTTACTAGGGCCAGAGTAATGTGGACGACTGCGAAAGAAGACGGTGTGCGGCCGCAGTGGACGCAGTTACTACAGTAAGTTAGTACACTGTACACACGCCGGACGCCGGACGCCGAAGCAGCCGAAGAACGCCCCTACAACAGGATACTACAGGATTTTCGAACGCCCTCCCGCGTCCGTGCTTCTGTCTGGCTTGAGGGGGCTCTGTTCGGCGACCACAGCGTGCCGCCTACGTGACTGTCGTCATCATGGTTCGTGACGACGTCGTTGTTGAACCAGCTTTAACATCAGCGGTATCAGCAGCAACAACAGCAGCAGCAGCAGCAGCAGAGACACCAACACAATGAAGCATCGTTGAAGCAGAAGGCGCCGCCACTTCTCCAGGCGTGAGTGAGTGGCACCGGTTCGCTCACGGCCCACTGCCTCGGTCACCGCCTATATACTGTATATAGATTTCATATATGTATACTGTGATGACAATTGCACTACGCGCAGAGCTGCTACTGCCGAGGACTGACCGATTGACCCGAGACACTTCGGCGACGACAACGACAACTACTTCACGACAACAACGCTATGTCGATCACAACTTCGACGTTCTTCATCGCCACCCACCGGGGGGACGTTTTCCCGGTGTTGGCGATGTTGCGACTGTTGCGTACCTGTTCGCGGCTTACTTCGGTGGGTTCGCCGGCCGTTCTGTCACTTCACGTTAATTAGCCACTCTGCTGCCTGCCTGCCTGACTCGAGTCGAGTCGAATCAAGCTGAGAACTTTTAGCACTTTACGTCACGACCCATGTTGACAGATTTAGCACTTTACGTCACGACGGGCCATGCCCATGTTGACAGATGATCGTGCCACACACAGTTCTATCCCTATCCACGCATATATCGTTGAACACGAACGCACATCAATGAGTACGTCGGTGACCATTATCACCGGACAGCGCGGTGCATACGCACGGCCTATACCTGCCTAGCTCTCATCTAGCTAGCCTTCTACAGCCTTCAACCTAGTACTACTATTCGTTGGCATGTTTACGTATGTATATACAGAAGTGTGCTTACTGAACTCGTTTGGGCTGTAGCCTAGCTAAGAAGTTCCACAACAACAACAACAACAACAACAACAACGACACCAACACCACCACCGCCACCTATGGCCACGGCAATACCAAAAAGGACAACAACATTTCCAACAACGACAGCAACAATATTAAGGCCGACGACGACCACAACAACAACAACATACGAATAAGGACAACGTCAGGCGTCGATAACCCGTATCTCCTGTCGAGGCGGGCGGTTCCCACCGCCGTTGGAAGATGGATGGGAGAGATGATAGCTGATAGATAATAGATGTTCGTGTATGGCACAACAACAACAACACACCGACAACAAGAACCACAAGAGCAACAGAGATGATCACAATTAAACACAATACACCACAGTGCTCAAAAATGTTATGTTGCCCCTCCTGCTACAGTGCAACTGCCTGCACAGCATCATACGTAGATAACAGCCACCACTTCTCGGAGATCTCTCTTTTGCTATCTATCCGAGACTAGTCGTCCGAGCATAAGCACCCACCACCGCTGCTCGACTGTACACGAACAATAATTACACGAATAAATAAATCTAAAAAAAAAGCATCCTACTAACAAAACTTCGACGTGAGCCAGTCAGTCAGTGAGTGAGTCAGTCAGTCAGTCAGAGAGGAGGCAACGACACACGCAGAGTGATCTGGATTGAGGAGAGCAGCAAACAACCAGCTCGATTTATCTACGAAAGGCGGCCGGCGGCGGCTGGCGGTTCACTCACATCTCTTCTCATCATAGTCTGACTGACGGGCCAATGGGCCGCCTGAGAGGGGTGGTGTCGGCGGTGTAGCTGCTGCTGCTGCTGCCGCTGCTGCTACTGACTGCACCTACTATGACTACTACTACTGCAGCTACTATGACTACTACTACTGCTACTACTGACTACTACTACTTCAACTGCTGCCGCTGCCTCTGCGGTAGTTCGATACAACAACAATAACAATAACACCACCGCGCCGCCGTCAGTCAACAAGCGTTCGCAGACTTGCACCTGTGTGGCGCCATGTTGGTTGTTTGTAAACAGTCACGATCATCATCAGCATCGCCATGATCATCATCATCATCATCCTCGGAAGCAGCGGCAGCAGCAGCAAAACAGCTGTAGCAGCAAAAGCGAGGGCGGGCATCTCGTAACAAGTAATCGTACGTGCGTCAGTTCCAGACATTAGTGGAAGTAGAAGATCAGCTTTGGCTCTTTCAGATGCGTGACATTGACGACAACTAGGACAGATACGAGATATCGAGTATGCTGCATGACTTCTGCAGGAAAGCACTATCCCACACTGGCTCGGCGGACCCCAAATATTGCCGAATAATAGCCGAGGTACAAGAACCCATGACGCCAAATCACTACGTCGTAATACCTGCCTAGCTCAACGCGTTAACAGCGGTTGTGTTCCTAAACATTTTGTTTGTGCAAGGCTGACGAACTAACTGGACGACAAGAAAGCGACCTCAAAGAACCAACATGACTTTCCTTATCTAGGCCACAATCGACATGCAGTAACGCGATTCAAATGAACATAATGTTCATAAATTTTTTTAAAGATTTTCCGTCACGCTGACGCCCGTGTACGGGTTTTTCATGTCATGGCTAATTTGTAATCCACTCCGGCATTTACCTTATCTAAATTGGAAACCATGCAAACCAATTTAAGAGTGGTCGGTCTGGGTCTCGAGCCCAGTCCTCCCGAATGCAAGGCAAAGGCTTTGCCACGAAGCCATCTTGCTCTGTAACGTACTGTCGCCTACCTCAGACATACGCACTTAGTGCAGGCGTTATCCAGGGCTTCATTCCTGGCCAAACTCTACGAAACATTGCCTACAGCGAGGTACACCTGGACCTAACTCAACCTCCCAATGTTGGATTTAACATTAACCATATAACATAGCCTCGCGGAATATCTAACTATCGTGGTTACGTGGCGTTACGGCAGTGAGCAGTAAATGGCGCTTTGAATCACATCGCCAGATGGCTCTCTTCCCATGGGTTTGTCTAGCCCCAGAGCTCCCATTCCCGAGACGTCTCATATTACAAAAAACGTACTCATAGAATCCCAAGCCTGAGAAGGTGGGAAGGGTTCAGCAGTGTGTTTTCGTGTTCCACCCTAGTCGTCTAGAAAAACCGACACCGTAATTGTTCAATGGTTTGTTCTCAGCACGAGGCGTCTGCCGTAAATTGATTTAGATTACGCTGAAGTGGCACGACGAGAGCAGGGCGTCTACAAGTAAGCACTTAACAACAGTCCGTTCCTGTTTTTCTATAGGATTCTGTTGAAATCCTGCGTTACTCGAATAAGTCCCCTTTCCCCATACCGCATTCATACACATTGTAGGAATCACTTGCCCGCTAAAGTTGTATTTGTTGGACATTATACATGCATTAGCTCTAGAATTGCCACAGTGACCCAATCAATTAAAACACATCCCATGTAATTATAATTGATTTAACGAACCATTCGCGGTTCTACCATTTAAATGTGTAAACCTAATCATGCATGAGTTAATATTTAAGACAAGCACATGACTACTCATGGCAAGATCAACCAGTTTAAATGGCAATCAAATTTCGGATCGACATCATTTCAGCAGAAAATTACATTAAAAAAAAACATCCACAGCAGTAACAGAAAAAGACATCAGCCATGTTTACACGAGCAACGAGTAACTATTTATTTGCATTTGAAGTTTTGCCCGCATGGGTACCGGCTAGCGGTTTCCCGTCGCCATGCGCCGCTCGCGACCGCATTTCACTCTCGATCTTGGCCCGAATATTCTTCTCGAGTGAATGCTTGAGCTTTTGCTTGACTGTGACTGCCTTAGCCTTTCGGGGGCCGCTTCTGTCATCGCCTGAAACGTCGACGCCAATAAGAAAATAAATTTGAACACAGTGAGATATATATATATATATATTATTTTTTCTTTTACAGGAGTCAGGAACAAAAATGCATAACGCATACCCTTTGGTCTGGGTAGTGTGGGACTCTCAAACCTACTAAAAACGTGGTGACCCTGACCTAGATATATATATATATATATATATATATATATATATATATATGTATATATACTATCTTCCTTGAAACCAATTACATCAAATATTCAAGTACTAAGGCAATCATTTTTTTTTATCAAACCGTTGTATAGTACAATAGAGCGCCGAATGCGCTTTTAATACAGCTCTGTCTTTAATATGGCTGTGAACATTTTAGTCAACAAAGAACAGCTTTTAAGCTCCAAAGAATAATATTTTGATGCCGTCGTATTGAGCAATCTTAGCTACTAACGACGTTTCGGCTTTGTCATTTTCTTTAGGACAATCATGTATTATTTAAAATGGAAGTATTGAATGTCAGACAATGCATGCATATATATATATATATATATATATATATATATAATGCGTAGTACAGTTGAAGTAAGGAAAATCATTGACATTGCTGGCGAGCATGTTTGATGCGGCACTCACGTTTGAGGGAAGTCTTCTTCTGGACGCCTTTCGGCATATTTGTTTTAACTTTAAGCTTGCCCTGCGACATGTTGCGCAGTTTTGGTTGTCAAATAATGCACGTTGTTTACCAGCAAAAGTCGTACCCAAGACTACTGCGTACTCGGCCGCCAAGCACAGTCAAGTCGTTTTATTGTCTATTAACCGTTCATAAACGCGTTCATAAAGAAAGCGTTTTCCCGACTTCTCTGTGTTTATGCGTGTTCCGTCTATTTACAATTCGAAAAATAGAACAAAAATGCGTTCATCAACATTAACCTGGCAACACTAGGGCGGCCTTTTTGATTTGTCGTCTGCGTCCGCCGTAGTTTTTTCATTCTAAACCCTGCGAGCTTAAAATAACCGTGAGGCATACCTTCTATAGACCGAAAACCGGATATGTTGACATATCTAGGATTTTCCCTCACAGTCCCTGTGAAGCGCGTAGCCGCTCGCTGACTATTAACAGTATTGTTTATCATCTATTTTCAATGAGCATTGGCTCAAATTAAATTCGATCAAAAACAGGGACCCGTTAAACGCTCAGGCTAGCCTCTACATTGCTTCGTACAGTCGCTGTGAGACATAAAAGAATGGTCACCAACGATATACCGTTGATTATACATGCTGATATAAATAATGAACATGTTCTTCTCTTAATGCATTTATTGTACCGCGCGTACGGCGACCTGTAGATATTGATTATACCAAGAGCTATACAACATTTTATGGTAGTGATTAATATTAAACCTTTTTGCTCGAACCCCTATATGACTCGGTTCGGCAACGTAGTGGTGACCGAACCAGGATAGCAAATGGCAACGACAAAAAAAGCTTCTGCCGCGTAATGCGATGCGGCAACCGAATTCGCCATCCGGAATGATCAAAATTCTGTTTCTTGGCGCCAAATTTGCCGCCGATGAAGGTGGCTAAATCGGAATGTTTTCGGAAAGTAATGAAACGTCATCGCTCCATCATATTTGCAATATTTTTCATATAAACATGTATAATAATGATAATCACGATCGAATATAAACTCTAACGACGATAAATAATTAAATAACAACAACAAGCACAACAATGCTTCTACAGAAGTCATTGGCAGACGAACAACAACATATTTATTTTATATTAACAACAATAAAAAAATTACTCTTCGAGAGCCGGCGCGAGTTCTTTCGCCTCCCTCCAAACTGCCTAACTCCGCCAACCGTCTGCGTGTTGGAGCAGCTGCTGTGCAGCCCTGTCTTAAAGGCTGCTTCGTAAATTCCGGATACTCGGTGTTGTTGTTGTTGTTACTGTTGTTTGTTATTGTGGTGGTTCGCGGCTTAGGCTTCTGCAACTGTGTTGATTTCGTCGTTGTTGTTGTTGTTGTTGTTGTTGCTGTTCTTGTGTTGTTATTGCTCTATCTCTCCCTCGCTCTGTGTCTGCCTTACAAAAGTTGTTGTTATTACTTTCGTCGAATGACACCGACGACGACGACGACGACGACCATAACTTACTGCACCGACCACTAACCACTGGGCTGTATTCGTTCTCGCCCGTAACTTTCAACGAACCACTCTCACGAATTACTGTGAAATACTACGAGTCGCGAGAAGAATAGTTTGGGGGGGTTGTGACGGTAATGCCGTGAGGTGACCACCGGGGTGTTGATCGAGAGCAGCCATCCTGTAGGACAAGCCATCTCAGACTGTCTCCTAGTAATAAGACTAGTAGTTGTCGTCGCCATCATCGTTATTGTACTAGTCTTTTTGCGGTTGTGGTTGTTGTTGTTGTTGTTGTGTATGTTGTTGATGCAGTTGTTGTTTGTGCAGAACTAAGAATTGACTTCGACTTTGCGTGTCCACCTTGTCCTTTCTCATCTTCCACATTCTCCTGCCCACGACGTTACGTTATATACGTTATGGCGGACTAATACATACATATACATAGTGAGTTCGATTGATCGAGTGCGTGTTTCTGTTATTGTCTCTTCGGCTGCTGCTGCTGCCTGGATTCCTACTGGTCCTGCTACTGCGTCGGGTACCGCCGACCGGCGGGGGAACGGCGGTTGGAATTCGGTTAGTGTCTAGGAAAAGTCGACGAATCTTGTCGACAACAGTTCATTTCGATCATATGCTCCTTATCTTACAAGCTCATGTTTGCTGCTGCGAGAAAGAACGCGCGAGAGAGAGAGAGAGAGATAACATTGTGATTGTGTAATCTCGTTGTTTAATTATTACATATGTGATGTGTGTGTAGACGTGCAGCAGGCGCGTATTCTCGACAAATTCAGACTGTCGGTCTGTGTGACGACTTATTTAGCTTATTTACTGATTGATCGGCGACGAGCTTCTCCAAAGATCGCATCGCATTCATCATCACCACCACCACCATCATCGTTGTCGTCGTTTTCCGGCTAACGCTCTTCAGAGACACTTTGTCTTATCTCAGCTGTTCGGCCGAAGAAAGGAAACGGTTTGCAACATGAAAAAACAATAGCTACAGGGACAAGAAAAATAACAATAACTGCTAAGGCAGAAACAACTAGAACAACAACTGCAAGCACAGAAACAACTAGAACAACAACTGCAAGCACAGAAACAGCAACAACAACTGCAAGACCAAATACAACAGCAACAACAACAACAACAACTGTAAGGGCGAAACTAACAAGTTTCAAGAGCAACAGGCGAGATCATCAACCACAAGCCCACCGCAATGCCCCGCAGCCGATCACGTAGTCGCGAGCATCGCCGTGAGCGTTCCCGCTCGCCCGTGTACGGTGGTGGCATCGGCGGAGATGGCGGGTTGGCCTTGGCAGGAGCCGGCGCATCTTCCGCTGGACCTTCTGCTGCGGGATGTAACGGCGCTTCCGCCGGCGCGGCCGCGGCAGCCGCTGATCGTGACCGCAGACGACGAGATCGTGACCGGGAGGAACGCTACGGCCGGCGAAGGTCTCGCTCGAGGGACCGCGAAGGTCGCCGCAAGGAACGCGGCAGCGGTGCAAATCGTGACGACCGAAGTCGCGAGCGTCGAGATCGCAGAGATCGGGATGGAGGCGGAGGCGGTGGCGGTGCGAGGTCGTCGTCATCGTCGTCGGGACCCGTGCGGAACGCCGTACCCGATTTCCTGATGGAGCGGAAGCCGTTCACCGAGGCGGACTTTGCCGACAAAGATGAGGAGATGGTCGACATCATGAAGACGATGGGCTTCGCCGGCTTCGATTCGACCAAGGGCCAGAAGGTGCCCGGCAACGACGTGAGCGGCGTCCACGTCATTCAGAAGCGCAAATATCGCCAGTATATGAACCGCAAGGGCGGCTTTAATCGGCCGCTCGACTTTGTCGCCTGAAGTCGTTCTCCTTCCCCTCCGAAGCCTGCGCTGGCTGGCTGGCTGGCTTCTTTTTTTCTCTCGCGTCATCATCGCCACTGCTATATTGCTTTGCAGCTCTCGGGCAGCTGTGACCCTCAGACATTCTGCAACATTGCCTGCGTTGATATTACTGTTTATTAGTATATTATTGTGATTTCGATGATTATTACTTTTGGGCCGCCCATCCTCGCTGCGAAGTTCTGCGAGCGTAGGACACTCATCCGCAAGCAGTACGACTGCTACTCCGTTCATACGTACACTTATGGCCGTGCACAAGCGAGTGTGTATTTGGTGTGTATCGTGGCCTGTATTGTGATCTGACGGCGATTCTTTGTCGGCTGATTACTGGCCGATTACTACACATGTTGAAGGTTTTTCTCCGCGTCTCTATAAGGAGAAGACGTGTCAGATACACATGCCGAGTCCGGTTGCACACACGGTATTATGCTTGTTTCTCCTGTACATATCTCCTCAACAGGGAGCCAATTACATACATGAACGACAAAGTCTGTTACACGGCTACTGCTGAATTATACTGAAGTATAATGTATGAATAAAGGGACAAAATTAATGAACTAATTGAAAAAGCGAGTCTTAACTGTGGAGCCCCTCCTAATATTCAGTTTTTTTTTTAGAATGACGGTGAAATAGTGTTACGTACTATTGCTGCGAGTAGGGAAAGGAAAGCGTTTAACTTCTCATCTCGAGCAGTGTGGGACTCGACCCCAGCGGATGGATGTTAGCCCGCTGAGATCCATACTCACTAAACGCACCTTCCCCCTTAAGCTCAAGTTTAATCACTCTCTGATGGCCCAGATCTCTATAGAACAGTACTATGGGCCTTGCGATATTCAGTTAGACTACCTCTACTAATAGTAATGTATGTCATAGACTAAACTAGGATACGTAATCGGACCTTCTAAATGTTTGATATTGTGTTGTCGTCGTCCTCGTTGAAGTCGGTGGGATTAGCCGCCCAACAAAGTCAAATATGTCATGTACGTATTATAAATTTAGTAAACATCACATCTTTATTTTCCACGTTTGCAGAAGCCCAATTCTCATGTTCTCATATATATATATATATATATATATATATATATATATATATAAGTGCTTTGCTTGTTCGCGGTCATTCTCTGACCTCTATTCTTACCTGAGAAAGCAGTTGTAGCCTGATATCGAGCTTGGCTATTTCAAGACAAATCATAAAACCACATTTCTGTCTTTCTTGAGCTTGTCACTATTATCATAATCTCAATTTATTTAATTATTCAGTTTTGAATTTTGTCACTCCTATGGGCAGATGAACATACAAATATCAAGTCTGCAATCAACACATGCATGGAAATAGTGCTACGATTAAGTTCAATGCCGATCAATTTACTCGGGGCTCCTCGACACTAACTACGGGGCATGTCGGGGCTCAATCGTGGAACATGTTCCTGCGGTGGTATGAGCTATGTGGGAATCGAATGAGGCCGTTCGCTTAGTATTTACGTAGTGTGTGGGCAAAACAATAATAAGCGTATTTTTATTGAGCACTTAATGTTTGCACACCTAGTATCTAATAGTTGTAAAGTATAGCAATTAGAAATCTTGCACTAGCGATCAGTTGTGAGTGTAATGTTTAACGGTAAGGGCGACTTCCCAACTTGACCTGAGTAAACACAGGTAAACAAAATGACTGACCGTTGCCCGTACGGGGACATATGTGTTGCTGCTGTATTAATGACTCGATATATATATATATATATATATATATATATATATATATATATATATATATATATATATAAATATATGATGTGCTGTAAGTGCTTATACACAAACATTCACCTTTCGGAAAGGCATTCTTTTGTAACGTCTGCAGACTTTAGTTCACGTAATCGTTGTACGTTAACACAGACGATAAATGCTGTCAAACTGCACTACGCGTGTTCCAGTTGACGGCGTGTTTGTCTTTAATTTCATTTGGCCGCTTCGCATTACAGGGCCTGACGGGCGGCTATCTTCTGCGTGAGCTGGCAGCGTGTTTCGTCGTGCCGTCGTCAGGTGGCCGCTGTTCGCCGTGCGAAGGATTCGCAAGAGCGAGGAGGGCGGCGTCGCTAGAGGAGAAGAGCGAATGGCGGCCGCCCGGCCTCTGCCCTCGGGGGCGTTGAGTTCAGCCTCTGGCGTCGGGGGTGGCGGCAGTGCCAATTCCAGCACCGCGCTGTCATTAGCCGTCTCTGGGTCGGCTGCGGCGGCGGCGACAGGCGGTGGAGGAGGAGCCGGAGGTGGTGCGTGCGGCGTCGCGGGCGGCAGCGCAAGCGGGTTTCGGGATCTGCTGGCGACGTCAAGCGCGGGCGGCGGCAGCGGCGGCGGCGGCGATGGCGAATGCTGTGGCGAACTGATGAGCTCGGAAGCGTGCGCTGGCGAAGCGGGATGGCTCGCCGAGGGCTCCGAGTGTCTCACGCTCGACTTTGGGCCGTTCGTGACGGCACACCTGTGGCGGCCGATGCCACCGTGCGAGGAGTTTGTCGGTGCGAGGTTAGCATCTGCAGGGACGAGGATGATGATGATGATGATGGTGGTGGTGGTGGTGGTGATGATGATGATATTCGTAATAATCTTCATCATAGTTAATCGAATAAATTACTTATATCAACGTTGCTCTACTACTACTGGTAATAATAATAATAATTGCTGGTTATCATGTTGGTTCTTAGGTTTGTGCATGCTATACTCTGCAGCCTAATGTATTACCAACTCGTATTTTTTTAGATTATACAGTATGCTAGATTAGATCTTTTTGGAGGAGATTTCGGCACCCTTTCAGTGTGTCTTATGAGTGCCTTTGGGTGTCGGCTGAGGCCGAAAAAAGCCAAAGACTGCAGTGGCGCATTAAGACACTGAACGGGAAAAAGCTAAATTGATTGTGTTTACCTCTAGGACAGTGTAAGCAGATTCTCATTACACTTCTAGTGGAACGGGTTTAAACTTTATGCTTAACTTGCAAGGCGGAAGAGCCGCACGTTTTGCTTTCTATATAGAAAAAAACGACTAAAACGTTTGGACATCATCTCTCATGTGTGTTTTTGTTTTTTTTATATATTTTATAGGATATGTATGTATTATCGAAATCAAATTGAGAACTTCATTGTTTATTAGTAGGAGCAATGTGGAAACCGAAAATCATAAAAATAATGCTTTTAGCCTTTTTTACTTTACATAACATATATTTTTTTAGTTGTTACTGGAACCACTTATGCACAATGATCGCATCTGAAGCTGTACAACGATTTGAAATTTCGACATGCATATATATATACATACATACTTAAAAATGTATATATTGTTGTGATGTTTTCTGTTTGGTGATGTGCGGCGACAAGGCGGAGCAAACACACGGCAGTGGCCTACAAAGATGCCATCTACGTATTTGGTGGAGATAATGGTAGAGAAATGCTCAACGACCTCCTCCGCTTTGATGTGCGGGATATGTCATGGTCCTGCTGTAGGGCCTTCTTGACAGGCGCAGCTCCGGCACCCAGGTACGTTCTGAACGGTCGTTTCAGTCTCAACGGGGGGTTAAGTAATGCCAATGCAATCCCGGACCTTGGGGGGTGGGGAGGATATCGGTTTTAGTGGGTGCGAGTCCCACACTACCTGCTGCAAGCTGCCAGCAGCGCAAGTGCAGTCTCAACGGGGTGTACAATCATGTAGTAATACTATTAGTGACAGTGTGTCTGTAAAAATGAGTACAATATTATCCTCCAATTTTTAAACTGAGGTACGTGTAACTTAATTTCAAGCGTTTGTGTCGTTTACGACGATTAAGATGATTGGTGAATTGAGACTTGCTCTCGTTTTTTCTTCGTCATTCTTACTAATATCCTTCTATTTCATTTGATATGGCAAAATATATGTTTTTATTGAACTAGCTGTAGTTTCAGTGAAGGTAATTTATGTGCAAATATGCAAGTAATCTTGATTCGATTATTCTTGACGAAGTGACTGAATTAACCCAACTGCACGTGCGTGTGTTACCTTGTTTTCCTTAATGGGATTGTATGGGAAATGTTTATTGGCGTCAAAAAATGAGATAGTGTGGAACCATATCTCTTAGTTGATTGTGAGCTTGTTAGAATATAATGTAAGCCTTATTACTAATATCTAGAGTATCTCCGACGAAGATATGTTGTTCATTGCATTGGTTTAACAATTTAATTGAAAAGTTTTCACGATGATGCAGATTAATAGTCCATCTTACCTTCATGTCATTTTCGGCCATTTGCACTTTTTAAAAATCGAAAGGCTGGCCCCGAATACTACGTCTGGTGTTTTGTTAATCTCTGCGGACGCAGATATCATCATTCGGCTGTCATCCACGAGAATTCTATGTTCATCTTTGGTGGATACACGGGCGATCT
Organism: Dermanyssus gallinae; assembly: GCA_003439945.1. NCBI lineage: Eukaryota > Metazoa > Arthropoda > Arachnida > Mesostigmata > Dermanyssidae > Dermanyssus > Dermanyssus gallinae. The sequence continues at coordinate 63,192 of QVRM01005862.1, read as the reverse complement.
GCATTCAAACCAGAATTTGGCGAACAAGAACGACCTGCACGAATACCGTTTTACCAATGGCCAATGGATCGAATGGAAGTTCGAAGGAAGGTGAGCCAAATAATCAGTCTCGTCAACCAACGCATTTTGTTAAGGTAGTATTGTTCACATATTTTGGCGCGGCGGAAATAGCTCCGCTGAAGGTCACAGGTTGGTGTCGCTGCCGGACGGGGGTCGTTTACCCATCTAATGACCAATATTACTGGTTTTGTGTGTGGGACTAATGCTTTGTGACCCTGTCGGTGCAGGAGACCGGTGCCGCGGTCAGCGCACGGCGCTGCCGTATACGACAAGAAGCTGTGGATCTTTGCCGGCTATGACGGTAACGCTCGCCTCAACGATATGTGGTGCACCTCGCTTGTGGCATCGGGCAGCGGTGCTGGTTCAGCGGGATCCGCAGCGAGCGGCGGTGGATCGGTCAGCGCTGCAGCTGCTGGCGCCTCCGCCAGTGGCGGCGCGGGCCAACTTGATCGTGGCCTTCCCGAGAAGAAACACTGGGAGGAGGTACGGTGCTTACGATGTTCTATATATATATATATATATATATATATATATATATATATATATAAATTGCTGTTTTATTTGTTTTATCTTCTTATGGGTCACGTTATGGCATGGCAGGTCGATCGGTCGCAACTCAGCGGCGCGGTGGTAGTGAAGGTGCTCCTCCAGCTTGCTAGAATGCGATCATTCCACCGGTAGGCATCTCACTGACTATATACGTTAGCTTGATCCGGTGTTTTTTTCTTTAAGGTGTTTGAATTTTTTGTTTCGTATTATCTAGTTGTAACTAGCGATTTTCTTCTTGGTTCGGGCTGTAGGTGAACCAGCTAGGCGAGCGGCCTCCGACATGCTGTAACTTCCCGGTGGCCGTGGCGAGGGACTCGATGTTTGTTTTCAGCGGCCAGAGCGGTGCAAGAATCACAAACTCGCTTTATCAGTTTCACTTCAACGAACGCATGTACGCTAAGTGGAATAAACAGCAGGCAATTGTAAATTACATATATGTTTATTAGCATTTAAAACGTATAGTTTTGACGTGGGAACATAGTGATCTTCTTCGTTTTATTAACGTTGTCCTGGGAAAATATTCAGGTGGACGCGGATCTCCACTGAGCATATTCTCCGAAATGCACCACCCCCGCCAACTCGGAGATACGGCCATACGATGGTGGCCTATGACAGGTACGCAACAAAGTGGCAAGCTTCGGACGTAAGATGCATGGCAATTTTTTGCAATCTTCCTTTTTGTTTGTATAAAAGGGATCAGCACTGTCTGGGGTCCCCGTTCTAAATCCTCTCAATTATTTTCTTAATTACGTGTAAGGCTCCTATATATATATATATATATATACACATATATATTAAATAATTAAAGATTAAACGGGCTGATCGTTTTAGCGAAACACCGTGCGTGTTGATTCTGTTCATTTCATTCCTTCGAGTGTTTTGCGCAGCTCTCCCTGGAGCTAGCCATCTGTTTCATCAATCGCAGGTTGGCGCCCACCGGCAAGTACGGTATCCAAGTAGAAGACCCAAATTTGCACCATATTATCGATTCATGAAAACCGATAGTGAGTCGGTGAAAACCGCTTACAGACGGTGCTTACGGACTGAATTTAAAGTGCGAATGAAATTTCATAGTCTCAAGCGCCCCAGGCACCGAGCAACCAAATACTTAACCATAGAGTCGCTCAACTTGTTGGGCTTAATATAGGTATGGTTGTTATCAATGTTATATATTGTTTTGTGCATATATTATATTGTATCTCTATATTTAACACAAAAATAGTGGGGTAACAAAGGAATTGCTTTGTTGTATATCGTATGTCAGACATCTATACGTGTTTGGAGGCACCGCTGACAGTATTCAAGGCAACGACTTGCATTCCTTCGACCTTGACGAGAAGGTGTGGACTGTGGTTGAACCCGCCCCGTTCAGCGTGGTGAGTCTGCAAAAGTAGAGCGTTACTTCCATTTATTTACATATCAAGTTTTACACGAGTTCTTCTTGTGTAACTGCGAGTGCACTGGTATTGTTTTCTGCTCTCTATTGCGATAATAGTAACGGCGTAATTAAAATATGGGTTGCATATCTTTGCCATTGCGCTCCTATGCGTATCTCGATTTTTTCGTAGAAAGGCGTTTTACTTACGAAATATTTCTAATAGATATGTGGCGATGCTACTTGTATTTGGGTCATTTTATGTGTTAAATAGAACAGAATGTAACCTTATTAACATTATAAGGAGTCACATAATGCTGCCAATTACGGGTGACAGTACTTCTTCTTATTATAGTGGCTTATTATAACGACTGTATACGTACTACCAAGTTCTATGGAAAGCGGTAAAGTCCAAATATTTTTTAGGGTAATGATACGTATCACTCGAAAGAAATTTTGAATGGAATCATGGCCAAATATTAATATTTTATTCCGGGTAGGCGTACCCTACAGTGCAGTGTGGCTCACGAATTCGATATTTAATGAATCTTTCCTTTTTTTCTATCATAAAAGCCACAGTTTCTTTGATTTAACTTTGTCGTTTGCATTCTATTTGGTATCCGTTTCTTGACAGGTTCCATCAGGACGGCTTTTCCATAGCGCAGCCGTAATTGGCGATGCAATGTACATCTTTGGTGGAACCACGGACAACAACACTCGGTAAGTTAGCTCTTGTTTCTGAATCTCCAGTAGTTATATTTGTCATCATTAAATAGTTCTGTGCTTGTGTGAGGCCTATTACTTTTGTATATATACAATGGCGTGGTAAAAACAGCTGGTATCAATGTCGATTTTCTTTGCTGGCAGGTTTAAATATGTTACATTTATCTTTACTTCGAGATATACTGTTTGAATGGCGATTAGCTCAAGTCTGTGTTTTGGTTATTTGCAGGTCACGGGACATGTTTAGGTTTCAATTTTCTTCGCATCCGAAGTGTACACTCCATGAAGACTTCGGCCGCCTCCTGCAAAATCGGCTATTCTGTGATATCGAGTTCCTCGTTGGCCAGGAGGACATTGTGGTGCCGGCGCATATGGCTTTTGTTGCGGCGAGATCTACGTTTTTAAGGGAGAAGATTCTTAGGGCTAAGGTATGTTTCACGCTTTCAGTAGACCAGTCACTAAGTAATAGTAGTTAAATATATGATTAGTTAAATATAATGTACATGGTATAACTGCAATATTTTTTCATTGCAGGTCTATAATTAACAAATTGTTGTCTGTTGTTTCATCGTTCTTCAGGAAGAGCAAGAGGAGCGGGCACTTTTGGAGGAGGAAAATCCTGGTCGGGTCAACGGCACGACGGTTCTTTCGGTTCGACTGCCCGATGTACCCCCAGAAGCATTTCAGCTTGTCCTCACCTATATTTACACCGATCCGCATTGACCCAACGGAGGGTGACGTTGGCCACAAAAGGGAGCCAGGATCGAATCAGATTGTTCTACTTATGATACAGGTAGACAGTGCAGACTCGAACAACAAAAGACATTCCAGAACTATGGATAACGAAATTGAATACTTACTTAATGCGCCCTTTTTGCAGACAGGTCGACAAAAACACACCTGTTCTATACATATTTTTTAGCGTAATAGCCGTATGTAGACTTCATCGATTTAAATTAATTCAGCCCAGATTATGTTGGTTTTGGATTTTGCACATCTCACACTTTTCGTATAAATAGTTCCGAATATGTTCGGTTTTGGATGGTTATCAACTTTATCTTGGATGAACGTTTGTTGATGATCTGACATTCTAGGTTCGATTAAGTAGGCTAAGTACAGAATGCTAGTTGCATGCATAAAATGCGTTTCTGTTGTTGGTGCTCTCTTTTTGTAACTTTCGTGAACGTGGCAGGTGTATCGGCTGTCGGTTGAGTTTCAAATGCGGCAACTCGAACACTTAACAGTGCAATACCTTGGAGCTGCAATAAAGCATCGGAATGTTCTTCTCGCCCTGCAAAACGCATCACAGCTTAAGCTTGACTCTATCAAGGTTAGTTGATTCGTTAGTAGCTAGGTGCACTGCCAACAGATTGTTGGACCAAAACTTCGATGACGATTCCTGTTATGTTTTTTGGTTAAAATCTGTTAGAACACTTTATTGCATCCTTCTCGTTTTAATATATCCAAACAATAGTATGTCATTATACTGCCACGATCCATTGAATGCGCATTGGTAAGATGTTGTTTTTACAGTCAATACATTTCGAGACCAATTCAATAATTTTCATATTATATTTCTATAGCCGTCTTTTGCGTTGAAAAGTGATTAATAAACTCGTTTGCTTTCTGGCTGGTCCTAAAGTGTAGATTTTTTAGTCTGTAGAGTTTGAGTACATGGGCGAAGAATTTGCCTGCTCCAGGAGACCCACTGATGCCTATCTTTATGTAGTGTGGGTATGACGGCGACGCTGTCTACGGTACTGCGGCACTCTCTACCGAGTGTGCTCTTTGTTTATGCAAGGTATGCTCTGACCACTATATATTCCTCATTAGTGCATACAGCTTTTCGTTTCGGGAATATCCTAACCTTCTCCACAGCTTGATAAATGTATAGTTTTTCGGTCTTTTTTGGTTGGAGGGATAACTAGAAAATGCACACGCAGTCACCCCGGCAGGCCTCTTTGCTTGGGTGCACCGGTATTGTGGGACTCCTATCCACGATAGATCAGTCGTGTCCCCGATTCCTACACCTCTGGTGTTCCCTGGGAGCCACGGGGAGAGGGGGCGCTTTACGGGGACGCCGTTCTTTTTTGTAGTAAGACTTCAGATGTTGTTTTCCATTTGGAGAGCGCTGACATCATGTTCCTGCAGATGCCATGTAACTTAAAAGCCAGTGTATAGGACTGCCACATTGAGCACCTTCGGTAGGCCGTCCCACTCCTCGTGTCATAGGTCAACTGTATTCCGCCAGAGGATGAAAACGGATGGTTGTGCTGGACTTTGGTAGTGTCCCGACTACGGTGATCTCAGTGTGGTGTTGTGCTGGTTGCTTTGTGAGTCAGTGTTGTACCACGCCCCGCCGCTGTGGAAATACGTCCGGCTTACCCGTCATTCGCCGTGAGAGTGACCTGTCATAGTAGCGGTTTCGGCCACTAGGTGGCTTTTCCCCTGCACCCAGGAGAAAGGGTCTACTTTGGCCTTTCCCTCATGTCCGCCGCTTTTAATTAGTTATGTGCACAATGGTCTCTATACGCGTACACACCCAAAAAGCCAAGCCAAGTCGAACCGCCGATCAACCAGAACCATTGATCGGTAGGTTAAGTTCAATATGCGATCATTCAAAACATGTGCAAAAAACCGCAATACTTGCACTGCCGTTGCACGGTTACTCCTTGATTTTTTTCGTTTCTTTGCTTGAAGATGTCGCCAAGTGAAATTTATAATGAGTCCTTCATGCACTAACAGCGTGCAGGTGCACAGCTGGTCTCCGCAAATGCAGCAAATGAGGGTGCTACTCATTAATCTATTCAAGAAACTAGTGTAGCATATATGTGTAAATCTACTATAAATCACTTGTTGCCGAAAAATAACTTGGATAAATGCACGTACGTTCATTCCAGGAGTTCTGCTTACGGTTTATTGTCAAGGAGTGCAATTATAACCAGATCGTCATGTCGAAAGAATTCGAGACCATTTCGCAACCACTTATGGTGGAGATCATAAGACGGTATGTGCCTGCTTAGTATTTAGTGCGAGGTTTTCATGGAAAAGGAACGCACGTCTCACGTGCACATTTTTGAGATCTTAGAGCTAATTGTAAAATAGTAAATGCGCATATCCAATATGTTATCATCAAAAATATATATACAGCTAGCTGGCTCATTTATCTAGACTGTAGAGAAAATATTGAAGCGTAACGGACACTATTGTTTGGGAATGTTTTCCTACCACGCAGGCGGCAGGCTCCGCCGTTGCGGGGCCCAATGATGCTGGGCACTAGTCCGGCTTCTGGTCTTGCAGTATCAAGCGGCTCGTCTTCAGGGGCCGATGGGGCCACGGCCAGTTCCGCAGCTGCCGCGGGAGGCTCGAACCTCGAGCAGGACATGGCGGCTCTCCTTCGCGAGGTGGGCAACCCTGGCGGCGACTTTACAGACATCACGCTTATGCTGGACGGACAACCAGTCCGCGCTCATAAGTGCATTCTGGCCGCGAGGTCAGTATTTGTGCTTAAAATTGGTATAATCTATGCCAAACATTGTATAATCTATAGTTTCTAAATTGGTTGAGCATGCTTGCCTCATATTTTCACTAGGTTTTTATTCATATTAAACCTGAAAGTAATATGAGTACGCATCTAGTCGCCCTTCATTTATATTTTTGACGGAGGCGTGATTCATGCCGTGCCTAATTCTTAACATTTGTAGTGAGCAGGGTTTTTAGGCTAGATTTGTCAGAATTCCCCAGTGGCATTACGTCTTCCGTACTAATCAATAATATGACACATATTAACAAATATGGACAAAGAAAATATGTCCAACGTTTAGTAAAAAAATTGGGTACTAGCACAAGCATTGAAACGCAATCGAACTTCAAGTCAGACTTGATAATATTTGCATTTCCAGACTTCCACAACAACTAAATTGCAACTTTAATGTTCTAGAGACAGTACAAACATCCATATGCTGTTATCATAATTTTCGATTATATGATTTGCTTACAGGTGCTCATACTTTGAGGCCATGTTCCGCTCGTTCATGCCTTCGGATAATACTGTCAATATCGCTATTGGAGAGATGGTTCCCTCGGCGCAAGCTTTTCGTACTCTTCTCAGGTTTGTCGCCTTTCTGGTTTTCAATGAAGTTTTTTTAGATTACGGCACGGCGCCTAATGTGGCCGCCTGGTGGTCTAGATTTTATTAAGTATGCCGATGACTTCACGACTTCAAAACAAAAACTTCACAAAAATCTCAGTTACACAATATTAATCAGAGTCTTTTTTCTGCTGTGGCTGTCAAAATGTCTAAACTTCTAGAAAAAAAGCAACAGTGATTCTATGCTTATTGTGGCAATATTCATCGTATCAATAAAACTGAAAGAAGACGGGATCTTTGTTATAGAGTCCAAGCATCTTCTGCTATTGAGTGATTATTATTTTGACTAAACGTATGTAAGTTCTCTTGAGTTAGTGCAGCCAAATTAAAGTAACGAATCTAATTTTGGACCCTTCAATAACCACTAGCAGATAGAAGGGTACAAATATGGAATGAAACACGAGAAAAACTTAGCGGAGACGGACTGACACATCAATCATCCACCAAAAATGATGGACACAATCGGCACATTTTCATCCACAAATAATAACCTTTTAAAGATGTGTGTTATTTTACCGTAGCCAAACAGGTAGTTTTTTGGTGATGGGCTTTAAAATGTTACTTTGCTGATGTCGAGCTTATTGATCGCACTGTTAATGAATGTCTTTCCTTACACGGCCTACAGGTTTATCTACCACGGTTCGGTTGACATGCCTCCTGAGGATTCCCTTTACCTATTTTCGGCACCGTACTTCTACGGCTTTGCCAACAATCGGCTTCAAGCAGCCTGCAAGCAGAACCTTGAAAGGAATGTCACTACCGACAACGTCATTCAGGTCTGAAAAAACTTTGGTCTACTAGCAAGCTAGCTAGGGTATTGAACAACCTTCGAATACGTCGAAATGAGGAGAGATAAAACACACGCAACTGAAAATGAAAATATCCCGGGCATAAACAGAGACAGCTATATGAAATATGTTGTCCGAAATCGAAATGAATATTATGGCTATAGTGACTAATAGTGCAGCTATTGCTTTTTCAGGTTCTGGAAGCCGCCGACAAGATTCAGGCGGTCGACATGAAAAAACACGCTCTTTCGCTTATCGTTCAACAGTATCCGCGCGTGGCCAAGGTAACAAAGACGTCTTTATAGAAGTCTATTAGGATCATATGCTGTTTTCCTAGCACATCCAACATTCCAAATTAGTTTTACGCTACCCTTCGTGAAGGCTGAAGACAGGGTATGGGATTATATGCGTGGTTTCTCCATTTCAGAATGTTTCGCTACCCATTCTCGTAAAACAGAGTTATGATTAATAATATTTTGTTGATTCAGTTACAATCGGGTTTTATGAAGTTGTGAACTAAACATTTCAAGGTTCTTATGCGTTTTAACTTAATTGCACTTACAATGGATCCAGCGTTTTCCCTACCGATATCCAGCAACAGCGTCTATGTCAGGAGTCGCCATTCCATCGCATTGCCGTAGAAGTTCCGAGGCCTGGAGGAACTGATGTATATAGGGAGTTCATCATTATTATTATTATTATTATTATTATTATCCGCCTGGTCTTGTTGACGAAATAATATTATAGCTGTTACATATACGAAAAAGTGTCATATCGGCCTTACCCCTTACGTACGTGCGACGCTTCATTCCTCAATTTAGGTGTCCCGTCTGCGACAATTGTCGCGCCATCTACTGTTGGCCATCCTCGACGCGCTCGCCGACGAGATGGCTCGCTCCGGCGGCAAACTCCGACCATCGGACGTCGTCAACTGCTCCAGCTACTGTGGTCTCGACGCGACCGGCTCTTGCAGCAGCAGTAGCAACAGCAGCAGCAGCAACGGCGGCGGGGGAGGCGGCGGCACCGGGGGTGCCGCCAATGGCAGCAGTAGCAACAGCAGCAGCAGCGGCTATAGCGCTGGTGGTGGTGGTAGCAGCAGCGGTGGTTCCGGAGGTGGTGGGGGTGGCGCTTCGGGGGGGGCATCCGCCAGTTCTCCATACTACCACCAGTATTCATTGTCACATCATCAACAACAGCAGCAGCAGCAACAACAACACCTTCACCACCACCACCACCAACATCCACAGCAGCAGCAACAACACCAGCAGCAGCAACAACAGCAGGTGGCGTCAGGCGGAGGCGGCAGTGGAGGCGGCAGTGGAGGCGGCAGTGGAGGCTCTAATGCGCACGGCAGTCACCACCCGTCGGAGCACTCGGCCAACAACCGGGATTGAGCACCATCGTAGGCTTTTGTGTCTGGCTGCTCCTATGCCGGGTTTCTGTTCGACGATTGAGTCACCATCGACGGAGTTTACGAAGGGCTTGATCATGCAGCGCAATACAACGCAATGCAACACCACTGCCGTGGTGCGGCAGTGTCATGAAACGCCAACACCTGTACCAGCTCTGACTAGATAGTAACGTAGATAACAACAACAACAACAACAACAATGTCAGCAGCAGAGCAAGCAACCGCCACGACAATGAGTGACGATATAAGCCACTGTAACTGTGGCATCGAATTATAGCTGCTGCAACGAAACCAATGTCAATAAAGACGATTGTTGCACAACAAAATGTAAGAAGTCGCAACAATTGCAAATGTGAAAAACCGCCATTTTAATGGAAAAAGCTTACAACAACGACAACTCTGACAGAGAAGAAACAACAAGCATCAAACAACCAGACAGAAAAGAATTTTTACAATAGCAGTAGAATACCTACCTAGAAACAGCATGCGATGCACACATGTGAACGCATATAACGAGTACTTTAAAAACACAGTAGGGAACAACGATTACGACTAGCAGCGAGAATAGACAGCAACTGTAACAATCGACGAACGCTGTACGGCTTCGTCACTGCAACATCCGTTAGTATGCCAGCGAAAAGTGGTTTTACGCGGCGATCTGACGACATGTAAACAAACCCTTGTGCTTGTCGACGTTTGTGTGCGTGAGTTGATGTGCCGAGTAATGTGATCTTGTGTATGTATGTACGAGTATATGTGTATATGAGTGCTTCGCGCTTTGCGATCCGGTTCAGATCGCACCCTCTCAAGCTACTAGAATCGGTGACGCTGTCGAAAAGTTTTCGACGCGCGTCATTAGACACTAGCGCAGACTAGAATGGCATGTCTTATTTTATTCGTTTTCTGCAAGCTTAGTCTGTTTATTCTGTTTTTAAAAAACATATATATATATTTAGCTAGTTGTGAATTTTATTTTCCTCCGCCCAATGTTAGAGCCATTCATAGAGCCAGACGTGTGGAGGACGTAAACAACCAACCCAATAGTGTGAAATGGTGCTAGCATGGCGATTGATACCGACAATGTGTTTCTACTGCTACAATTAGCACTACTGCCCTCCCCCATTCATATAGATAGGTTGTTGATTGCCGCAGTTACCTGCTACGAAGGCAAGGAAACAGTTAGTTGTTGTACCAAGTGGCATTATAGCAAAACCGTGATATTGAGATGATTACTATGACAGTCATTATGACGACTCTATTTAGTATTACTATATGCGCACTTGTTTGCCCGTATACGGAGATGGGGTGTTGAGAATAACAGCTCACTTGCCGCCTCTTGTTCTCTGCTCGTACCAGCAACCCCAAGACGGTTCCGTCGATTGTTGTCCTGTCTTCGATTTTTGTGAGTGAGCTTCTTGAAGATCGACAGCTAGCCGTGACCGGATCGTAGGTCACACCAAACTTAGGAGATACCAGCCCGCGCGGTGCCGCGTCACTACTGCTTCATGTAGCCGCTCGCATATATGTAATGTGTTCCCAGAGTCACCCTCGGAATGCTCCTCTCGCAAGAGAGAGGGCAATACTTTAGAAGCTCGCCAGATGAACCTATGAAGACTCTAATTTATGTAGTTTCACAATAACTGTTGTCTGTTACATATATATATATATATATATATATATATATATATATATATATATATATATATATATATATATACACCTATGTGGAGATGTATTGATCAAAACGCGCTCATATGAATAAAAATGCTTCTGTATTATAGGGATGTCGCGGGAAATCTTTTTGGTTTTATTCTCAACGCTTCTGTCCGATCTTTTTCTATCATCTCTGCAGAGGCCAAGAGGCTCGAGAATGTAAGGAAAACCAGCAGATCTTAAGGCTCGGCTAAATGTGCTATTGATCGATTGTTGCATTTATTTTTCGCTTGGCATGTATACCTAAATACACATGTCACCCTTTTATATCAAGGGCGCTTCGAGCGGCAGCATATGTGTTACCTCCGCATCCATATACTCAATGTATACTCCAATACCTACTGAGTATTTGCATTCCATTGGGACAACTTCTTCTTCCTTTCAAACATTTGGTCATAACGCTAGGGTCTGCGACAGGTCTACGCTAGCTCTGCTCTTCCCAAGACTGTACATTCCTTTACAATATGTTCGACTGACTCATTCCCTAGCCCCCAAACTCGACATTTGGTCCTTATACTAAATCTTAGCTCACTTTGTACTTCCCCTTGTACAAATTTTGACACCCCCCCCCCCCTCAAGACTCTCTGGCGCAGTTAAAACGGCAACCCAATGCAAATCTTATCACTTCTCTTTGTATTGTTTGTAACTTCTTTCCCAGCCCCGCGCTATGTACAAAAGAGAGATTAGCAAGTCAATCCAGACACATACATGGTTCCCATATATTCCTTGTTACGATATATTTATAAAACAGTCAGAGCAACGTCATATCCAGTTTCTCCGCTGTTTCCCCACATGCATCCAACATTTGTTAAACTTTGCTAATGCCCCGCCCTAACAGTATCATACCGTCAGTAAACAGCAGCACGGGTGACTTGAAATACACTCTCTTTTCCCCTATCTGCCATCCTAAGCCTGTTCTATTAACTTTCGCGCTATTCTCTATATACATAAAAAATATCACCGATGACAACGGACAGCCTTGCCTGACCACCTTGCCTTAGCGGCAATAAACTCTCTAGATTGTTCGGCTACATTAATATTCGAACCGTGTTATTCTTGTAAATGTCTTCTAGTAATTCCAGCCAGCTTCTCTCAAAACCTTTCTCCAACATAAGTTGATACAACTTCGTTCTGTTCCCTATATCATATGCTCATTTAAGATCGCGTGCTATTCTTGTAAATTTCTTCTAGTAACTCCAGGCAGCTTCTCTCAAAACCTTTCTCCAACATAAGTTGATACAACTTCGTTCTGTTCCCTATATCATATGCTCTTTTAAGGTCTAAAAACTCTGCCACACACCATTGTCCCCGCAATCTTGATGCTTCCACAACCCGATTTAATAAAAATTATAATTTAGCCTATATCCTTTCCTAAATCCGCACTGCCAATCTCCTATTCGTTTATTTGTCTCTAGAGCACACTGTACTACCACAGTATCATTTTCATGTATTGTGTATGTTCTATCCTGGTCCTTATTTGCCATCCTTGTTTTTCCTGTCTGACATAGTCCCAAAATTGTTTTGCTCGCTGACCTTGAGAGCCCCCAAAACTCCTTAAATTTCCTTTTGTCTGCATTTTTAATTGCATCTTGTATTAACATTTGAGCTTGGTTCTTGGCAACAGTGCTTGTGGCAGCATGGCCGCTGACTCTCAGCGGTATGGTTTATCATCTATTCTTAATAATCGACATCACCTGTGAAGGCATTCCGGTTAGCATAGTAACGGACAACGGACCCCAGTTCCTGAGCTATGAGTTCGAAGAATTTATGACCGAATTTGGAAATCGACACATAGGTACACCCGTGTACCACCCTCAAGCAAATGGGTTGGTGGAAAGATTCAATAGGACACTGGGCGGCTTCATCTGGTCGGCCGCCCAAATGAGCGGCGCCGGCGGAGACGCCTGACCGAGATGATCGGCGCATACAACAACCGCACAGGCAACGACAGGCAAATCGCCCGCTGAATTACTACATGGACGGTCTAGGAGGACGAAACTGGACGCGGGTCTCCGGCGAGGAAACACCAATTAGAATGATGAGGATGAGCGAGTGCGAGTGGAGACAAGACAGAACAGACAAAAGGAGTACGCAGACAGGAGGAGAGCGGCAGTGGAAACCAAGTTCGCGCTTGGTGACTGGGTCAGAATACGGAAATCAGTCGCTGCAAAGGGGAGGAGAAGTATGGACCACCGACGAGAGTACAAAGACAAGTCGGTGAAGACATGTACGAGTTGGAAGACGGTAGGAGATGGCACAGAAACCGGTTGACGCGTGCCGGCCAACCACAGGTAGCACGGGCAGCGCAGAGGCCAGGCTATCTACAGCGCGCGGATCAAGGTGCACAGCAGAGACCTGAAGAAGAAAGACGAGGTGCGCCAGAAGATCAACACGAAAACAACAGCGCGCCGTGTGAAGGACGTCCACGGCGGATGAGACGCGCACCGAGCCGTCTATGGGAGTTCGTGGGTGAAGATGGGACCGAATTCGAAACAAGCTGAAAAAACTGAAGGGGGGAGAATGTAGGATAGCAGCGTCCGTTAAGCAGCGCGGGCATATATATCGTCTGTTGGCGGCAATGCTGGAGCAAACTAAATACAGGGCGCCAAATAGAGGATGCCGCCACACAAGTAGCGAAGACGCGGGAAGTTACTAAATGCGCGGGCAAATCTGTGATATATAAAGAGGCAAAAGAATAAATGAGTCAGTAGTCGTTGGTGCGTTTGAACGAAAAACTAGCGATCTCGTAACGGTCCCGTCCGGTCTTTAGGGTGGTGGATACTACAACCTAATTTGACAACCAACTAGCGTACTAGTCCCCTTGACCACGCTTCAATCGCACTGGTTGAAATTATAAGCCTCCTAACGTATACTATTGTTTGTCTTGGAGCGGGCGAAACACTTTTTTCACAGAAGCAACTGACAAGGCATCTTTATATTGTTGCCATTACAATCACAATTACTGTTTGATGAAAACGCACACTTAAGATCCCATTGTTTCATGGATTGCATTTCACAGACTAGGTACCACGAGTGAGCTTTGCCTGGGTAGTTCTCCGTATTGTATCCTGCAGCCTGCACACTATGTTTCACGCTTCAGTATATTCCGTCTGCACATTAGGCTACGTTATTTAGAAATTATTATAAGTCCAACCTAAATCTATAAATCTTATGAAATATCGCTTTTAAATCATTTGTGTATTCGTTGGTATTCACTTTCCGACCCCTTCTAGTGTCAGAGTCGTCGGTCAACTTCTTCACTTCGTCCGTCCCGACTACAGTTGTCTACGCGAAAAGACGCGAAACGCCCAATACCGGCCAATGCAGATCAATGTGGCATCCAATGGTGGTAGGTGTTGCTCTTCTAGGTCCAAGGTTAAGGACGACATTTGCCACCGCAAGCGAGACGAATGATTTCCACTAGGTTCACTGCGCTCCGGGGGCGTATGTCGATCGAACGCTCAAAGGTTGCTGCTGCTAGTGTCTCCTGGGGCCACCTCTGTTCATCTTTTCTCGTTCGGCAGATGGGAGTGTATTGATCCTTACCCGAAGCTTCCGTTGTATCGCCGAATACAGGCCCCAACCCCAAAATGCGCTTTGTGCCCGCCAGCGTTCACATCATGTTAAGGTGGTGTGAAAGACTAGCTCATTGCTGCTGAGTCTGTTGCGACACTCTACATAATATATATATATATATATATATATATATATATATATATATATATATATAGCGCATTAATTCATTAACATGTAATAGGTAAGCATTTTGGAGTGGACAATTGTATCCGCGCAAACTTGTATACATACACATACTAGCCTGTAATGGCGTTGAGGAGCTGTGTACCTTTCTCTAAATGTAAATAACTTAAGAAGTGAAATCTCTTTATATATACACAAAGTGAAGGAGATGGCTAAGTGTTCTTAAGTATTCCTAAAATTGGCCAGTTCAAGCACAAGTACAGTTGTTAGTGGCCGCACGTGGTTATACAATACTGATGGTGTCACGTGATACGGCTGGGTCTATGGCGATACAATTTTCACTGCTGCCCTACTAGATAAACTAAAGGGACTGAACTCAACACAGCTTTGTGTTATTATGCTATATAAATATATATATATATATATATATACCTCGAAATCATTTGATACAGTTGTAGGATAGCAGTGTCCGTTAAGTAGCGCGGACATAGACAGCGTCGGTTGGCGGCAATGCCAAAGTAAGCTAAATACATGGCGCCAAATAAAGGATGCCGCCACCCTACTAGCGAAGACGCGGGAAGTCACTAAATGCGCGGGCAATCTCTGAGTATATAAGGAGGCAAGAGAATAAATGAATCAGTAGTCGTTTGTTCGAGCCAGGCAGAGGACGTGTGTTGTTTGAGCGAGAGAATGGCGAACTCGTAACGGTCGCCGCCCATCCATGGGGGTGGTGGACACTACAACTGGCGCAGTCGACAGGATCCGGAAGAAAGAAAAGGCAGTGCAACAATGCACACAGGTCTGCCACCCCCACGTCCGGTTCTGCGATCCATGGACCGGCCAACAACACCGTCGAGGAAATGGCACCAGGCACGGAGCCGGAGGAAGACGGCGAGATGACTACGTCAGGATGGTGACGAAGCTGTTCAACGGAGATGTTCAAGGAACACAAGGGAACAGCCGTTGCCGACGACGAATTCGGCAGCCGTTGCCGGTGAAGACAACGGTGAGTACTTAGCGGCACTGCGGTGACTGGTGGTGAGGTGCAAGCTCGACGTTCGAACCCTGGTGTTGAGGAACCACCTTATTCTGAGGCGACAAGGCCACAGGTGAGCTCCTCCTCGAAGAGGCCTTGAGGGTCGAACTGGACGGCTGTGCTACACGAGGAGAGATGCGTCACGGATGCCAGATGGATCGTGGAGGAAGGTTCGGGAAGCCAAGGGCCGCCGGAAAGAAGCGGACCAAGGCCGTCGGCAGGGCGAGAACGCAGAGCGGGTGGATCTTGCGCGGATGGAAAAGCCACGAGTACGGGACAGTTGAACAGGCCCTAACGGCCGCGTTACACGTGAAGAGGTGCGTCACAGAGGCCAGTATGCATTGCAGCACGACACGAGTTGGTGAGCGAGGGCCGGCAGAACGAAGCGGACCTAGACTAGCGGCAGGGCGAGAACACGGAACGGATGAATGCCAGGCGTGCGGATGGACGAGGCACGAGTACGGGCCCGAAATGTGCCCGGCAAAACAAGCGAGGAGCCGAAAGTATGGCAAGTTTGGCCATTTCGGCTGGAAGTGTACGAAAGAGGCAGAATGTGCAGGCGATCGGCGTGGAGGAGCGGCCACGCTGGGATCGTTAGACCAACGGCCAATGTTTGGAGGCGGCGGAAGATGCACATGAGGGTGAGCGAGCGCGAGTGAACGAACCGAAGGAGCACGCAGACGGGAGAAGAACGGCAGTCGTGACCAGGTTCGTGCGGTCGTGCCCGGCAACTGGGCCAGTATACGGAGGCCAGCCGCCGCCGGGTGCGCCATATAGAAGATGCCGCCACCCTACTAGCGAAGACGCGGGAAGTCACTAAATGCGCGGGCAATCTGTGAGTATATAAGGAGGCATGAGAATAAATGAGTTAGTAGTCGTTGGTGCGAGCCAGGCAGAGGACGTGTGTTGTTTGAGAGAGAGCCTAGCGAACTCGTATCGGTCGTCGTCCGGTCGTTAGGGTGGTAGATACTACAACTGGCGCAGTCGACAGGATCTGGAAGGAAAAAGCCACCGCAACAATGGCCACAGGTCTGCCACCCCCAGCTACGTTCCTGCCAACCATGGGCCGACCAGCAACACCGTGGACGGAGTGGCATCAAGCATTCGAGGTTTATCTAGAAGCCACCTCGGTCGGCGCAGCAAAGTTGACTGACGCGAAGAAATGTGCAATCTTACTACACTGCCTCGGGCTCGAGGGCCAAGCACAATATCGTGCTATGGCGGATCAGCCAACGGAGCCGGAGAAGGATGGCGAGGTCCCACTAACCGAGTACGCCAGGATGGTGGCGAAGCTAACTGAGATGTTCAAGGAACATAAGGGAGTGGCCGTCTCCCGCGACGAATTCTTCCGACGACGACAACGCGGCGGAGAGCGGTTGGTGGAGTACATCGCGGCACTGCGACGACTGCTGGTGGGGTGCGAGTTCGACGATCGGGGCCAGGCGTTGAGGAGCCAGCTCATTCTGGGAGCGACGATGCCACAGGTGAGAGAAAAGCTCCTCCTGGAAGAGGCTTTGCCGGTCGAACAGGCTCTGACGGTTGCGCTACACGTGGAGAGGTGCATCATAGAAGCCAAGAGGATCACAGGATCACACGAGCAAGTGAACGCGGTGCAGGAGGCAGGAAGGCCTGCGGAACGAAGCAGACCAAGGCCGGCGGCAGGGCAAGAGTACGGAGCAGGTGGATGCCATGCGTGCGGCTGGGACAGTCACGGATACGGGTCAGAGTTGTGCCCGGCAAGACGAGTCAGGTGCCGAAAGTGTGGCAAGTTCGGCCACTTTGGACGGAAGTGCAGGAACGCGGCAGGTAAGGCGAGGCAGAATGTACAGGCGATCGGCGTGGAGGAGCAGCCACGCTGGGATCGTCGGACCAACGGCGAACGCTTAGAGGAGCCCGAAATTGAGGTATGGAATAAACCAACAGCTGTGTACTCACTGTCTCTTTATTGTCCGGAGTTTGCTAGTAGTGTTGCAGTAGACGGTAATTTAGTAACCTTTTTGATAGACACGGGGGCAGCCGTATCTATTATTAATAGGGAGCACTTGGCAGACCGGGGAGATCGAGTTAGGCCCACGAACGCAATACTACGCGCATACAATCAGGAAAGGATACCAACGCTGGGAATGGCTCGATGCCACCTCAAACTGGGCAGTCGGGAGGTTGAATGCGATTTATTCGTCGTAGCTAATGGTAGGTCGGTGCTAGGACGCGATATGCTAGCTAAACTAGGTATGATAATCGATTGTGCGGCGCGATCGTGCTCGGTGGCAGAAGTTAAAACGATTCAAATAGAGAACGAGTTTCGGGAACTGTTTTCGGGAACGCTAGGTCTGGTTAAAGCCGTGCAGCACAGAGTGCGACTTAAGGAGAATGTTAGGCCGGTGCAGCACAAGTTGAGGAGGTTACCGCTCACTCTAGTGACGGCAGTGAAAGCCGAATTAGATAAACAATTGGAGAACGATGTTATTGAGCCAGTTCAGGCTTCCGAGTGGGTATCGGGCATGGTAGTAGCAGCGAAAAGGGACGGTAGAGTTAGATTGTGTGTGGATCTAAGACAAGTAAATCAAGCGATAGTGCCTGATGTTTTCCCTCTACCGCATCTGGACGACCTGCTGGTAGAGCTACACGGGGCCAGGTGGTTTTCAAAGCTAGACGCGCTCTCGGCATATCACCAGGTTGAATTGGATGAAAGGTCACGAGACCTCACTACGTTTGTAACCCCGTGGGGATTGTTTCGATATAAGAGGGTTTGCTTCGGGTTGGCGTCGGCACCTGCGGCTTTCCAGCGATTAATGAAAAACCTGCTACAAGGAAGTGGTCTGACTAAAGGGAGTGGTCATATATTTAGATGATATTTTAGTATTTGGAACTTCCCAAGAGGAGCATAATGTAAGGTTACGCATGGTGCTACAACGAATCCAAGAATCAGGAATGACGCTGAACGAAAAGTGTGTTTTGGGAACCAAGGAGATTAACTTCGTCGGGTTTACCATTAACGAACACGGGGTACGACCTAGTGTAGATAACCTGAAAGCCATTAAAGAGTTAGCGGTTCCAATTAACGTAACGCAGGTTAAGTCGGTCTTAGGGGTGACAAGTTTTTATATGCGGTGCGTGCCGACATTTTCGGATATATCCGAGCCAATACGCAGGTTGTTAAAAAAGAACGTGCTATTTAAATGGGGGCCAGAGCAACAACAGGCATTCGAGAAACTGAAAGCAAGTATAGTAGCGGCGGCACCTTTAGCCATTTTCGATCCAACAGCACCCACGATAGTGGCGACGGACGCGTCAGCGCACGAATTAGGAGCAGTGCTACTGCAAGAGCAGGACGGGGAAGAGCGGCCAATAGCGTATGCATCGTGCTCACTAACACCTACACAGCAAAGATATTCCACGGGAGAGAGGGAGGCATTGGCGAGCGTGTTTGCGATCGAACGATGGCACACGTTCCTGTGGGGAAGAAGGTTTACGTTACGGACAGACCATCAGGCGCTGATAGCACTACTTGGCTACAAGGGGGAGGGTCGAGCGCCAATGAGGATAGGTCGGTGGGTAGAAAGGCTGAGAAACTACTCATTTGAGGTAAAATTTAGAAGCGGTATAACAAATAATGTACCCGACATGCTCTCTCGACTGCCGACAGAAGACATTTTTGAAGCGTGTGATGGGCAGGAAATGATAGTAGCAACACTAGAAGAAAAGTTAAGGCCAATACAGTGGGAGGAGGTTGTAAGTTGTTCTTTAGCTGACCCGGACATTCAGAGCGTGAGAAGATGGCTTAGGTTAAAACGGCCTCGGCTGGCGCAAGCCGGGCGCTGGGCCTCCGTTGTTCATGAACTATCCGAAACGCAGGGCGTACTAATGAGAGGAGATAAGGTAGTTCTGCCGCAGCAACTTCGAAAGAGAGCGTTCCAGATGGCCCACGAGGATGCGCATCAGGGGATGGTGAAGACGAAACATCGACTGCGAAACACGTTCTGGTGGCCGGGAATGGACAAAATGGTTGAGGAAGCGGTACGAGAGTGCCGGTTGTGCGCATTACATGACAAGACAGCGGTGGCTACCACAGCACCCGTGAGGACGACGCCCTGGCCAGCTCAGCCGTGGACAAGGCTAGCAGTCGACATCCGAGGCCCGGACAGCTCATTGGGACCGGAAGCGCGATACGCGGTGGTTGTCATGGACTACTACTCGAAGTGGGCGGAGGTAGAGTTCATGGCAGAGACAACAGCTCGTCGGATCATTGGCATGCTACACAGGCTCATATACCGTGAAGGCATTCCGGTCAGCATAGTAACGGACAACGGACCCCAGTTCCTGAGCTATGAGTTCGAAGAATTCATGACCGAATTCGGAATTCGACACATTCGTACACCCGTGTACCACCCTCAAGCAAATGGGTTGGTGGAAAGATTCAATAGGACACTGGGCGGCTTCATCTGGTCGGCCGCCCAAATGAACGGCGACCGGCGGAGACGCCTGACCGAGATGATCGGCGCATACAACGCAACCGCACAGGCAACGACAGGCAAATCGCCCGCTGAATTACTACATGGACGGTCTATGAGGACGAAACTGGACGCGGGTCTCCGGCGAGGAAACACCAATCAGAATGATGAAGATGAGCGAGTGCGAGTGGAGACAAGGCAGAACAAACAAAAGGAGTACGCAGACAGGAGGAGAGCGGCAGTGGAAACCACGACTGGGTCAGAATACGGAGACCAGTCGCTGCAAAGGGGGAGGAGAAGTATGGACCACCGACGAGAGTTAAAAGACAAGTCGGTGAAGACATGTACGAGTTGGAAGACGGTAGGAGATGGCACAGAAACCGGTTGACGCGTGCCGGCCAACCACAGATAGCACGGGCAGCGCAGATGCCAGGCTATCTACAGCACCCGGATCAAGGTGCACAACAGAGACCTGAAGAAGGAATACGAGGTGCGCCAGAAGATCAACACGAGAACAACAGCGCGCCGGGTGTAGGACGTCCACGGCGGATGAGACGCGCACCGAGCCGTCTACGGGAGTTCGTGGGTGAAGATGGGGCCGAATTCGAAACAAGCCGGTGAAGGGGGGGAAAATGTAGGATAGCAGCGTCAGTTAAGCTGCGCGGGTATATATATATATATATATCGTCTGTTGGCGGCAATGCTGAAGCAAACTAAATACATGGCGCCAAATAGAAGATGCCGCCACCCTACTAGCGAAGACGCGGGAAGTCACTAAATGCGCGGGCAATCTGTGAGTATATAAGGAGGCATGAGAATAAATGAGTTAGTAGTCGTTGGTGCGAGCCAGGCAGAGGACGTGTGTTGTTTGAGAGAGAGCCTAGCGAACTCGTATCGGTCGTCGTCCGGTCGTTAGGGTGGTAGATACTACAATATCGAATAAGAAAAATTTAAAAACATGATTTGGAAAATTCTCGGTTTTCATTCTAAGAACTTATTGAACTACCTGTACATGGCGCCAAATAGAGGATGCCGCCACCCTACTAGCGAAGACGCGGGAAGTCTTTAAATGCGCGGGCAATCTCTGAGTATATAAGGAGGCATGAGAATAAATGAATCAGTAGTCGTTTGTTCGAGCCAGGCAGAGGACGTGTGTTGTTTGAGCGAGAGAATGGCGAACTCGTAACGGTCGCCGCCCATCCATGGGGGTGGTGGACACTACAACAGTAAAGCATGTGAAGCTTGTAAAAACAAAGTTAAAAACTTACCCGTTCCATATTACGGATTGCTAGTCACTTTACCTGTAGAGAGTTCTGCGTTCGCGTAAACGATAGCTTTAGTGAGTCGGGTGCGTGCCCACCTGGCGTTCCTCAAGCTCATTTGTATTTTGCATATTTATTTTAGACCTTAAAAACGTTATCCCTAAATCGATAACGGATAAGTTATAGGCTGATGATCTGAAACTATACGGGCCTCTCAAAACCGCTAATAAAAGACCTGTCCAGGTGTACTATGAACACTGGGTGCAGTCTGAGCCACTCTTGGCAAACCATCTTTGTAATTTCTTCAACGAGATCATGAAGACGGGACAAATGCCACGAGTCTGGCATATAGCCAGGCTTTCTCTTTCATTTAAGGGCAAGCATGGCGATGACAGACGAGACCCAAACTTTTTTTTTAATGTGGAAAACTGTGATGTCAGTAAAATTTTATTTTCCGTATAATACATTAGGTATATGTTACACACATCATCTAGCTAAGCCAATGCGCATTGTGACTGTCACGTGTCCGTTTCGATGAGGCCAGGGCGAGACCACTTCAGGAGTGTGCCCCGAACGGAGGCAGCGTTTCCACGTTGTATGTCAAGATCCAGGCGTTGTTTAAAAAAGGACGATGACGTGTTATCACCGGATGACAGGTTTAACAAGGTCCCAACTTTGCGGATCAGCTGCTTGGTCCGAACGCCAGGGGCACCCAGGGTTTCAAACGCAAGAGGGCAAAATTCATGGGGATAGCCGATTGATGAGTATTTTCTCAACTTGTTAGTCTCCGCAAGGTGGGCTGCATAACCAGCTTCGGATGCGCCGCCACCGACCATAGAAGGAGCTAAGGAGTCGGAAACGGTTGCATCCCAAACTAGCATTTTGCCTCGCTCGAATGGTGTGAGTGTCATACTGGGAAGCGCGTGTAACCAGGCCCCTGAATCCTTGGCGGATACGGCGTTTAAACGAGCTCTGGCTGTGTCGTCGGCAGCTTCGTTAAAGAGACGTCGTTGTACCTCGTCGTGCAGAGGGGAACTCCAGTCACGCTGGGACAGTACGTTTTCAGGCCTACCCCCACAGCGCGCCTCAAGGTTCTCTTGAACGTGGGCTAAGCGGTTTCTAAACTGGTCGACTCCCGCTGAATCTAGAAGAAGGGTTGCCCTGTTCTCCGCGCTTAGCATCGACGAGACTATAGCACGCCCGGCCAAGGTCAGTAAATTTGGTACCCCGAGGCCCCCTTTTTAAACGGGTAGCAATGCCTGTTCTCGCGCGCTAGGCGGTAGAGATGTATTCAGCAAGAACTTGAGGGTGGACAGTGTCAAGTCGTTGAGCCTTTGCAACTCGTCGGTTCGATAAGATAAATCGGCAACTCGAAGGAGGTGGATTAGTCTTGAGGACGAAAAGGAGGACCTGAGTAAGAAAAGTTCCCGATGAGCTCCCAGAAGAGGAAGGCGAGCGGCGGCGTTTTCTAGTTTCAATCTCCAACGCTCGATTGCTGCTGGGAGCCCCTCGGGGCAAATTGGCACACCCAGTAGCTCCAGATCGTCCCTGACGGTTAGCTTGCAGCCAGGCAGGAGGTTTCGGAGTGACTGTATTTCGGGGGCCTCAAGGGTAGGGCCAAAGAGGCATATCTCGCATTTGGCCGGATTTAACTTCAGCCCGGATGTAACACTGAAATCCAGGACCCGTTGAATATCTTCGGCTACTGTGCAAACGTTTCCTCTTAATAAACCATCGTCAAGATACCAGAGGTTCAGCGGGCTCCTGAAGGAGTCCACCAGATCCTTGATACCCAGACAAAACAGGGGTGGTGCTAAGGGGTCCCCCTGCTGCAGCCCAGTGGCGGACGAAATCACATGTTCAGGCAGGACAAATATGGGAAGGGTGCCGATATGCCAGTTCGACGTAGTTTAATAGATGAGGGGCGTGGGATGCGACGGCTTTCATCAAGTGATCGCGTCGTATACAGTTAAAAGCGTTTTTAAAATCGAGCTTTACAAAGACCCCTGGAGGTTCGCGTGAGTCGAGAAAGGAACGGGCTGCGTGAATGGCTACTTCGGTTCCGGCCGGCGTCGCGAATCCCAATTGGTGTGCACCGGTTGCGTGAGAAATGGCGTCTTTGTTGTGGTTGCATCCGATCTCGCGAGCCTGCGTAGCGCAGACGAGCACGCAATAGGACGTACCGAACCGTCCTTTTTCTGAAGGGAAAATAGTCTTGCGCCAAATATCAAGGGCCGGAGGCAAGGAGGAGGAGGGGTGCCCCAAAGAA
Source organism: Dermanyssus gallinae (assembly GCA_003439945.1). Taxonomy (NCBI): domain Eukaryota; kingdom Metazoa; phylum Arthropoda; class Arachnida; order Mesostigmata; family Dermanyssidae; genus Dermanyssus; species Dermanyssus gallinae. The sequence continues at coordinate 39,706 of QVRM01005862.1, read as the reverse complement.
GGATGTCTACAACCTTTGCAAACGCGGAGAGTAGGCTGGCGGCGACGCCTTCGAGGGACAGGGAAAGAAGGTCCATTAACAACCGGGGTCTCATAAAGTCTAGCCCTGCGGCAGAGCTCTTGGAGAAGCTCTTAATCGCCGCCTGGATATCTTCCTTTGATGTGACGAAGGGCAGAGGAGATCTGGTCAGTGTCGGCCATTGTAGGTCCTCGGGAGCTAATGGGTGTTGCTCTCGCAAGGCCTCTATACGGTCGATGCCCGGCGTTAAAGTATCTATGGATACAATAAGTCTGGCGGCACCAGAAACATCACCTTCGGAGAGTTTAATAATGGACTGGCGCACGGTGTCATTTTTGAATGGTTTAGAAGTAGAGGTGCGAGGGTGCGAGGCGGCAATCACGTCTGACAGGCGCATATTCTGAGAGATGTCGCGGAGATTGTTGCGGATGATGACTGAGAGAGATAACGCATCGTTGCGTGCGCGGGGGAGGCGAGGCACTACGGGGGCAAAGGATAAAAGACCGTACCATGCTTCAACGTCGTTATCAGATGAGACTGCTGAGAGTACACGGGTAAGGGCGTCGGCCACTTGCCTCCTAATTGACTTTGGTACGATTCGGCTTAGTCTGATTCGCCCCATAACTGCTTGAATGTCCTCTAAAATTTGCGCCGGTTCCAAACAAGAGGGCACAGAGGTGGTCGTTGGGGAGAAGGAAGCCTCAGTGGCGGTGGAATGCTTGGCTGATATATGCCTTGTTAGGCCACGCCGCGTGTATCGCCCGTTGCATAGTGGACATTTGATAGTAGCTGGAGTGAGGTGTGATGCTGCTCCGTCTTGAGCTGTGCGATCGTGGTCATTCATGATTGTACGATTTGTCGTAGATTTTTACTAGCGGTAGCAGCTGTAACAGCGGCTCCAAAAGCTCTAATAAGGCCTTGAATTTAGCCGATAAGTCTGGGCTTAAGCCTGAAAGAATTTGAGACAGTCCGAGGGAGGCGCCTTTAGGGCCGAGCACAGCCTGGGTGGCTTTACCTGTGCGCTTGACGGGTGTTTTGATACGGCGATGCCTTACAACGGGCGTCCTCCGGCGAGACCGTCCCGTCAAACGTCCGCCTTTCCTCGTGGGGATTGATATAGGAGCCGGAAGTAGCAGCTGCGGGGTAGGGTCTTCGCGTGATTGAGAGATCCCGCGGACAACGCTAGCGTAAGAAGGTTGTTTTAAAGCCTGAGTTGTGTTATCTACAGACATGGCTAATACGGGGGACATGTCAGTAATCTCGGCTGCCGGATGTAGCACCTTCACCTGTTGCAGTGTCCAGGCTTCAAATATAATTCCGTTCCTTTCTCGGAGGTAAGCCAAGCAAGGACATGCAGATGAACCCGCCGCGTGAGCACCACGACAGTTCACACATTTTGCTGAACTGGGGCAGCTTGCTAAATGTCCGGGAGTGCCGCACCGTTGCATACCTGGACCATGGTACACCTGTCAGCGAAGTGTCCCGGTCTCAGACACTTGTAACATAACTTGGGTTGGTCGGGCTCGAGAACTACTTGATGAGTTTGGTATCCAAGGAAAACCGATGGCGGAGGTTGGCGCGTAAAGGAAAGAATTACCTTACTAAGCATAACTCTCGCTCCGTTCCGCATGTGGGACAATCTTTTTACGTGGTTGACTCCGAGCGGTGATAACTCGCGTAGTATCTCCTCTTCGGTTATTGATACTGGAACTCGGCGTATTCTGGCTTTAAAGACCGATAGGGATGGGCTGTGTGTGACCACCGGTAAGCTCCCTAGGGCTGAAATCGAAAGCACCCGAGATGCGTCTTCAATTCGCGAATGCCACACAATAATGGATTTTCTGTCACCTGATATTCTGCATCCGGGAGCCACGTCGTGTATATATTTGTACGTCGACAATAGCGAGCCTTCAGGAAACTCTACTGAGGCTTTGCCTTCGGATGGTTCTCTTAGGATAATCACCTTAAACGTCCCTAGTTCACCAGACGATATACTCTCCTTTAGTTTAGCTAGGCTCTTCTGCTCGCGGGACGCAGTCAGTTTTTCCCTGCGGGTCACCACACGAGTAAACCCGTCGTCATTTGTCTCAACAGTCTTGTCATCTTCAGCGCTCGTCGAGTCTGAAGACAACTTCTTGCGCTTTGAGCCTATGACGCGCTCTTCTGCCGTGGCGCTCCCACTACATTGACCAGACCCAAACGTATACCGCGGTATAGCATCTGAAAGGACGCTGAAGAAGATCTTCTGTAAATTGGTTATAAAACGGATCGAGTACGTTGTCGACCAGACCCTTCCACCGGAGCAATTCGGCTTTCGATGAGGTCGAGGAACGCGTGATGCAATTCATGTGCTTCAGTCAGAGATAGAGCGAGCTGTGGCTAAATCCGGGGGCCATTTGTATGCAGTCCTTATAGACTGCGTCAAAGCTTTCGACAAAGCACCTCGAGATCTCCTGGTGAAGTCATTCCGATACGCAGGGGTTGGTGGCTCTCTTCTGAGCGTAATTTCGAGCTTCTTTGATGAGGACACCTTACTGGTGCAAGGTGAGCAGGAAGTGTTGCAGGTAAGGCAAAATGTGGGAACCCCGCAAGGCGACCCATTGAACTGCGTCTCCTTTACTCTACTGCTTGCCGATTTTGTCGATCATATTCGACGGAAGTTCCAGAAGGCCACAGTTGGGATGTACGCAGATGACATAGTGGTCGTTCATCACGACCTGGGTGCCATCAAGCGCATCACTTCTCTGGCGAAGGTGTTCCTTGTCTCAAGGGGGCTCGAAATAAACGCCATGAAGACCAAGGCTATGAAATTCAGAAGAGGAGGTCGATTGGCTGCTAAAGACGTTATACGATTGCGGCGGCCAATCCTTGGATTTCGTCAACTCTTTCCGGTATCTGGGGCTTCGGCTTCATTATACTGGGACGACCTTCACTGATCACATCGTCGAAACAGTGCGCACAGCTCTAATCTCTCTTTATGGAGAGGTAGGCGACGTCCGGCGACTGTCGGTCCCGACGGCAGTGGCACTTTTCTACCTCAAGATTGTTCCAACGCTGATGTATGGTCTCGACAGAATGTGGGAACACCTCACTCGGGCAAACTTTGGTCTGCTTGAAAGGTGTTTCACAATGTACATGAAGCGGGTACTTTGCCTGTCAATACGGGCAAGGAGCCGCTTTGTGTACCTTATGTCTGGCTGTGCACCGGTTGTTGGAATAATTCGATTGAGATTGAAGACGCTGCGTACAGTACCATTCGAGAGCTTTATCTCAGAATGGGAAAATAAAGTTGAACAAGCCCGACGAGAGGTTGGAGACCTGGATATTTTCAGTGCCTCTCACCTCTGGTCTGGTCTTGCATGTGACAATCGCCATGTCTACACCAGATACATAGTTCATGGCTATCATCACCTGGTCTGTTCGAATACGAGTTTCGACGAAGAATACACGGAGTGCATCTGTCGACTGTGCTCTCAGGCGTGTACGAAGTTTCATGCGTCTGCCTGCCTGGCCCTTGCGAAGAGATCGCTGCACTGCCTCTCTCGAATAACATGCCGCGAGCAGCTGACTACATAATTGTATAATCTGTATAAATATCTATGTTATATGCATACTCAATATGAGTGAAATAAATAAGATGATGAATAAAATACCTGTACTAAAGAGTACGATTGAGGTGGTTTTTAAATCATGTGCGGATAACGAAATGCTTATATCAGTGCCGAAATGTGCAGTATTGTGTTTAAAGGAAGCCCATAACTACATGCCACATGGGGAGGCTATCCCTATTTTAAATAGCATTAGGGACCTCGGGGTTGCGGTGACACCAGAACTGGATTTTAGCTTTCATATCATACAAGTCATCCGATCAACTTGTCCTCTATCCAATACCATATTTCGTTGTTTTTTTAATTCCAGATTACAATTTTTACATGAAGTTTTATATTAACTTGGTTGTACCTAAATTTACCTATTATTGTGAGGTTTGGCGGCCTTAGTTAAACAAACGCATTGAAGCAATGGAAATTGTAAAAAGGAACTTCCTTCATCGTGTCTCATTAAGGTGTAATATTGCCTGAGATTCTATTGTGATAAGCCATATTCCGGAACTGCAGTCCATAGAAGATTATCGCATGTACAATCGTATTATGACTCTCATCAAATATCACACTACTTTAGCGTTCGTTTAAACAATCTTAAAAGCGGTAATACCATCTCGTCAAAACAACTTGCGAAGACATATCGCGAAAATGACATGTCTTCGTGGCGGATGGCAGGGCATTGAGAACTTAGAACGCTAACGGCGCAAATGTGGACACACAATTAAACTGACTTTGTACGAATCTAGGTATTGGTTTTTCAATCGTAATATTGCGAATAATGTTACCCTTTGACAATATAAAGATGCATTCGAATTTAAATGAAGTAGTAGATAACAAGTATAAACAGATGCAGGCACGTCAACAGCATGCTATAGGCGTCATTTTTATAAAACTGTTTCCTAACCTAATATCACACAATAAAGTAGAAGCATCGTGCATCAAAGCTTTCGGGCCAGCTACCCGACCGGCAGCATGTACCCAAACAATATAAAGGGCTCAACTCGCGCTAGAACTTATATCGGCACGTCCCATTGGGCTTATAGAAAATCGGGAGCTTACACATTCCCCGTGGTGGAATCGGTGCATGGTGGTTTTCACGACTATGTGACGCAGTGTTTGATATGGGGCCTTCCACCGATGCGTTGTTATTGTCCGGTAAAGGAACTGGGGTCCACTTCAGTGTTTTTTTATTGACACTGTATTCTAAAGATATGAGTTGGAATACTCTAGGAGTAGTATCGTAACAACTACCCATGCGCATAGCCTAGAGAACGCATGCAGAGTAAACGATACGACATGTGAATGTTTGTTTAAAGGAAATCACTGAATTTTTGTACTAATCAGTCCATATTACTATTTTGTGTAAGTAAACGTGTTAATTTCCAGCTTAAAACAATCCTGGCCTGTTAATGTTTAGCTTAAAACAACCCCCAATTGAGATTGCGTTGCCCCGGTGGAATTCAAATGTTTCTTAGAACTCTAAGGCGTTCTGATTCTCTCTCATAACTCCTCATCTTTTGCGACATAACCAATGATAAGCCATTCAAAGGACGTAGGGTTTTCTTTGGTTGGGACGCTGAGGCGCTCTTCCAAAGACTATTCGGCCGACACACTAGACTATGCTGTTCCGTCCCTTCCTGTCACGAGTACTTTCTGAACCCAAACCAAGCTATGTCTCCCGGAAGCCACGTTGCACTTAGTAGAGATACTCTGATCCCGACTCACGTTCACACACTGGCAGCACCAAGTAATCACTGCTACAGGCAAGCTCCCGACCTTTGCACGCCCTCTCGCACTGAAGCACCATATCCAAACCCCCTAAGGTGCTCCCTCGTCGTGGCTCCCGGGGGAACACACCCGCCGGGAGTAGTAGACTCGCCCCCTTCACGCCTAACTGACGAGATGCGTAAGCAGTTCCCAGTCGGGTCAGGGATATGACGACTAGCTTCTAGCGAGTTGGAGCCCTACACTACCGGCCCACGCTCGCAGAGAGCTTCCCGCCGTGGCGACCGTGTATGCAACCGCATTTTCTAGTTAGTCCTCTTAAACAACAAGTTTTCGCACCCCGATTGTTGCTGTTGAAATGGCCGCGTACGTACATGGGCATAATACCACGATTCGGGTGCTATTCCAACTTTATAGAGCTTAATGCAAGGCTCGTCTTGTTAAACGATGAAAGCGCGCGAAATCAGGATAGTTCTAGGTGATTTCTCCCACATATGACCTGGAGTTAGTTCTGTCGAATTTCATTGAGCATTGTACCGCTAGTGCGCTTCTCTGCTGGAGAAAAGACATAGAAAATCAGAATGACGCCATGTGCTACAATTGGAGCCACTCACAAGCATCTACAGAAGTGGTGGTATCCTATGAAAAAGAATCGACATTGAAAAGCGCCAATAATCTTGTGTGATAAATAACGTGGAGTGGGGATTTCTTATAACATGCGGAGCATGTGATCGAATCCCGCGACGTATGCAGCGTTTTTGGACATTCAAAAAGTTTTGATATGCAGACTGATAATCAGCAAGTTCTTGAGCAAAATGTAAATTGTCATTAAGATATGCTCTGTATTTGACGGAGAAGCATTTTAGTTCTAGAGAAAATATCACGCACACCAAGAGGCTGCGATGTGAGTCCCAGAAAACTTCCGATAGAGTGAGAGATGGGCAAGACCGAGTGGGTAAGCTTAATCCTGACAATGGATTTTTCAAACATACAAGTTATTATAGCCAGGAATCATATGCATTCAGCAGCTTTTGATTAATTCTGTCAAATACACGCGAGAAGTTCAAGTAAATAACTATTGTCAGACGCAATTCAGTCAATACCTACGTCAGTTATGTATAGTGACTCTCCATGGTGTTTCTACTACTACGTTCCCACAATTTGGTTTCATCCTTCTTGTGTGCCTTCTTAGCCCTTGATCTATTTTGGCTACCATCAGTGTACCTTATAGCTTATTTGTCTATGCACGGTTGATGCTCCTCGTCATGTTCAGTGTTCTTCACCGGTTTTCTACCGCGTTCTCGAACTAAGATGAGCGACCCGAGGGCGACCTAAATAATACAGGAAGCACTTGTGTGTGTATTTAACCCAGACGCCCGCTAGTGCAGGAGAACAGATAGACAACCCATATCGTTGTCACCAGAAAACAAAGACATGGACCAGCCGGCTAGATCGACATGTTGTCGTTAGCGACTAAACAAATAACTACCTGAGACGGCCTTGTAAGATGGACGAGCATCGTTGTCATTCGAGAATAGAGACGGACGAAGGTGGCAGAAGTTTATCAAGGTCCTCGTAGTGCGTAACTTCGCAAGATGCGATTCAAGATAACCTCGCGTCTGTTAGCAAGTTCGTACAGGCCGCCATCTATCCGGTGGTTGACCCACAGTGTGGTGAATTTAGTGTGTGTTCATTCTTCGATAGATCGTGGCACACGCACTTCAATGTATTTACATGCGGTTCCGTGCGTACTGCCACCTACCATCTAGTGATTAGCTAGCCCAAGAACGCGACGGGATAAACAAAGCGTTTGGCATCAACAAAGCTATAGAGGCACTACACAGGAAGGCGATGGGTACGCCCAGCGGACAAATCACGGGTTATCCTATAAACACCTGAAGACTGACACCAACGTTATGGCACCAGTGATATGCCACCACTAAACCTCTCCAGCCAATGTAAGAGTCAAGATATTCCGGATGGAGACGCTATAAACTAATGCTATCAACAAAGAGAAGGCAGGTTATTAGGCATCTCAAGGTAAAACAGAATAAAATCGCATTACATACGCGGTGTTTATAAGACTTCCCTAAAAACCATTTATTGCAGACATTTTCCGGTAATTTACATGGTTGTACAAATGCTGTAAATGCACCAGAATCAACTGGTGCAATTACAAGCTTGGTTGCGACTTAAATCAAACGAAATCTGAAAGCGGCAATCACCATGTCCAGCAAGAGGTTCATCAGTCGCTGGAAGTGTGCCAAGAGGAGGCAGCTCATGGCTTCCATCACAAAATATGTACAAAGGGAAACTATCTTGGTAAAGATAAATGCGTGTGCATGTTTTGTGGGAAACTTTGTATTGACAGGCATCACATCTTGACGAGCCAATAGTTGGACGAAACATCTTTTCGAATGGAGACCACATCTTAGTACATATACCATCAAAATAAAATGCATTTTTATTACCGTCTGCTGTCAATGTTTGACGAATATATATATATATATATATATATATTTGTTAAGGTCCGCACATTAGCGCGCACAGGGGAAAAACATCTCGGCTAAAGTGGGAGATATCTGCATACTGCAGAGCGCGGGGCGCCGTTAAAGACGCATTTGTCGAATATTACGCACGCCCGAAAAAAAGGCCAATCACTGGTGCAGATTTAACCTAAGGTTGCATGCACTATTATGTTAGGATTAGGTCATATTCGAAGACGACCTTTATTATCTTCGCTTTATTATATTACTTACTTATCTCGGCAACACTGGTACTTTAAACATTTTTTAGAATGTTGTTTGAACTCCTGGACTATCATCCGTGCCCTGCGATCTTGAAATTTCCGTAAGGCATATCGTTAAGGCGCCGAGGACAGGACACGTGAAGATATCTAGGATTTCCCCAACAGCCATTGTGGCATCATAGCCGCTGATTCTTAGCAGTGTGTTTTTATCATCTATTTTCAATGAGGATTGCCATTCAACGTCGAGGGATTGAACATGGCCACATTCCGGCAGCTGTCACCCAAGACTAGCCCACATACACAGGTAAGTATGTGCGCTAGTCATGGTTAAGCCACATAAACCACAAAAACGGTGCATTTACTTTTATGGTAGAGAGGGCCACCTGCCTGGCTTTGCCAGGACGGGAGAAGTAACCTCTTCTTATGAGGATATGTCAAGCTTCCCCTTCGCAACAACACGTTTTTCATACATTGCATACAGGTACCCAAATGTAATAACTGTTTAGTAATAATACAATTAGTAGTATTACAATCTAATTACTTAATAATATTTACCTACAGCTCACACGAAGGTACCATTTTGCCAATATTCGCAGGAAAAACCTATACTGAAGACGACGTATTCCATTTGTCTGCTAGCATGCTCGTGAGATTGAGATGAAGCGCGCGCGATGGTAGCTGTAATTGAGTATGACCAGGTGCATGGAACTATGGCACAAGGAATCGTAGCCTTCATCATTACGCGCGTTGCTTATGGCGAGGATGAGGCAACCGATCCCACCTATATGGAAGCAATCTAATCATTGTTCTCGCTATAATAATTGATATCGTTATATAGGGAGGCCTTTCGGCGAACGACGTTTGTTGAAAACTAGTATGTTCAGTGACCATTTGTTTGCCTAAGCGGCCATCTGCCTTAACAGATAGAGTTTGACTCACTCTTTCCTCACACCTTTTTAGATTAAATAATGAAAAAGTCTTCAGCATTAGTATTGCCGATCAGTAACATTAACAAATGTTGAACAATAATAGGTTTAGTATTACCTATCAGTAACATTGACAAATACTTTGACGCTTTGAGCTCCACGCATTTCACTCCAGAATTCCTCGCCAACAATACGTCGAGGTGACACTGCCCTACTTTTAGCAAGCCCGTAATAAAGTCGACAACTTTCTTTTTTCTCTTCGTAGATTCCTGCTTGCCGAACCCTCTTGCTTACCCTCATATGGAGTTCGTCAGGCAGAAACGTCGTAAGCTTGATCGTCTCGGTCATCGTTACGCTCGTAATAAGGCTGATCCTGCCTCGAAGGCAACTAATTACTCGGCGCTTAGGTCCTACAGAAAGTTCAGGAGGATGGCTTTTTCTCTGTTTACTAAGGCTCGGGTATTAGTCCGCGTACGGTTAGCCAACTACCTACCTGCAACCGTTTAACGAAGATGTCCGAGATACCATCGTGGGCGTGCTCCACATTAAGTTATCCCTGACAGCAGGCCATAAGCGGTCCTAACGGTCGCTATGGCTGGCCTAGAAATCCGTCGACCTTGACTGGGCATGTGTGCTCCGCTTCCATAGGCGGAGCGGATAATTTCATTTAAGGAGTTGTTCTAACTTTTACGTAACAAAAATACAGAGCTACTTGAAGCAATGCCGAGTCTCGATTTCTCCCGTCTGGTGACACGTCAAGCTCGCATGGCGACAACGTTCTAAAGGACCTGGGCTATAATCATCTATGTATACCGAAGAGAATTATATCCTGCTAGCAAGATCACCTACCAAATGACGCTAACAAGGTGTGTGCCTACTAAAAAGTGACTTTGATTGAACAAGGTGCGTACAAACGCCCTCCAATGGGCTGGAGCAGCAACGGGGACGCGTTTATTGCAGCACTGGAAGGGTAAATAAAAAAATCGGAATGCTTTTGGATAATCTTGTTGCGCAGTTTCAAAAATGTTCTTCTATAAAATTGAATTGCGCTTCTGTAACTTATCGTATGTTATTTTGCCACTATTTTGCGTAACGTTGGCAGACTATAAGTGTGCGAACTGTTATAATTCGGCTTTTTGACGTGCACTAGATTTACAGTTTCTGTACGTGTTGATATATGTTCAAAACCGTAACAAGATTCGTGCTCTTTCTATACATATCGTTCCTTCTGTCCCTCCCTCGAACTTATCGCCTGAACATAAGCCTAATGGAAACGCAATACTTTCTAATATTAGAACATCCACGCTCCAAATTACCCACCGATCACCGTCTTTCTCAAAGCAATGGCAAGCACATTTTGCGTAATGTTACCCCGTACTCTGGCAATGGCCAGATGTGATAATGCAATTATGCAGCGGTATGTTCTGCAGCTTCTATCCAACCGAACTGCCGGATTATGTAATGTTTGCGGTTGGAATAAAGTTAGGTTCTTGTTCGTCATATGCATTTCCTCGATACGGTACAATCCTTTGTTTAGCATTGTGCTAGCTTTAGTCATGTTAGAAAGGCTTTGTCAACGTTTAGAAAGTCGATTGCGTATGACTCTATTGACATGTGGACTTCGTCTGGGAGGATGTCAATAGCGTCGCTATATTATATGTATATGACCGCATAGTCAGCTGCATGCTTACACGAGGCGCCTTGAAAGGCCTCGAGTCACTAAGGAACGCATGCATCGGAATACACTCAGACGACTACGACCGGAGAGTGACATCTGTGTTTTGTTGGGCACTAATTTTTCATATCTCCGCTTCTTCTCCGCCATTATGTTTCTATCAAACACAAGGTGGCTCTGTATAGTACGCGCTTATTGGCGGATGATCGAGGGTGATGCTATTGACTGCTTACTACTGTCGGCGACGTCATCGTCGTTGTCATCCCCAGATTAGGCAAGTTAAGTTCATCATCAAGATTGGCTGTTCTCCGGCTGTCTCCGACGTCAAAACTGTACGACAATCAAATTGAACAATGTTTCGACGTCGAGACAGGCTGCCGGCCGCCCGGCGCGGGTTCGTAGAGCGTTCTCTCGCAAGCTAGAGAAAGCAGCTATAGGGCAAACGTTAAACTACTACTATACTATCACGACCACTGCTATAAGAACTCATGACAACAAGGACAGACACTTGATTTGACCTCTTAGGCGATGGGTTCGCACAAAACGCTGTTTTTTTAATAAACGCAAACGAAACAGTACGCAAACGCAGACGAAGCACAGCACCGAATCGAACTGACGAACGTGTATCGTCGTCGTGGGTCAGTCCTCCTTTCTCATGTTCCATTCTAGATATTACATGCAGCAGCATATTTGGGGAGTAGAAAATGTGTAATCATCCTCACGCTGAAAGCTTCGAGCCACTAAAAAGCTAACGAAAACTTTGCTAAGCAAACTCTGACGGATACGGACGGATATTTCAGCCGACGCGGTGGTAGGCTGCCGATGCGTCTCGTCTATAGAATCTGCTCGTTTACTCAATTATAACCTACGCGAGCAATATTTTTAGACGCATTCCCATGTGATCATATCTCGTTAACGCCGGCTTTTGGTATGACTTATTTTGTCTGGCTTGCGCCCAGTTTCTACGAACTAAGTTTTACTTTGTGAATTTCTAGCAGCATTTTACGTTGTGGACCAATGCTGTCTCGCAGCACACCATTTTCTGTTCCGTTATATTTTTTGTTCTTGAACAAAGGTACACGTTCAATTGTAATGCATTGTAAAATCGCACGGACCAGGGAGATTACGTGTACTATTGTACATGTCTGTTAGATTGTAGGCGGGTGAAGTGACTGCAATTACGAGCCGTTGGCACGATAGACAACTTCCTCGCTTGAAAACCCAATAGGATTCATTTTATAACTATGAGCAGGATAATGCATAAGCGCGAACAATGCCTCTTTAGGTGTGAGATGATATATCTATAGACACAGAACACGATTTATATTCTAGACCATATTCGTGGGGCGAGTCGATAATGGAAACGGAGCAATATGCTTTCCAGTTTCGAGCGGTAATATTTATGTGTGTACGTAGGGTTACTTGCAATTTGATCCAACTGGGTGAAGTCCAACAGCAGATTAGGCATGTCTGCAGTTATATCAAGGCTGTTTTTCGCCTTGGAAAGCCTTTAGTATAATAGCTCGCTGGTCCGTCACGCCAAACGTCCCCCTGAAGGAAGGACGCTACACTGAACACTGTCACTGTGCGGCTTTTCTCACCTAACTTGCATGCTTAGTTTCCTTCACTGTGTATTTCTTAGTAAAGTGCACCCCAACGACCACAGTGCCCATAGCTATCTTAAGGACGTCAGGACTGTGTCTGAGTTGAGACCCGGATCGATTACGTTTAAACATATCTCTATATATCATGGCAACTAGCTTTGGGAATCTCTCCTTTTTTTTAACGATGGGGTATTTTGTAAATAGGTAATGTACATGCGTCATTAGCAGTGACTAGGGTGGGACTCACATTCATTCCGGATTCCTTCCCAGACCCTCACGTATACTAAAGGCGGAAAAGCGCCGCCGTATTATGGGTAGATACTCAAGAAGGAAAATGAACGGTAGCGTAGCATCATGCGTCAGGAGGAGTGGGACGGCCGGGACGAGGGTGCTTTAGACGCCGGTGTCCAGAAACGAATACCAAGCATTAAAAATTGGCTAAATAGGCCCGGGGGAAACTGACCTTCGGCACAAACAAGGTCCAGACGGGTCTAAGTAGCCACCAATTATCCTGCAATTAACTTATAACCACATTTTGAAGTGTCAAGTTATTTCTCTAAATTGACCGCTGAATTACGTAATCACTAAGAAGATTACAATGATCATTGGGCATTGTTTTGAATGCAAACGTTTGTTGGAAATATTTAACTTCACAGTACACTGAGCCTAACTAAAACGTTTACTGGAGATCAAATTGACAACTTACTGGACAACTTATGACAAATCTACAATTAACATTGACACTGTTTTTTTCTTACAGTGATGCATTTAAAATAGAATGGTATCAAGAAACGAACCCTCCGACGGTAACAGACGTTGTAGTATGTCCAGTACGAGTGGGTGCATTTTATATAATTTTCTCTCTCACCAACGATTTAATTTTCGTGCCGCTAGTATTCGAGACGCTCAGGAGATTCGGTCCTAAGGCACTGGTCGCTTCTCCAGAAGATTCGCAAACAAATTAAACTGGCGACACGGAAAAAAGAGCTCTCGACTGTCTACTTCAGCGGCTATCTCTGGCGTTCAGCGCAGCAATGCGGCAGCAATAATGGGCACAATGAGAGGTTGCTTTGAGGATAAGCTCGACGGGAAGCGCTCCTCACAACATCTCTTGTGTTCTTAGCTAATCACATTTCTCTGTAATCCTAAAATTGAATTATAGATACATTTTATCCTAAGAAGAGGACAAGAGACTATTTTCTACCTAAGGATATTATTGCATGATAACTTTGGTGGCGTTTTCGCTGGTAGTGTATTCACGTATGAAACGTTGCAATAAGGCAAACTATGAATTAAATTAGAATTTAGCAAAACATAGCGAATATTTAAGACAAGGGTAAAAAACGCGTGCTCACGTAGCGTGCAATACGCATTGCCATATCTGATCCGGCCGGTTGACCTCCTTATTTAGAGCTGGTTCATTGTCTCGTGTAGGAACTACAATGGCATTAGAGAGGCTATAGAAAAACAGTTCATTACAATCTTTTTGGCAATTTCGTCTAGAAATGGCTCGGTATTTACGTCAAAACCAAACAAGATGTGCTTTTAAAATAGGCGTCGCTATATCGATAGAGATAAACTCCATATGCTTAATAGCCTGCAGTAGGTGTTTGCTGAGAATTAAATGCAACTAGCAGTGCAGGGAGGTTAAAACGCACGTTCTCCAGAACATTACCTCTAGGCAAGCATACAGCAAACCACAGTTTTGGCCGATAACGTAAGCATCGTGAAGTCGTATTATTGGAACCTTCTTTTCGAGCTACTGTTGTACCTTGAGTTGCCCATTTGCTGCATGGATTATTTATGTCTATGGCGAGGATTCTTTATATTTATGTCTCATTACAAGGTTATCCGAGTGCAGAGCTCTCAGTTGTAGTTACATTCTGGTGGCGGAAGTGAGCGGCAATTTCCTGAATACGATTAGGAACTTTGTTGTCGTTGATACGGTGTCAGAAATCGTTTTGTACATTATTTATTGGCTAGTACGCTTTGCATAATTAGACTTTCCTACAGGTTAACACATGATGAACTTTGATATAATTAAATATTTAAATAGTGGCGTAGAAACATTAGTATGTTTAATAATAAAGCAATGGCATTAGTATACATATGATTATCCTATTATCGAAACCACAAAGGTTATGCAAATTTTAAAATTGATCATATTATATTTGATTTAGGCGAGGTAGATGCCAGAGTGGTTGATAATCAAGAGAATAAACATAGTCGAACAAATATAAAGTAATCATAAAAATATGGAGCATAGATGTCTTAATAAATGGTGTTTACGGATTTTTCAAATTTTTGCTAGACATGTTTTAAAATAATTTGACTAGATTTTTTGGACCATCACTGATTGCTTAGTTTTGTTGACTCATAGTATGTTTATGTACGTCTTTATTTAACAGTTAACAGATAAGGTGTCTTATATGGTGTATTTGTTTTTTAGATAGATGTTTGAAATAAGGCCAATTGCTTAATTGCTTGTACGTGTAATGGTTTGTTCATTCGCAATTATTTCTGAAGTTTCAAGTAACAAATTATTTGTGCTACAATTAAGTATTTACATTTTCTAAAACAATAGTGGTTTTACTCACACAGCTATGATTTTGGGCAATTCCGCAACGCAAAACCAATAAAAATAAATTGCTCACTTTAGAAAATTACTTTATGTTTCACGTAGTTTATCACTACGTTTTCGTCGTTTTCAGAACGAGCTCAATATTTACGCTTGGAATATCTGAAAATCTGCGTAGGGACCGACACACTAATTTGCTGTTAGAATACAGAAAATCGAGGGCTTTGTTGAACTGCTGGGGGTTATATTGTGATAAATTATAATTTCAATTATCTAATCATTTTATTATATTCGCATTAAGTATTCGTAATATGCCAATGGCTCAGCGCTTTTTTTCTGCGAAGATTTAAGCAAAAAAGCGCGCTTGAACTCTCAATACTAATCTCTCAAATACTAAAACGGTATATAGATAAGCATCAAGCATCACATCATATGTGCGCCAAGTGATTCTCCAGAAGTTGTTTTCAATAGAACCCAGCAGTCGCGGACGACTTACAGATATAGTTTAACGTTTTAGGGTAGAATTAGCTGTATGAGACGAATACCACTGGCTAGGTGACAAAGCTTTAGGTAGCGATTTGCTGTGAATAAAAACAAGTACACGGCGGGGGCGCTATACGACAAAGTTACATGCCAACAATTACGAGAAGTTTTATATAACTTTGTGGCTTGAGTAAACTTGAACAAGGAGAAAAGGCGTTTTATTTCCATACATTCTACACCTTATTTATATATATATATATATATATATATATATATATATATAAATAAGGTGTAGAATGTATGAATATATATATATATATATATATATATATATATATATATACATGTACATATATTATATATATATATATATATATATATATATATATATATGTAAGGTGTAGAATGTATGGAAATAAAACGCTTTTCTCCTTGTTCAAGTTTACTCAAGCCACAAAGTTATATAAAACTTTCTGACAGACCTGTGTAAGGACACTTTCAATCCAATCGCTAAATCCGAGGGCTTTTGCAACGCCTGCTTATTAATCTGACGCTCGTGGCAAGAAGTCTGTTTTCCGCGCGCTCGGAGGTCAAAAGGTTAGGTCGTTTCTGTTCGTTTCATTGACTCTGAGATTTGCGCAGATGTCGCGACTTGGCTTTATATATATATATACGAGGACGGATATACAAGTTTTGAGATAAATTTATAAAGAAAGGAATATTTAAGAAAATGTTTTTGTTCTCACCAGAATAGCTCCCACCCGCTGCAATGCACTTGTGCCACCTTTTTTTCCCCACACTTCCAAACATTTTAAAGTTTTTTAAAAAAAAAATTTGAGGAGGGTTATATGCAGTTACGCACTACTGCTGCGAGAACGGAGTTTCTATCTCGAGCTGTGTGGGACTCGACCCCAGCGGATGGATGTTACGCCGCTGAGACCCATACCCACTAAACGCACCTTCCCCCTTAAACTTCACTCTCTGATGGCCCAGATCTCCATAGAACAGTGCTATGGGCCATCAGGAGAAGTGGCGAGTGCCCTATCGAATCAATCGGCCGGGGTCACTCACGGGTTTCCCCACCTGTCAAGTGCACTTTGTCCCAGCCCTTGCGAACCCGTTTGATTCAAAGTTGCGCTTTCTTCAGCCGTGCTGGCCTCAAAAAGATTCTGTCTGTCCTTGAAACATTTTTAAGTGCGTGATTCGAAAAAGAGCTGAGTTACCCCTGCGATTTTTTCTTTATCTCGTCTATAGTCTCGAAACGTTGTCCCTCTAAATTTTTGGTTTGCGGAAACGGGAAAATAACGTACGGAGCTAGGCCCGGCAAATTGGGGGGTTGCGAAAAAATTGGAATTAAATTTTCTATCGAATCCTGTGTGTGCGCCGGTGCGTTGTCATGATTGGGGATCCGAAAGTTGGTTGCATTGAGTTCAAACTTTAGGAGTTCTTGCGTCAGACGTTTTTGCGCAATAATTTTTAAAACTTCGTGGTAGTATTCTTTATTTACCGTATAATCAAATGACAAAAACGAGCGGAAAATGTTTCCTTTGTAGTCGAAAAATTAATTCTTGAAAGCACCACTGGTAGGATCGGACGTTGGTTTCAATGTAGTAATCATATATCCATGACTTGTCCCCTGTAGTCACTCTGAAACAATTCAGGGTGTCCTGCTCCCGCTTGAGTGTTGAATTCGGACATTAGCCAAAAAGCGTTTGTTTGCTGGAAATTTAACATTTTTGGAGCAAAATGTGCTACCTTAGTACGCATAAAATATTGGTCAATACTGTTACAGCTAATCCATGGGATGGATACCTTCAATTCCTTGGCTATCTTAACAATACGCAACATTTTTTGAGACACATATAATAAGCAGTTTGTAACATTTTTACTACTTTATAACATATGATCTAATTTTTAGCATAAAACATGATGGAAATTCGTTGCCCTCCCCCCCCCCATTATCGCCTCCTTAAAAATCACCGAATATTGTTTTCTTCATCTCGTTGAATCAAACTCAAAAACACAAGCGCTGCGACTAATTGCCGAAATTTAATCCATGTTTAGCTGATGAATGGCGCATCTAGGCAAGGTAAACAGAAACATTTTAGTGGTAGCAAATGCTAATTATGGCACAATTGTAGAACTGCTGTACCGCGATGATCGCCACTCTAATATCGTGATCATAATTAGGCGAATTGTGAAAATCGCACTAGTCGCCTCAGGTTGCGTCAACATTGATTAGATCACGTTAGATAGGACCAATACAAATGCTTTCTGTTACACCGCAATAACAAGTGCGGATTGCATTGCATAAAAGCACACGCTTTTTGAGACTCCACCCTTATAGAACACAACATTTATGGATGCAATGTTGCAAAATCGCCAAAAAAGTGAAGTAACATTTGCATGTGGATTGTATTTTGTAAAACACGTGCGTTTTTGGTACACGTTCGTCTTAAGAAATGCCTTATGACACTAACTGATATAGCAAACAACGTCTATGATAATATCAATGTATTAGAGTATTTATATTGTCGTCGTAGGTAATTATGGTGGCAAACAGAAGCGTTGTCTTCAGCATTAGACATGCTCCACAACGTATGTTAAACTGTCAAACAGGAAAATTATGAAATTGGATAAAATCTTAAAACGTTGGCTATAAACAAACACTATTGAGTAAGACGGCGGCAAAGGATAAAGCACTTCTTCGCGGAGCGCCTCGGCTCGGTTAGACAGCGAAATCGACCTCACCTTTGTGGAACCCGGCCAGTAGTCAGCGCCAATAATGAGGTCATACAGAAAGAGAAACCGCAGAAGTTGTATGGGTAGGGAGAATAGGTTATTTCATGAAGTTCGCCTCGCACAACGAACACCACCTACATATCTGCGGTTATAGAAAGTGGACGGCTTACTACGTGAGCCGATGCGATACGCCAGATTACAACGACAACACAGCATCCCTCGGTTCCATTTTTGTACGAAATTACTATATTATTACGCATCATATTTATTCCACCATAGTTGTTGGTAGTAGGATTGGGTTGACACACATGGTGTGCTACGAAATTATAACAATATCTCGTCGCACACGCGCTTGTAATGAGTATGAGTCTAATGCCGAACACATTAGAACATTATATCGACAGATGTTGCACTCACCACAACACTTACACACACACAGTCATGTTAATATCATAACATTCACCCTTGATGCACATATAATGGTGATGACCGTGCCATGTTACCCTGCACACGAATAAGAAAATTTACGTTTCGGTCTTCCCTGAATGTTCTGTACATGTCGAGTGTAATTGCACTGTCGGTAATTTGTCCAGGTCTAAGTCTTCTACCAGAGTGTGTTCTCCTCATAGTTCTAGTGCCAGAGTAGCACTGACGCGTTTTGGGTAATCCCAGTACACGTTTCACAAAGCACGCCTTTACACGGTCAATTTTTTTGAGATCGCGTAATGCTGGGTGCGGCGCAATTACTGGGAGACAGTACTGGAGTATCGGGGTAATTTTATTTCTGAATATTTTCGTTGCTGTTTCAAGATCCGCGTCTTGAATGTCTCTGAGTAGCATAATCGCGGCCGTGGCCTTTGCTTGCAGTTCCTCGATGTGTCTGCTAAAAGTCAGTAGCGGTGTCAGGGTTACAATAAAATACGAGAGATGGTTGACCAGCCGAAAACAAGTAATGTTGAAGTTGACGCGATGGTCGGCAACGGCGTATGAGCCGCCGCGGCTAAAACGGAGTATCTTTGTCTTAAAAATATATATTATCAGTCGGTTCTCCGCACACCATTTTGAGATTTCTGTTAAGTAGAATTGTACGTGATCCCGTGATTTGGCTAAGATGACGAGGTCGTCCGCGTAGAAGGCATGCGGTGCTTTCATTGTGCGCAGAAGGTCTGCTAAGCCAGCAATGTACAGTAAAAAGAGAAATGGGCTTGCAGAGTCGCCCTGCGCTACTCCAGTCTTTTGTGTAACAGGCTCGTTATAAAAGTGATTTCCGTTTCTTATGGTCAAAAAAATGTGGCTCAGCATGTCTCGAATTAAATTTAATAGTTTGCCATTAATATCGAACCTCCGGAGGATTTCGAGAAGGCGATCCCTAGGCACACTGTCGAACGCAGTTTGAAAGTCGACAAAGGCCGCATACGTCATATTTTTGTCTCGTTGGCGTTCACTTACGTGCTCAATTACAAACCGTACCGCGTCTGCTGTTGACTTTCCTGGCACAAATCCGAACTGTTCACAGGGCAGATTCGCTTGTGCATTCATATCTCTTCACTATGAGCGATGTGAGCAGTTTGTATAGGACACTAGTTAGGGCACTCCTCGATAGTGTTTCGGGTCAGTGGGATCCCCTAAATGTAAGCGGGCTGCATGAGTATTTTTCTCCACTCGTAGGTATTCTGCCTTGTCGGAAGCATTTGTTATAAAGCCTAGTCAGATACGGGCCTATAGTTTGCACGTTAGCTTTTAAATGTTCATACAGAATAATATCCAACCCAACTGATTTGCCATTTTGTCTCGATATTATTGCACCTATGACTTCATCATCTGTAAACACAAGAGTTTCGTCTGAGTCATCTGTGGACGGGAGTGTATATTAGTTTCCTAAAAGGTTTTTGAAATGTCTGATCCACTCGATATCGTTTATGAGCGAGTTTCCTGGATCGAATCTATGTGGTAGGAGGAGCCACGGTTTATTCACACTGAGCTGTATAAGATTTAGACGTCGCTATTGTTCATAGTGTTGCCGTTTCTTTTGTGTCAAGTTTTTAAAAGCTCGTTTCATTAGCGCTAGATGGTAAAATCCTTTCTAGCTATAATCTTTGTTGTTACAAATTGCATATTTTAAAACTCTACATTCATTTGTGCTTGCACGGCCTTTTTTATCTAGTAAGCGATGATATGTGTATAGCCAAGCGGGGGGCCCTCTCGCTGCAGTCTATGTCACCAAAGTTTTGCATCGATTGTATCAGTATATGGGTGTTTAGCGATCGGCTTATTCTACAACTAGGTACTGAGGGCGCGATAGGTGTCTGGGCGCGAGATAAGTCGAATGTTACCTTACAGTGTTTGCGGAGAGCTGAGGGTAGTGACCGAATTATGATCCCTGTCTGCGATGCTGACGACGATACAATATCGACTGTGCTAGCGCCGTTCCAGCTCATGTATGTTACTTCTGTATAGTCATTTTCAATTTGCAGTCTTAGTTCTTGTGTCCAGCTATAGGGGCAGAACAAAATTAACAAAACCCCAAAGACGTAAGGCTTAAATGAAGCGCGACGCAACAAAATGTCATTGCACTTCGAGTTCCATGTGGCTGCAATTGACTCAGTTCGTTCAAATCTCTACGAAGACGTGTCTAGTTGATATGTTAGTTCAAGTATATACCTACTTTGGTGGTTGACCATGCAACAGTCAGCGAAACTGATTCCTCTTACTATGATTAGTATTATACTACTATTACTATTATTAGTATTACTTTATTCTTTATTACCGTTCCTATTCATTTGTACTGTACTCCCGTACTAGTGGTTGCGTCGCGAGGCTATAATGTCTCACAATACAAATACAAATACTAACGACAACAACAACGACAACGACGACAACAACAACAACAACAAACGACAACAACAACAACAACAACAACAGCAGTAGCATGGCGTAACACAACAAGCACAGCTAATAGCATTGGGGTATGTTTTACATTTTAAGCTGACCCGCAGCCAAAGTTGAACGTCCACGGAATTGGATTTTTTCGCATTGCATCATAGACGACCCCCTATAAATACCGATGTGCAACAGTGGGGCTCGAACCACCCGCGACCGGAGAAGACATACCGCGTATGTGTCGGGTTCTCCGGTCGCGAGGCGCAGGCGAATGCACCCACCACGCCACCACCGGGCTCAACGTCCGCCTTTGTCCGCCTACGGTTTGCTTGTACTCCGCCGCCGACTACACACGGTCCACACTCATAGCCAGCCTTCAGCAAAGCTGGGAACGTTTCTCTCTCTCTCTATCTCTCTCGTGAATTCTCTTCGTCTTGCTCTTCCTGTATTTCTTTCGAATTTAATTTTCTGCGAATATTTGCTCTGTTTATTCTACTTCGTTCCGTTGTATTTGCTCACAGCTCCGTGAAGCTATGAGCGTTTCGTGTTGGCAACGACGAATCGATCGATTCTCTGTATTACTAATGAATGGTAACATTCCAGCTATCGACGAAGACGAACCCGCTTCGCTTGTCAACGACTGCTTCGAGCGTTCAACTCAGAACGAATTGTATTTATTACATACACCAGGTCTTGTCCGCATGCCCGTTAACAGTGTTACTCGCAGATGTGCCTACTTGTATATGCATATCTTGCGAGGAGCAAGCAAGTATTCACAGAAGACGGAAGCTTCAAGAAATGATCATTGTGTGTGCTGGAGCACCCGGATCTCAAGTCCAAAGTACCTTTATTCAAGGGCCATATGCACATTCATATACACCTTCTTTTGGACAACACGTTTAACATATGTATGAAACTATAACTTATGTATATCCGGTCTACCGCTCTACCTTGAACTTCCACGCGGTGATAACTAGCAGCAACGGCAATTCCAGTACAACAACAGTATCAAACATACAGTAACTAGAACAACGACAACAATGCGCTGCTAATAGCTGTTGAAACGAAACAGCACAATGTCGATAAGTCGGCAGGAACAGCGCAACGGAACAAACGTGTATGAGGGAAGCTTCCCTCGACGAGCGAAATTGATTGGTCTGGTCGAGTACAGAGGAGCGAAACGCAATATAGAGAGAGAGCGTAGAGAGAGAGTAGGATATTAAAAACTAGACTAAAAATTATTCACGCACTCAGTGAAACTATACAGTGTAATGTATATTTTCACTGAGTGCGTGACTTCCACAGCCTTTACAAAATTAAACATGTTTCGGTCAGTGCCGGGACGACGCAACTTTTTATACAGCGGTAAATCACCTCGTTTGCGTGAACTTTGTATTGGGGAAATAAAGACGCGAGAAATTTTGCACCTTTTTGACACTCAACTGATACATTTGGTCTGTGCCCTTTCAATGACATTTGTATCATTTACCATATAAGACGCCCATATCTGTCTGTAACAAAAGCATTTCGATTGGACTAGACGTTTATACAAAGTGACGGCGGCAGTGAAATGTTTAGAGAAATCTAGTCGCGGAGTCACAATCTCACTAAGATCACAAAAAGGTCCAACTATGCGTGTTGCGTCGTTACCGGGCGTATACAGTGCATTCTCATGACACCACGGCACACTTGGACACACATATATGCATTTGTAATTACTAGTTGAATAATATTTGTGGACTTCTCGACTGCTAAGTATATTTTCAAATCCTCTGTAAATAAGAGATAAACGACACCTTCTGATTTTTTGATGTGAGATCACGGGCGTATAGTCTGAAGAGTAGGGGACCAATGCAGGATTCTTTCGGCATCCCTGAAGTACAAGGGAGGGAGTCATTTTCTACGGTACCGACTTCAACGATAAATGCTCGTCCGGCAAGGTATATTGACACCCATTGACGAGTCGTAGAATCATTATCAATACGCGCTCATTTTTGTGACAATATTATGTAGTAGGGTGTGTTGATCGTTTTAGTCATGTAATTGATCGAATTTTTAATAGAATATTTCTATGGATTGGTTGGCTACGAGGTTATTCTGCATGCATACGATTCGTCCGTGACGATGACTATTCATCTGAAGGTATATATATATATATAGATCAGAAAAATCGGGAAAGCGCTGCCGCTTAACTTTGATTATTGCCAATAGGCATAATTAGGAGTTTTAGTAACAATATTTACGAACCAGGAATCGCTTACAGCGTAGCGATAAATCGAAATAGCATTTCTAAAAATTTGCTTCCAACCTTGTGGAAGCCTTTCTGAGTTTTACTAAAATGATATCAGCTGCATCCTTAACCATAAGCTCCTCGAGCCGCCGAATATGGCTTCGAAATCTCATCATAGCGACAGTAGTATTATTACTATGTTGATGAGGAGTAAATATCTCGATAACGAAATGCATACAATCGATAAATATATTATACGTATTCTCAATATCAACACGTCTTACAAATAATGCTGTCTAGTTTACGCGTGTATGATTCGCGATACAGATCGACTCATAATCATCCTTCCAGAAATTGAACCCGCCACCCGACTCTGACGGGTGTCAAAAGAGGATCAAAATCGAGAAGCTAACAGCTCGATAGTCAGTAGCAACAGGGAGAGCTACGACTGCTGGCTCCCTCTCAGATGTAGTAAGGAAATTGTGAATTTCGTTGCCCCTTGTGGTTTGCCTAACAAATAGATCTAAGCCAATTCATTAGGCAAAGGTTGGTAAAAGCCTTTTTTTGGCGGGTAGTCTCACTTAACCGCAAATTTGACCAGTTTGCCAGCCATACTAACAGGACAATCGACATCAAGCCATTATTTTAGAACTTGTATTGCCGTTTTTATACTGGCCTACACTAACTAGAAAGAGAGAAAATATCCTCCCGAAAAAAACTTATACGAATGGAATAAGTAAAATATTGTCAAAACGCTCGTGGTATCTATTAATGTTTTTAAATTCGCGCTGGTCGCGGTTGCTGTCTGAACGTGAGTTGTTGTGTTTCATAACTTTGTAGTTTTGTAGAAGCTTCGCAACGTGTATATGTTGACGCTGTTTTGTGACGTACGTGGTGCAGTTCCTAGACCTGTTTTCCAGCACTCATAGCCTGACGTTCACTTCGTTTCATGGGTGAATTATAAATGAGGCTGGTAGCAACATTTGTTTGTTGTGTTGAACACAGCAATGCGTAACGTGCTTGGTAGCCTGTAGGCACTCTCCAAGTGTGTAAATAATATGGCACTATGATCTTTTATTGCCACCCATGACGGTATTGGAGACATATGTCGCCTAACACGTCCAGCCGCAAAGAGTGGTTGTCGGTGCGTCATTGCTATTGCGGCTAAGCAGTGGTCTCGTGGTATCTGTTGATTCAAACCCACTGGTTCGATTTTTTGGTTCGTGAAAGAGGCGGAAATATTCAAACCTCAAATTGGTGCCAAGTACATCAATTGACCATCAACATAGCCAAAACAAAAATACTACGATTTAGTAAAGGCTGCAGATGACCAGTGCATCAAGATAGGGGGAGTAAATATTGAACTCGTTAATCACTTTTGCTATCTAGGGATAACAGTGACCCCCCGGCTGTCATTCAGCAGACATATAGAGGAAATGCGTAGCAAGGCCACGGCGGCCATGATTCTAGTGGGAGACGTTACTGACATAGACCTAAAAATCCGCTAAATTTATTTAGAATAAAAATGGTTCCTATAGGGAGATACTGCCTTTCCGCACTTGCCCCCTATTTTACAGTATCGGGTCTTAAAAACATAGATAAAATAAAACCTTATTTCATAAAGCGCACGTTAGGCTTGCCAAAGAACGCATCGGCCACGCTCGCACTAAAACTATGCCACGAACGCACACTAGTAGAGGATTTAGTACTGGACAAGATACCGTTCAGTACACAAATCTTAGAAGCCTACAGAGAATTTAGAGAAACCCGCAACATGGCGTTTGTAACGGGTCTCTATGTCGAGGGTCCTGCTTTTTGCAGCAATAAATGGAAACTGTCATCACAGAAAAATAGATCTATAATATGCCGAACAACATGGCATAGGTACCATCACCTTATGTGCTTAAGAGAAAATTGTTCTGAAATTGACGAATGCGTATGTAAAGATTGTGGTGAGTGCAATATTGGACGTTACCACATACTCACTTGCTCGTTTATCGAAACACCGTCACTACAAGCACGTGTTAACGGTATTTTTAGCCTACAAAATGATACGTGAACTTTTCTACTACACTACCAATGTATGGTGAATAAACTTGAAACAATATTCAAACCAAACGGGGTTCCTCGCTCTCCGGTCTGCCGCAAGATTGCGGGCTGTAAGGGCCGACGAACGCGCCCAGAGTTGCCAAGCACCTACAAAAAAACTGCAACGGGCTTTGCAGTGCAATTGCCTCCATCAGGCTGGCTGGCTGTCGCAGCGCAGCGCAGCACCACAGAACGGGTACAAGTGCGACCTGCGTTGCCTGGATTTGTCCTGCATAAAGTGCATCAAACCCTTGACAGCTAACTGCGGCGTAGAGGAACGTACATGGAAAGTAAGTAGTAGTTCTATGCACAGCGCCTGTCAGCAACGAATAGCGGCTAATACTGGCGGCGCACCAAGGGCCTTCGCAATATTGTTGCCGGCTTTCTCAGGTCTCTGACACCCTGTGAGAAGCAGCAGCTCTAACTCAAATCTAGACGCTTTTGAAAACCGCGGATGACGCACTCTCTAAAATATTAGCAATAGTATTGCAAAGGAGCCAGTTAGAGAGGGAGTCGATGTTCGACGAGACAAGCTGCGCGGCAAGCAAAGTGACGCACAAGGTGCTGCAGATCACCCCAATTACACCTGGGGGGTCGTCGCCAAAAATTCGAGAAAACCGTTTTTTTAGGGAAGACATCTGTCAAGAAACTGCAGGGCCTCTATCGTGCTGAGCCATCTAACAACCATCAGCTTTTCGTCTCGAGCTTTCATCACAAGACGTGCGTGTAGATGTTACTAAAGCTCCGAAAGAGATCGATGGCCATCTGGAGACTAAACTTGCGGTGTATTTTTACCCAGGTATAAGCGACTGCCTGCAGTTCAGCAAGCGAGAACTTCTTAGATTATTCACCGCATGGGTTATACAAGGCGTTGTAATCCACCGAAGCAACCAATCACTCGACGTGGGACTTCTGTGGGAAACCGTTGTGAAGCGGGCGCTCGAGGAGCTGAAGCGCTTGCCTGCCGAGGAGTTAACGTCCGGCGTGTCTCATTGTGTTTAGCATGAACATTTTCCTTCTACCTGGAAGCCAAAGGGAGTGATTCCACCACAACCACACGGTTTTCGACAAGGCAAGTCGACAACTTCAGCCTACATCACCCTGCTTTGAGACGATTTGACAATCGAATTTCGAGATTTCGAGAAGGTCAAAGCAACCTCCCTCAACAGGATGTTTACGTTACCGCGAAACCGTCTGTTCTACTTACCTTTGGGCATACTACCATTTGTTACGGATGTGGTTCCGTGTTTTAGCCTTTCTCTCAGCCCTGCTCTTCAGGGGTCCAGAACGCGCTTTTCTAGGAGGATGCGATAAGTACCCAGCGATCTTGGAGGACTTCCTACAACAGTTCCGTCAACTAGGTACTAGATAGGTTGTCTACAGAATGTTCGTGCTCTGAAAGAGGACTATGTATGCAAGTTGTGCGCTGGGATAGGTGCACACTGTATCACTTAAATATTCAGCAAGCCTTTGTCGGCCCTAGCCAGCTGTTTTCATATACCAAGTTATTGGTATTTTTTTTAATACCAAGTTGGTAAAATAAATAAAATTGATTACGGTTGATATGGTTTGACTTGAGTACCTTTTAAAAGCAGAGTGGAACAGAGGCAATTCAGGCAGTTCAACTCTTTGTGCAAAACTGTAGTAGTTTTTGATGAGACGGCATGTTACAATTATTACAAGGTTTCTTCGGTGAAGAATACAAAACGACTACATGTGCATATGATATATCTGAAGCTTTATGTACAACAGTTATTAAGATAATATGCGAATGGTACATGTTAAGGAAACTCTTGGGATGTTTAAAACAATGCAAGCAAAGGTGCGGTTGCAGTTGTAAGTATTTTCTTAACAAAGACAGCTGCTTCTTCCCGGCAGACATTGTACTGACTCTAGTATATAAGGTTTGTTCCGTTTACGGTTTTCAGAGAATTCATTAAGAAGATTACGAAGATGGGTGAGGCCTATAAACAGGTAATATGTCGACTAAAAATGAACAGAACATTGTATTTGTTAGGTGTCAGTGTTAGGAATACGCGAGTGTCTTCCGTAAATGGTATGCGTTGGGCAGTTATGTAGTAATTTTAGCAATTCTCGTTGTGGGCCACCACATACCTTCACGCTTGAGTAGGCCACGGTAGGTTGGTAGACTCAGTTTTAGTCTCAAGTGGGCAAATGTGATGCGGAAACATAGAAACGAATCAAATGACGACCATGTCTCATTGCGTTCAATGGACATGGGTTTAGCCCGCTTATCGATCCAAACCCACGCCCGACGGCAGCTCCGATCTTTAGACTTTACGTTGTTCTCATTATTCTCATAGATATCAGATCCTTACTGCGCACGCCGGCACAAAAAGAACTTAACTTCGGAGACCGATAGAAAATCACTCCTAATGAACCGGTAACCTGAGAGTTTGTAAGTCGAGCGCAGACAATATTAATTTACTTCCGCAAGCCGAAGCTTTACCATAGGAAATTACGTTTTTCTCGACATTGTTGAGATTGCTTCGTAGTCAGGAAAATTATTCCTTTGGGATGGCTTGTAGATTTGGTAAAGAATGACCGAAGATTTAATATCGACACAATGCATACACAGTAGACAAAAGACAACGACTTCGTCCATATGAGGCGCAAAAACGATTAATGTTTACGTACATCTACAACATAGTTATTAGTTTTCTAACTGGAAGTCCTTCAGAGGCAAACTCGCACATTATATATACGAAAGTTTTTATTTTGTATAATAGGAACTATGATAAGCTTGTTTTTTTGTGGGGGGAGAGGCATGTTCTAAGCATAATCGAAGTAATTACTAGTGCTGGCTGGTAGAATTAAGTCTGACTTCTGTGTTGACACAAGGGCACTTTATTACCTCTTCTGCGTCTGCCATATAAGTGTGGCAGGAAAGGTCCCTCCGGCTAGTGTTCTAGCGAGTTAAATGCTCATACCACACGTTTAGGCTCACATTGTGAATCAACCAGATCTTACAATTTAATGATAAGAAAGAGTCCATCTCGCAAAGGGTTTTATCCATATCACATGGCCCTACAATGCTGTCTCTGTTAACACAAAATATCCCTGCGCCATTTTCTTGTATTGCATTAAATGCAC
Source organism: Dermanyssus gallinae (assembly GCA_003439945.1). Classification (NCBI taxonomy): domain Eukaryota; kingdom Metazoa; phylum Arthropoda; class Arachnida; order Mesostigmata; family Dermanyssidae; genus Dermanyssus; species Dermanyssus gallinae. The sequence continues at coordinate 11,292 of QVRM01005862.1, read as the reverse complement.
AACATTACTACAGCAGCATATTTAACATCGCTTGCACATTGGGTATATGCAGGCGCTGCTTATGGTGACCCTTTGCGAACGTCTTAAACTCTCACTTATATATATATATATATATATATATATATATATATACGCCTGTTCTAAATACAATGTCACGACGTTTTGCGTGCCGTTCAATATTGCAAAAAAACAAGAGGTTGTTGTACTACTCTAAGATATTCCTGTTAACCCTGCTCTGTGTAAGAGGAGCTCGAGAAAAATATTCAGAGTTCGAAGAATTGTTGTTGTTCTTGAAGGGCTCGATATGGCGTGTTTTGCGAACTCTAACAAACGAATAACTGGCGGGAGGCTACATTGACCTCTGTACAAAGCGCAATGCCTCGCGAGCAGAAGGACAAACGCGAGGTCCACCAAAGGCCAAAGTAGAGTACATCGTAATCAACACAACTAACGCTAAGACGCCAGCTGAGTGGTCGGCCATTTTCTAGCGGGATGTAGACACAGCACAAGCTGGCGTAACGGTGAGGAACATCGTCCACCTTCGCGAAGGTGAAATAAAAGCGACATACAAGGAGAACCAGAGAGGAACCACCACAACCTTTCTGGAAAGCATTCCAGAGAAAACAGCGTTGCAAGCCAAAGAGGCCCAACAACGCATCAAAATCCGAATTTTAGGACTTGACAAGGAGGACTTGGAAGCCAAAGAAGCCCAACAAAGCGACCCAAACAGACGCCATTGAACAGGCCGTTCGACGAGAATTGGCTGTCTCAGAGGCGGTCGTCATAGTACAACCCAAAGAAAACAATTTTTTTAATTTTATTTTGCCGAAAATTTGTATTTATTACCTAATGTTAATGTCAGCTGATAACATCTCTCGCTGCAGCATGGCTCAAATCTTTCCTTTTTCTTTTTTTTTCTTGCATTGCAGTATCTGGTATGAGGCAATATTACTAGTGCCACAATATTTACATACATCGTCTTCTAGTTCAAAGCAAGACCGTTTTAAGCATACATATATTGGTGATAACCATGCCAGGTAAATCCACAGAGTATGCGTCTATTTACTCCCTGATCCAAACGGTCTATCGTGCATATAATACCGGATTTGCCTCGATATCTCCTCGTTGTAACATGATGATCACAAATGCTGTGGCTTGAAGTGTGTGGGCTTTGAGGAAGTTGCAGCGAGGCACGTTGAGGTAAACAGTCACTGTGTCCTGAGTTATCCTCCTTGTCGTAAAAAGCAGTAGTATTGCTTTGGACATTTGCCAGAGAGTACACAATTATGAAAGTCACTCAGAAAACGCGTCCGGATGGTTAACACCATCTTAAGTGAATGAGATTAGAACATGGGTAAATGAAATACCTCCGTGCTACTTTAAAGGCTGAAGCGCTGTTGACTAAGCGCAAACTCACAACAGGCTGGGTATCCTATACACTGAATTGAAAAAGCTGCAAGAAGCCTATAAATATATCAGATTAGGCGCCACCGGTGTGGTGTAAAGGGAAACCCAAAATGGCAAGAGCAACTCGGAAGACCCCAAACAAGAAGCACAATGGCGAAACAAGAGCAACAGAGTACACAAGTCTGCCTATCAAACGCAAGCGGAAGCCCCCATTGAGACCGCCATCGCCACCTAAACAGCGGGCGATGCGCGCACCGATGGGTTCGAAGGGGTCGACGAAGGGTTCACCCTGTACAACAATACTACAAGGGATCTACGAGCACGGCAACAACAACGGCCCGATGACGAGTTTCAGATGCACACAGATTAACCTGGGCCGGTCCAGCGAGGCCCAGGCAATGCTAGATGCATAGATGCAAAAAAAAGATGTGCAGCTGATGATGATCAGCAAACCAAACAAGCGATGGCTTTAAGACGGTCTAAGTAAGAAATGTCTCAGGGATGAAAATGGGGGCGCAGTGCTGTGGGTCCGACCTACAGTATCTAAGTATTTAGGCGCAAGGAGCGGGGAAGGGCTGGACATAGGCGGAACTCGATCGAGGTCAGACAGTGTTTAACTGCTTTATACCACCAAAAATGCGACAGCAGGAATTCATCAATTTCTTGGATAACTTCGCGGAGGAGATCAGGCGATGTGCGGCAAGAAATAAGGCCGTCCTACTTGGGGGGGGGGGGGATTTGATTGTATCTGCAGTGGACTGGGGAAGTCAACGTTTAAAGTCAGAAGTCGCGAGCATAGCGGTTAGAATGACTAGCCAATTTGGGCATGACCCTCTTTAATGACGGCCTCCGACACACGTTCGAGCAAAGAAGCAATTCAATATTCAGTAGCAAGAACATCGTGGAAATATGGGACGCTGGAGGGTTTTCGAAGAAGACTCCCTAAGCAATCATAAATATATAGAGTACAAATGCGGTGGGGACCCTATTACCTACCACGAAAAAGACAGCGTGCGAAGTATTTAAGCGTATGGCGGACAATATTTAAAAAAAGGTGCTCCGGCGACATACAAGTATGCTACTTTGGGTCAGATAAGAAAGCCAGGGAGACAGGCTACAGATCCAGGCGCGTATCGCCCGATATGCCTTCTGGACACAGTCGTGTAGGCTAGAAGTAGGGCATAGGGAAGGCATTTTAATCACTCACTAACAGCAGGCTTACGGCGGAATTCAGCTTCCGACAAAGGCGCTCAACGAAAATGACTATAGATCACGTGCCACAGAAGGCCGAAAGGCAAAAGAGGAAAAACAGTGACCAAGGGAGCTTTGCATGGTCGTCCTTATAGACATCCGCAACGCATTAAACTCACTAAGCTGGCAAGTAATCCTAATAATTATGGCTGCAAAGGATGTCTCTTTGTACCTGCAGAAAATCATTGCCTCTTATCTCGACAGCCGTACATTCAATGAGGAAGTTCGACGTAACAACGGGCGTCCCACAAGAATCCGTTCTGGGGCCCCTGCTCTGGAACATGGCATACAATGACGTGCTGGAGCCCTGCAACATAGAGGGCGTTCAGACAATTGCCTATGCCGATGACCTAGCCGTCCTGCAAAAGGCTCGCAAGGCAGACATACTCAAGAGGCGAGCCCAGCTTGTCATCAATATAGCAAACGACTTGATGGTGAGGCAATTGCTACAGGTGGTGCCCGAGAAAAGTAAAGCTGTGCTTCTCACAACACGGAAAAAATATGGTAAAATATAACTGGCACTGACTGAAGTGGCCATTGAGATCAGGCAGTCTGCCCGATACCTGGGCGTGCTCATCGACAAGGCCCGTACTGGCAATGAGCGCATCGAGATAGTGACCACCAAGGCAGAAAAGATCACCAACAGTCTGGCTAAGATCCTGCCGAGAACAAGGGAAGCGGCGAAGAACAAAAGAAGGCTTCTCGCCTCTGTGGCAGAGTCGACCGGACTTCACCCCGCTCCCACGCGGGGCCTAAGCGCGATTAGGCTAAAGAAGAACCGGAAGAAACTTCTAAAAGCACAGCGGAAGCTCGCCAGCGCAGCATGGCTGAGACGTTAGCGGTCATCGCGATAACTAGGCTCATTCCATAGCCTAGGCAAATTGAGGAGCGTGTCGGGTGGAGGCGAAAACAGCAGAAGAAGGTAGTAGCCTGTTAGTAAACGTTCAATGAGTGGCAACAAGAATGAAGTCAACAGCCAACGAAGGCAACAGAAGCGCGAACCTGCCGAGTCATTCCGGATCTAACGAAATGGCATCAGAACAGAACACGGAAGCGTCATCTGTCACCTGACGCAAGTGATAACGGGGCACGGGTGCTTCCAGAAGTACTTGCATAGGATGGGCAAAGCTTCGGACCCTGCGCGCGTCATGTGCGGGACCGGCAAGGTAAAACGCACAAACGGGATCATCGTTAGCGGCTGTTTAGCGTCCTCGGACACGGCAGTGACGGATATAGTTGCCGCCATGCTTGTGGACGAGCGTACATATGGTCAATGATTGAGCCTAATGGAAAGAGTCCTAGGAAAAAAGAACGAGCTAGAAATGGAAAGGGTACGCCGACAACGTCCTCAAAGAGCACCGGGGCAGGGCTACCAGCCAGCAGTCGACAAGACACGGAGAGCATAGAACCTCAATTTTTCATCAAAGTAGTGCACATAGTGTTCCCTTGAAAAATGGTCGTAACATATTCATCAAATTGAAAACGGATTACTAGGATCGCGCCAAACTCACTAAAATGGTTAACGTAATAAAGATTAAACCAACTAGCTACATGGCCGGTTAGAAAAATTACCTCAGCAAGCCCATTAGGTCAAAGGGTCGAAGCATCGGAAGTGCTAAAACAGTAGTCTTTATAGCAACGTGCGTACGCACTCATCTACGACCCGTGCAACTAAAACTAATACGCTATAATCGCACGAGCTTTCCGATGCTGCGTGTACCACTCGTCAGAACTGTGTGCTCATGAGATACATGGCTATCCATATTTATATATTGACTTCAGAGGAGAGATCGACGCAATTTAAGACCCAACCCAGTATTAAGCTGTGTCAAAATGTCAAAATAGGAACACACATCACGCAGAAACAATGGTGTTCATTTACGGGCAGGAAGTGCCACTTGGATGGTAGCCGCTGTGGGATTAAGGTCCAGGAAAGTCATACTACACAAGTACGTTATTATCACTATATATATATATATATACATATATATATATATATATATATATATATATATATATATATATATATTATATATCTATATATATATATATATATATATAATCTATATATAATATATATATCTATATATATATATATATATATCTCTATATATCTATATATCTATTCTATATATATATATATATATATACTTTACGACACATGTTTGTCGGTTCTTCTACGGCTCTTAGTTGTACCCCGATGTATGTCTTCCTATGAGGCCAGTAGGCAACCGACGCCAGCCAGGAGCTGGCTAATAGCCTTAATGGTATTTCAGAGGTAGCAGATGCGATAATAAAGGCTCTGTCAGAAAAACTGCAGATATAGACTTCGTCCGGAATGAACACATTAGTACGTATGCCGCCAAGATAAAATTTGCAGGGCAGTGCTTCTGCCAGTACTTTGTTATTATATCTCATTTGCAGGAGCGCGTACAATGAGATCGTCTATAGAATTGGGATAATCCAGAACGACGCGTTGCAAACTATGGTTTTCAGGAGACGTAGAGACTTGCTTGGTGTGCATGTTACCTGTTGCTGCCTTCTTTCTGTTGATAGATTACACACGATGCGTATTGCCAACCCTCCGGTTTCCCACTTGTTCAAGTTTACTAAAAATCTACGATGCGTGCCACTACTTTCGTAGTTTCGTTTGTCCTAAATCAATCTAGTGGCCGCGCTGTAGCCTCTTTCCCAAGCAGATTCGTTGCCATATTTTTGTGCATGTTGTAACTGAACGACTAGCTCAAACCGTGATGTTTGGTGGTGATGAAATAGGTTGATGTCCGTGCGATCTACAATTTATAATATACGCCATCCACGGTGTAGCTTAACATATTCTCTTTCTCTCGTGGTAGCATCGGCACTCTTCAATCTCTTATATGCGGTTTTTCAGCCGTCAAACATTGTAGAGTCAGCACGCCAAAAAATCGGCCGATGTATCTCGAGCCGTTTTCAGGCACAACGTTGTTCGAGTCTCTAAACGCCTGCATACGGTGCATATGCGGGGCTGCGCTCTCGCGTATGCACCATTATTAGTTGCAATTCACACTTTACAGTCGAATTCATTTTGTCAAGTTCTAAGACTGCGCTTAGAACGTGACTACTTGGAATGTAGTCACGACAAAATGTAGTTCCAGTTCTTGGAGATTTAGTCGAGATTTATACATTATGGGAGAGCAGCTGCTGCTTCCGTCAACGTAATCTAACTGTAGATGCGCCACTGCATGGGGGCTACTCCGCAAGGCATCAGTGGGTAGTTCGCTTATTGAAAGAAAAGGCTGTCACCGAAAATGCCACCCCCCGCGCAATACGAAGTTGGCTTATTTCTTTTGTCAACGTTAAAAAGTCGAGAATAAGGTCTGAAACCGGCCCACACAATTCGAGTGCGACGAATCAGTGTTTCTAAATTATACGTTTGCCCTACGTAGGATAAACGACAAGATCCACCGGATAGGCGCGAAATAAGAGTCCAAGTTATACAATGAATTTTGTGACATATGCAATCCGACGTTCCTTTTGTGCAAATCGCGCCAGGTGAAACGAACGGCAACTCGGCAAGGCAATTTCAAAAATCTTCCAAAAAAAGGCGTGTGCCAGCTGACGGAATTCTCATATTACCAAGGTGTTCCCAGATTACCGAGAGTTGGACTTAATTTGCGAGGTGCATCTTAGCCGAATTAAGCCAGAAGATGACTTGTAAATGTATGAATGAAATCAATGGCCTTAGGCCTTCTTTAAGGGCTGCACACGAAAGCATGGTGGTACGCAGCCTCTCTAAGCTGATACGCGTTGTTCGAGTGAAAGCGATTAAGCAACTCACGTAGTGTAAGTCCCAGCAGAAATCCACGTGCTATTGCGTTCCTTGTTACATCCTGCATCTTAACAGAAGCAGCGCACCGTCTCAACATCCGGTCCCCTCCGCCAAATGAGAAACAACGGCCGCTCGACAATAGTGAGATGGATCATCAGGTATGCACGAGCGGGCAATATCTGCAAACACGGCAACTTTATACAGACGAAAGTTTATTTGGCATTTAACTAAGGGTTTGGGCTCAGGTCCCGTCTAGATAGTAAAGAAACGTTGAGTAATACCTTTCTAGTGGCGGCAGATGAGCCGCAGTTATTAATTATTATTATTATTATTATTATTATTATTATTATTATTATTATTATTATTATTATTATTATTATTATTATTTAACACTTTAGAGTGAACAATTGTCTCCGCACAAACGTGTGATCACGGGTTGTCTAAACCAGGGTTAGAGAAGTTCACCAATGTGCTCCGAACAGACACTGCATTTTCTCGTTAAATGTCGAGCGACAGTCTCTGACGCAATAATTCGTATGCTCTCGAGTCTCCTGTCGAAGGATTAAGGCTTCTGCCTACGCGCTGAATCATCTTGAGCGTAAGCGGGCCTGCAGCTCCTATGGACTCGCACGCCAACGGACAAAATTCGTGCAGATAATCATCTCTGAAATATTTTCTGCATTTGTTACCCTCGACTAACCTGGAAGCACCTGCTCGGTCCGCACCTGCACCAACCATCGAAGGGGAAGCTAGTGAATCGGTGACAGTCGCGTCCCAAACAAGCATGCGGCACGCTCTTTATTATTATTATTATTATTATTATTTACATGTTAAACAATGTTGCAGTTGTGAGGTCTGAACGTATTATTGCAAAGTTTTTTTAAATAATTAGTTCACTCCATGGCGCCTAAAATAGATGCCGCGTTCCCTCTGCAAACGGCCAAGATCAACGCTTGCCTCAAGAATTGACCCTCTCTTCGGTCGTTCGTGACCTCCGGAATTCGCACACTCAAATCTTTGAGAAATGCTTCGGTTCCCTTGCTGATTGGTCCTAGTGTCTCCATGGCGATAGGCACAAATATATATCTTGTTTCCAGTCTAGCATATTTAAACCGTTTTCTGGCGTCCGCGTGCTTTGCTACCCACCCGGCTCAACGGAGCTGTGGTGTAAACAGGAAGCCGCGGATGTGCGCGAAACCGTTGCATCCCAAGCTAGGGACTTTCCATGTGACCATAATGCAATGGTCACCCCATCAGGTCTTTCTTCGCCAGCGGACACTAAACCTCTCGGTTCAAGTGTGGATGGTATACCGGCTTTCCTAAGGGACTTTATGATCACACCGTTTAGTTCAGCATGTCTGGACGATCTACGGCGCTCTTCGGGCAACTCAGTGGGTGTAGGCCACTGGAATCTACCATCTCCCCCATTATTATTATTGTTTATTAATATTATTATTATTAATTTTGAACAAGCTAGTAAAGTACGCTACTTTTTCTTTTTATCGGTCTAGGTGACAACTTAATGATGGGCCATGCAGTATAACCCGTCATGAATACCCATTTGAGACAAATCGGCGTTCGTGATTTCATCGACTTAATGTCATTAGGTACAAAGTACTGATTACTTCGTGTGAAAATGCCGGTCGAATAGTGGATTTCGCACCAGGCTACGGCGCTTGTTGTTGAATCGTTAAAGAGGTAACGTTGGAGTTGTCGGCCAGCGCGGTGATCGAAGGCTGTGGCCGTTTCACATTATTACAGTACACAAATATCCATCAAGTAGGTCATGACGTCAACAACGTGCAATATATTATATGCTAGCGGTTACAGTTTCCGGCAGTAAGGTTGGTACGCAATCAACATGACGCGGGTACATATGCAACTTCAGCCCGGGTGAAAGATGGAGGAACACAACCGCCTACATATCCACCGGTAGCAAACTTCAGTACTAACTAACTCATCAGTGATTCGCTAAGACGAGCTTATGGGTTCCATTTTCTAACATTAATCGATTTCGATAAGCAGGAGACATGTCATCGGTAAACCACCAATCTGGACAATACAGAGAGGATCTGTATCGTCGAGCTTCCTAATGGCTTTGAGCGCTTAGGATATGCAATCGATTTAAGAGTTGACGGCAGACACATAAGCATAATAAAGGGGCAGATACATACATCAACCTGTACGGCAGCATCGTGTGTGCTGACGAGGCTATATGATACCGGTGTGGTATAATGGTATATGAGCTGGCAAAGAGCTGCAAAATTTGTTGAGAGAAGCATGTGAAAGTTGTGCGCTGATGCCGTGAGCACACGAGCACAGGACAGAATAACACACACACACGCATAAATGCCTGCAACAAGTTTCTGTAAGTCATTTGTCCGGCCGAATTTGAAAATTGCTCCTTGGATGCACTAACGTATAGAGATATTTTCACTGTTGTCCCTCGTGGGCATGTAACTCCACCTGGATGCCGCTTCCGAAAGCAAATGTGGCAGCGATTCTACTCGTGGAGACTTCCACAGAGTTTATAGGTCATAGTTACATTGTAAAATGAAGGAGAGTGCAAATGAACCATGTTGAACAGACATTGGCGAGGTTTGTAATCTCGATCAAGCCTTCGATGTTTTGGCTGCACGTGTCGTCGCGGTGGTCGGCTACCTGTTCTTCGTAAATATTGGCGCCCATATAAATCATATAAATGCGTCCAGTGCCACTTTTCCGCAAGTGCTGTGAATGCTTCAGTTCGTCTTGTAGCCTGGTCAAAGCTTACACCTAGTTATACACTGCTGTGATGAGCTCCAGGAAATCTTTGAGGCCCTAACATACTTTGAGCTTCTTTCTTACAGAAATTTTTTGGAACGCGGACCCGCAGCCTCATCCCGGACTTACAAGGCTAGTACGGGAGCCCGGCACAGGGACCGCTCACGTAGTTTGCGATACAGACTCTGACGTATCATGGTCAGTTTTAGGTTTACATGCAGACAATAGAGAAATCCCTGACGGGCACCTGTTTTCTGTTTGACTTCGGTATCGCGGACACGTTAGACCACAGTCGCCGGCTGCCTCTCGCTCTCCTGACATCGTTACAACTCAGCCCAACTACGTAGGAGCTGGACAGAGAACGGCGGAGATTGTGTCCCGCACTCCTCGGCCGCTGACTGGATGGATAGAATCCATCTATCTTGACTCTGTTATGAGGGAGAAGACGCGCTAGCAAGAAGGCCGGAGGACCAGACTGGCGCGGGGTCAGTCCAACCTCTTTCCGAATCAGTACCCGAATACCCAAGTGAGGGTTGAGCACTCCTGTCCTAGTTTCGAAGTACTGCTTTACAATTCCGAGGCGGGAAGGGGTTGGAACAGATAGTTTTAAGTGAGTTTTACGCGCGGACAGGATTGCGATGAATACTCTCCACAGGTGTTTAGCTCCAACTACTCGTCATGAATACCAGCAGGCGTGCGTAAAATAATTGTTCCCTCTTAAAATAGACATTTCTTTGTCATCCATGAAGCCTTCGCACCCTTTATCTTTTTCATTACTTGTTGATCGCATAGTTATATGCTTGTTATTTTTGTGAGACTGTTTCGTATCATTTGGCAGTTCTGCGATGGGCAGCTTAACGGGCTTACGATTATTGATGTCCTCAACACGTGCCATCATTCTGTAGTTCAGTTCTAGCAAATTGATTGATTTGTTGCTCCAAGCCCGTCGGGGACGAAGGATGGTCCAAGACAAGCTCCTTAAGAAAATTACTTCTAGAATTAATTGTTGTATCGTCGAGGCGAGTTTTTCCGTGAGTTTTCCTGGAGAACCGTGAATCAGCTCAAACAGGGCTACCAGCCTATCAGTTTCAGTACGACTCGTGCCCGATTCTTTAATAGCCCGATTCTCTAATTATGCAAGCCATGAGCGATAGTGCAATGGTTCACTAGCAAACAAGTCGAGAGCGGCGTGGAAGACAGGCGGTGACGGAGTACCTATGACTATCTGAAAATGTTCGAACGGTACACAGTTTAAAGTTGAACGAAAAGAGATGAGCTGGCGGGTGTTTCATCAGTTCCAGTCGCTACGGCTTCTCTCATCTTACGGAGCAGATTCAGCAGCGCGGAGTGCAAATCTATTGTATACAGCTGGAGAGCAAGCGCTGGATATGCGCGGTGCTGCTTCACGTTGCACTTTCTCAAGCACTTTCGTTAATCCACCTGCTCCATGGAAGATCCAGGTCGCGGCACTATATCAATATGAAATCAATAACAGCCCGACTAAGTTCGAGAACATTTTCCACGCATGTTGTTCAGCAAAAATGACGCCGGAGGTGTTGTTCGTGCGTCGCCGGACGGAAGGGCGTTTTCGTAAATGTACTTTAAATTAGCACAGCTGCGCTTCTCTCGTGTGGCTGTGAGTGTAGATGCTCATGTGCGTCCACGTTTCGGAAGCTCTTGCCATGCGTGTGACTTCAATAGTGTTGACAACCCGAGTAGAAGGCCAATCTAGTTAACCCCTGCCCAAATACGTCCTGCGCACTTGCCTATGAATAAGCAAGAGACAGTAACAATCAACACGCAAAATACATCTTTGTTGGCAGTAGTCAACTCGTAAAATACTCGTACACCTCTTCTAGCCTTGAATAATAGCTTCAATTAGATGACGTACAAAAAATCAATAACAGGCCGATCATAACGAGTGTCAGCGGCGTTAATTTGCCGAGCGAACTTACATTAGCAGCAGCAGCAGAAGCAATCTTTGTACCTACTTTCTTCTTTCCAGCTAGCTGTACGACGAGTAATAATAATAGGCGAGTGGCGAGCTACATAGATAGAGT
>QVRM01005861.1:0-220297 GCA_003439945.1 Dermanyssus gallinae | reverse complement strand
AAAAACTGCTATCCTAGGTACGAATCAGCTAATTAGGATAGCAGTTTTTTGCCCATCACTCAGTATTCGGCCGGCTTAGCAAAAACTGATACCTGAAATTCGAGGTTTCGAGGAGCATCAGCTCGAAACGAAACAAATCGAAGGGTATATATATATATATATATATATATATATATATATATATATATATAATAAGAAAAGGCGAGCACTGCCGAGTCTGCAAACGTATTGTAAATGATTAATAAATCATCACAATATTTTCTATACCCTAACTGTTGTTTGTACAGGCGTAAAGGGCACCCAAATCCCATCGATGGCGCCCGCCGGAAGACATAACAATATCAATAATAATAATAATAATAATAATAATAATAATATGGGTTCGCTCGGCGGCATTAAATGTGTTGCCGACAGCCAGCAACGGCCAAGGGACCGCCAGGCAGCCAGCTAGCCAGCCCACTGGTGACTCCGAACGACGAGAAAAACTGGGCCGCTCTAACGGCTGGTTGTCGGACAGGTTGTCGCACGTCGCAGTCAGAGGACAGACAGACAGATGTAGGCATAAGGTGCTACGAAATATGGCTGAAAGTGGGCGCGCACGTAACAACACGGCGCGTCCGTTTGGGCGTCTCGTTCGCCGTCGCCACCGCCGCCGCCATCGCCGACGACGATGACGACGACGTATGACGTCGATTCAATACGATCTGCCCCGATACGATCGATCCACTTACACACAGACGCAGAGGCAGAGGCAGGTGGGTCAGCAATAGCGCGAGACAGCAGCACCTGCAACAACGGTCTCTTTACCACCCGCCCCTCGGCTGGCAACGATGTCAGCCAGCCAGCCAGCCAGCCGGATGATAGCAGGTAACTACTAACTGAATGGCTCGACCGCACAGAGTGAACAAGCCAACAGGCGTCGAGGCGTCGAGAAAGATCTTTCGCTATGAACGACCACGACACAATAACAAGCGCGACACAACGACAACAATAGCAGGCGTTACAGCAACAACAAGAACATCGGCAACAGCAACCACAACAACAGTACCAGGCGTAACAACAACAACAGTACCAGCGTAACAACAACAACATCGGCAACAGCAACAACAACAACATCGTTAACAGCAACAACAACAATAGCAGGCGTAACAGCAACAACAACAATATTGGTAACAGCAAAAGCAACAACCACAACAACAACATCGGTAACAGCAACAACAACAACAACATCGGTAACTGCAAAAGCAACAACCACAACAACAACATCGGTAACTGCAAAAGCAACAACCACAACAACAACAATAGCGGGGCCGTAACAACAACAACATCGGCAACAGCAACAACAACAACAACAATAGAAATGACGACGGCAGCAACAACGACAGGAGAAGTGGCAACAGCAAAAACAACAACAACAACAACAACAGAAAGAAGAATAGCAACAACAACAACGACGACGACAACGATGACGACCAAGAAGACCGAGACAAATAAATCATTTGAGAATCCTGGCCGTCTGCTTATTGGCTTCAGAGAGATGTGCGACGTATCGACGAGTAGTGAGTGGCCAGACGGTTTTCAGCCTGCCTGCCAGCCAGCCAGCCGGACGAACAAGGAGCAGACGGAGGAGAGACAGCGGCCCAGAGGAGAAAACAGAATGAATCGCGACCGGCGGGCGACTGACGAAGACCGCTGGCTGACTGGCACGCGTCCAGTCGCCCTATCGGCAAATCTGAGGAGCAGACACACGCTCGGAACTCGGAGGGCTGGCTGGTAGCCGTGAAGGAACAAATAACGCAACGGAACACCCTGACCGTAGGTCTAGGCGAAAATTACGCTCCCGTAGAAGAGAGCCAGTTGTTGATGTTGAAGTCGAGGAGGCGAAGCGGAGGTAACCGTTGATGTTGCTGTTGCTGCTGCTGCTGCTGTTGTTGTTGTTGTTGTCGTTGTTGTTGCTGTTGTCGTCGTTGTCGTTGTTGTTGTTGCTGTTGTCGTTGTTGTTGTTGTTGTTGTTGCTGTTGCTACTCTTGTTGCTGTTGCTGTTATTGTCGTTGTTGCTGTTGTTGTTGTTGTTGTTGTTGTTCTTGTGGTTGTTGTTGCTGTTGCTACTATTGTTGCTGTTGCTGTTACTGTCACCGTTGTTGTCACCGTTATTGTTGTTGTTATTGTTGTTTCTGCTGCTGCGACCGGCGATGCGGGAATGCCACGTGGCATTTTTCCTCGTCTTCTTCTCCTTCTGCTGCCGCTGCTGCAGCTTACAAATCGCGCGCTCTGTATCATCACTATCATCATGTGCTCGGCGGCGAAACTTGTCGCTGAACGGCACGATATTTGCCGACTATCAGACTCAGCAGACAGACAGACGGACGGAGAGACAGAAGAGAGTAACTTGCCGCCTGAGGTTACTGGTGACGTGGTAGAGAGCAGTTCGTTCCAACGACCGGTGGCGAGAATCGACGACACGAGGCAGATGGTGATGGTGTTGGTGGTGCCGCCGGTGGTTACCGCCCCAGCCGCGGCCAATTCTGCTGCGATTGCCACGAAATTGGACGACAACACGGGGCGACCCACAGCTATTATTCACCGTCCGTTGGTGTATCGCAAACTACCACGCGACTCTATCGATACTCGCGGTACTGCGGATGAGAGATACTTGACCGGCTCTGTGTGCTCGCGTACATGTGTATACAGGTATATATATATATATATATATATATATATATATAAAGAAGAAAATAATTCACAGAAATGAATAGACAAAAATGAGAATTTGAGATGAAAAATACGACGTCAAATGGAAAGGCATATAGTGAAGGTAAACACATATACGTCTAGTTATCTGTGTTTCAGTCTACTTACGACGATTGTCTTTCTCTGCCTGTTGAGATCGAAATATTTGCCTTAATCTCTCTTTTTCGCGCGCGCTCTCTCTCTCTCTCTCTTCCTCTAAAATTTGCCCTCGGTCCCTCTGAAGTATGGCCTTTGCAAACACGCTTTGCGAGGCACACGAGTAGAGAGATTGACTGCTGCCCATTACATCGATGTTCACCCTTCTACTTACCCCTGCTACTTCTGGAAATGCTAAATGCCGAGAATACGCAAAGTCGCACAGCAAGTATTCGGCCAGTGCCCGTACATTGTGGTTGCGGTGTCCTACACGCTGCTGTTGTTGATGATGCGGCTGACATTTCAGGAAGCACTACGGCGCAAACAATCAAAAAACCTAGGCCAAAAGCTCTGCTTGTTATTGTCGTAGTTGGCCAATGCGATTACAACCGGCCAACCGACCGGCCGTTTAGCCTAACACGCACTTGTTGCATGGCGCAACCATCGCAGCGGCGTGGCTAGAGGGCTAGTCCGCTAGTCATTGCTATCATGTATCGGGGTGTCGCCAGTTCGATATCTGGCGTTGATCGAGCATTCTTTGAGCGATTCCTATTGCGAATAGATGACAAATCATACCGTTGAAAGTAAGCGACCATGCTGTCAGTCAGTCACAAGGTCTGTTGGGGAAACTCTAGATATCTAAACATGCCCGGTTTGCTCGACGCATTAAAGATATGCCTCACGGCAATTCCAAGCCCAAGTAGGGGACGGAAGGCGGTTCAGAATCGACAAAACAACCTCAATAAAAATGCGTTTATTTCTAATCAACTCTAAAACCAATAACAACGCCATACGTAGCGAAACACGTGTGTGCACGCCAGTGTGCACCAGAAGAGACAGAAGAGGGTGAGAGTGTGAGTGCGTATGTTTGTGCGACAAACAGAAGAGAGCGAGAGAGAGAGAGAAAGTGTCCGTTCGAGAGAAATTGGCCTAATCGATGGCCCTTCCAATCGTCCGGCTGGCCGAACTTAAACGGCCACGAACCAGCTTGTGGTAGCACCGGTGCCCGTTCACCCACCATCCACGCGACCTGCACCCGAACGAACAGATAGACAAGCAGGCAGATAGATAGATAGATCATCGTTACAACCACCGTCAGTACCGCCAACACAATCCGGCAACTCGTCATCCTCCATCAGCATCCTCAACATCTTTGTCGTCATCTTTGGCATCATTATTGCTGCTACTGCAGCCGCCACTCGCCAGGTCGCTCTATTCCGAAGGCTGGCTCCTACGCCAGCCGGGCGAGGAGGAAGACTAGTACTACAAATACGACGACGACGATGTCTACAACAACAACAACAGCAACAACAACAACAACAACAACAACAGCAACAACAACAACAACAACAGCAGGTACCACTACTACGCAGGCGTCTACTTCTACCTTCATGAGTCCCACAACTGCGCACATACGAAGAACAGCTCGTCGGATGGAAAAATGAATGAATCGATGGATGGCTGCTTGGTTGGTTGGATGGGTAAACAGCCGAGAGGTCTGTCGGAGGACCGGCATCTTCACGAAGTCTTCTACGGTCCCGCGCGACAAACAACCTCGTTGTGGCTCTCCAGCAACCCCACTTGGTCGCGTGGCGGCAGCAGCAGCAGCAACAGCGACGGCTGTATTGGCGGCTGTGACAGTATTGGCGGCTGTGGCGTAGTCGCCGCCTCGCCCGGTCGACTCGCTTGTTTTCGTCGATTTTCACCTGGCCACTTACTTCACATTGACCGCGAACAGCCGACTCACCAACGGCGAACGATGGCCGCTGGCACGCGCGGCGCTCGGGTTCGATTTCTCCATCGGCACACGTCCTATGGGACGACGCCCCGCTTCTGCAGTTTCTAACGTTGGCGAGAGTCGCTTCGCACCAAACGACGATTAGTAACGAAAGGTAACACGCGGCCGCCGGCCAGCGACGTCTGGCAACAAAAGCACCAACAACGACAACAACAACGCGACAATAACAATAACAACATTAATAACAAAAACAAAAATAACAACAGCAGCAGCGCGAAGAATAATAACATTAAAAACAACAACAACAACAATCAGTTCGTAAGTTGGGCTAATCGATAGTGTATAAATTTGTATCTACATGCATATATATATATATATATATATATATATATATATATACCATTGTAATTGTGTATATAATAAATAAATGACCTTGTTCAAAAAAATATATATATATATATATATATATATACATATATATATATATATATATATATGAAACTAAGAAATGTTCAATATTGGTTATTAACTATCCCCATTCGTTGAACTGGTACTAAACGACCTATTGTGCACCTATTGTGTTTTCTTCATTTGAATCCCTTCCTAAAAGAGAGAAGCGGGTGAGAGAATAAGAGAGAGAGAGAGAGAGAGAAAGAGCCATCATGGCTAATGAGTATATTATCTTAAGCTGTTATGATAGCGATATGTCGCTAACCACATACGCACGTTATCAATATCATCATAAATCAATATCACGGTTCTAACTAGAAAAAAAAGCAAGACATTTGTCATTCGTCGTTAAATGACATGCTATCAAATGCCCTCATAGTATTCAATAACACGACGTCGATTAGCAGTAACCGACAAGCGATATGGTACGTAGAGGAGCCACGGGGCTCACGACACTGGTTGGTTGAATAGGTTGGGTATCCCTGCAAGCTCGGTACTGCCACTCCCCATCAAAAAGGCCTACTAGCGCTCTACGACCCTTACGAATATTATTTGGGGGCATACAGTCGTGTCTTTGTTGACTCCCATTCATCTGAGTAGTTTAGGAAGATTGATTTTATTTCGTAGTAATGCTTGCATTAGTGACTGTGCGTACAGTGAGCGTTTGATTGGCAAATAGTATTCGCTCTGAGATATTGTGGCTGTAACTCTGAAGCGGATCCCTCTCGGTGCTTCTGGCCTGATTCTGTATCGATTTGCTTGCGTCATCAGATACGCTAGGCACACACGATTTGTTTTTCAATCACAAAATGGCCCACACCTGCCACGACCGACGACGTTACACAGCTTATCGCAAGCTATCAGATCAGATCATAGCCTAGTGGCTGACGATCAATGGAAGCCGTTCAGGGCCCTATTTTTATTTCGTTTTCTTTTTTTATAGTTTTCTATTTCATTTGTTAATTGTTTGGCAAGAACTTTTAGAGGTTATACTGGTGATCAAATATGACGGATAAAAGTAAAAAAACGTAAAGCGAGCAACACGGCGCACACGCCGGGGCAGCTGCCGAACGGCGTCGCAACTCTAGATGTCATGTATCCGCCGGCACAACTTCAGATGTCATGTATCGGCCGGCACAACTTCAGATGTCATGGATCCACCGGCTAATGAGGGGGCAGCAGCAGATGACACATGTAGCTCAGCGCCCAAAAACAAGAGAGGTCTGACGCCGCATTTATCGTACGAGAGAACACAACCGGACAAGAAGCAGCTTCACGCTACGAGAGCAGCGGTGAAGACAATGTGCCGACGTACACAACAAGAACGGCAGAATGGGCTTAGAAGAAGAGCACCAAGAGAGCGGATTAATAACGCTATGAAGGATGGGATTTCGCTTCAAATCGAAGCCTAGGACGTAGATTTCCGGCGGCGCAATCCGCCATGGTTACGTTAAACTTAACGTTTCCTACTTGCGACCAACAGTCGATAGCGCTACAGGCTTGCACAAAAAGATAAGAGTGGATTATTTGAATTATATAGCCAACTCATAAACCTAATAAACTAAACGTTTGTTGTGTTAGCATCTACTGTGGTTATTTTACAGTGAGCTCTCCAAATGTTTGCGGTAATTATGTCCCACCCTATACACGTTAAGCGTAAATGAAAATCTGCAAGGAAATCTCCCTTTGTGAAAAGGGCTCGCGGGATTTCCTGCGACGTCGGCGGGGCTTTTAACATATATAGGGCGTTAGGTACCAGATATTGAAGGTACTCTGTGAACAAGACATTAAGCTAGAAATGCCAACGTACAACTAAGCTGGTCCCCAAGAGCCTTCCGGTTGATTGCCAAGTTGCGACTATAGTAACCTCTGCATTCCAGGCCAGAGTTGAAGACTCTCTGTAACTGTGCCAGACATTCGCTATTATTATCATCCGCAATTAAGTGTATCACACATGCTTGGGCTTTTGACTAGTGAACCATCACATATTATTTTCAAAGACAATCCAGCAAGTTCCATGACATATGGGCAAGATGGCTTAGTGGCAAAGCCTTTGCCTTGCATTCGGGAGGACTGGGCTCGAGACCCAGACCGGCCACTCTTAAATTGGTTTGCATGGTTTCCAATTTAAACAATGTAAATGCCGGGGTGGATAAAAAATTAGCCATGACAAAAAAAAAACCGTACACGGACATTAGTCTTACGGAAAATCTTAAAAAAATGGTCACTCCTTGGTGTCATGCTTATTTTCTAGATCTTCTGGATACAAGCTCTACGCCGCTCTTTACCAAAAATAGTCTGTAGAAGCTTTAATTGTTACATTGACGAATAGACACATTGATGTCTAAATGAGCTGTATTAAAGATGTTTAAAAATAAAGCATATTAAAGATGTATAAAAAAATTCTATCAACGCCCAACGCTACGGGCAGTGCTTGAATCCATACGTAACGCGTTCTTTCTGGTTAACGACGCAAGCTGTTCGTGCAACTGGGTGTTGAATTTATTGCCAATCATAGACGTCCCGTGGACTCGTGCTCAAATTTAACCAGCAAGTTTGATTTTTTATTAGCGAGTCTATTTACACGCTCAGCGCAAACACGCCCGCCTTTTTCACCTGCACGATTCCGCATCTTAGGATAACGCAATAACCAGCTCTTTCAAAGCCTCAAAGCACGTACTGTCAGTCGAAAGGCATCGGTGCGCTTTTTACTGCACTACCGTACCGCGAGACGATCCTTTCGCCACCCTTCTTGCGTTAAGGTGTCACCCATCAGAACGATGATGCCCAACCAGATGCCTAACGCGAAACTGCGAAACCAATCAAATCATCTGTCATAACACATTTTCGACAACCCACAGCATAGACGAACGTTCGTGACGACACGCGTTGTTGTTGTTGTTGTTGTTGTTGCTGATGTTGTTGTTGTTGTTGTTGCTATTGTTGTTGTTCCTGCCGTATGTGCTAATGCTATTGTTGTCGATGCTCCTCTGGCATAGCTGGTTGATGTTGTTTTTGTTGCTGTGGTTTTTGTCGCCACTATCGATCTCGGCCGCCATCTAGTGGTCTATCCACCGCAGTGTGCGCATGCTGTCTTAGCTGGGCTCATGTACGTCTGTCTATACTTGTACGCGGCGTAGCGTCAACCTTCCGGCAAGACACACGGAAGGCACCAGCACCTCGTTTGTTTTCACCTCGGACTTCACTCGGGCGGACACCGTGGCTGGTCTTCAGTTAGTCGTCGACTCGTAGACCACTCGATCCACCCACATCGGCCCACCTACCCGCTCTCTGGCCGATGACGTGCCAAATCAGCAGTAACAGAACAGCGGCAGCTCAACCTACCGGTTGAGTGTCCGCGAAAGCCAACAAAAAACAACACCAAAACAACAACGACATCGATCATCATCATTATAATCGCCATTACTACTACCATCACCATCATCTCGACGACTGCGATCACCAACGGGAAGATTCAGCCTCAACAAATGTGGTCGAAAACAAAAAACCATCATCACACGCTGACTTAGTTAGTCACCTGGCGCGGGTGGTGGTGGTTGCATCCGCTATCGTAGTAGAAATTGGCCAGGCGCCATCACCATCATCGGCACCCCCGGCCATTCTCGACCCGACCCTCCCGCCCCCCCCCCCCCCCCCCCCCCCTAGGACTTCATGAAGGACAAGTGGACGACAACGAACGACAATTGAAGTAAAATTGCTACCTGCGCAATACATATATGAGCGGCGCACCTCAGCATGTCCAGCCGGCGGAGGCGGCGGCGGCTGCGGCAACGACGGTGGCGTCGTCGTCCCGAGTGGACTAAGCCGAAGCGTAGGACGAGCGTAGGGCGCCTCCTACGTCAAAGAAGCGTCCTAAGAGGCGGGGATCGCCGAGGACAACCACAACAACAACTAACAGCAATAACAACAACAACAACAACGACAGCCACAAGAACCAACAGCAATAACTACACCAACAACAACAACAACAACAACAACGACAGCAACATCGAAGCGGGCGACAACGCGGACGACATGACGGTGACGATGTTGGTGATCGTAGACATTGGTTGGTGAAGATGATGAGGTCGAACATGAGGAGAAGAAGAACACCAGGAAGACCGGGGCAAGCCCCAACAAGCACGGCGATAACGAAGCAGCAACAGCTACGGCAACAACCAGCATCAGCAATTGATGCCTGTTTGTTGAGCGTCTCAACCAGCCTCCCTCGAATGTCTCTCGAATCCGATCGGAACGTAGATGGCTGGCCAGTGAGTGGCGCTGCTGCTGTTGCTGCGGGCTGACTATTGTTGTTGCTGCTGCCTTGCTGTTGGCCACAGATGACCGACAGTGGTTCGGTGACCGGGCGCGGCCAGGCGACAAAACAGAGGAGTAGGAAAAGACTAAGAAGACGACGAGAAAGATGAAGATGGAGAAGAAGGTGGACAAGACAAGACGAACAAGGAAGAGAAGCATACGACGACGACAAATATACAGCGGCGGCAACAGCATCAGTAGCGGAACATTTTGTAGGTACTATTAGCGACAACAAACAAAAAAAAACAGAATAAAAACAACAAAACCTAATTCATAGGTCGGGCAAAAAATATGTCATTTTTTAGGCGACTTATGGGTTAGGCAGACAGGCTGGCAGACAGACGGAAAGAAAGACAGGCAGGCGAGAAAGAACACACATGTGAGTGGGGGAGTGAAGACAGTAAAGCGCGGCACGGGGGAGACGTCGTACAGGTTGGTACGACACCGATCGGCAGAAGAAGAACGCAATACGACGGAGAAGACGAATACGGCAGGCGGTGTCGTATCGATTGGTGATGGTTTCCTAGCTGGGCGTCATCGTAGTTGTCCTCGTAGAGTAGTAACAGATTTAGTAGTAGTAGTAGTAGTAGTAATAGCTTGTTATGCGATCGATAGTAACACATGCAAGACAATGTTGCCACTGCCCTTTGTTGTTCCTGTTCCTGTTGTTCTTGTTGTTGTTTTTGTTACTGTTATTTTTGTTGTTCTTGTTATTATTATTGTTGTTGCTGCTGTTGTTCTTGTTTCCGTTGTTGTTGTTGTTGTTGTTGCTTACAACAAGTTTTTGCCGTTGCTGTTAATGTTACCGCTGCTGCTGCAGCCGCCGCAGCAGCTGCTGACGCTTGTGAGTAGATCAATGATCGGATGAGAATGATCAGATGGGCATCTCGGTGGGCCGAACAGAGGGCGGGGAGATGGCGACTAGAGCGCCATCGAATGAACGTGTACTAATGTGTACACGAACGACTTCAAGGTGGCGACGACCACTGAAGACGCTGTTACGGCGCGCGGTGGTTCGATCGAAGGTAGAGACAAGGCGACCGAGGCGATACGAGGCCGATACGTGATGCCGTGAAGAGTGAAGTCGTACCTACCTTACAGGAAGAACCCGACGAACACGGCGGAATAGATACGGCGCAAATAAAACAAAAGAAGTGAAAAGAAACTCTCAAGGGAAGGGAAGAAATGGACGAACCGAGAGCAGACGTCCACCACGGCGCCACCCCCGCTAGCGTTGGCGCCAGGTGGTTGGTTGTGCTGTCGCCTCAGCCAGCAGTCGTTGTTGTTGTTTCTGTTGTTGTTGATGCTGTTGTTCTGTTGTTGTTGATGCTGTTGTTTCTGTTGTTGTTTCTGTTGTTGTTGTTGTTATCGTACCTGGTTTGTTCGCGTCACGTTAGGTTTCCGCTCTGGCTCGGCAGTAAGAACCTTAACAGAAGGACACTAGCGATCCTCAACTATCAGGTGACAAGTTGTAAGCGTGACAGTAATACAAAAGTAGCACTTTTCGTAGGTAGGTTTGACCAACACGTGTAAATAGAAAAGGTACACCGACGAGATTCCGTTTAGAGAAGTCACGTCAAACGCCGTAGCATTATTGTTGATGGTAATATTGTTGTTTTGACTATTTGTCTATTTATAAGATTTTTTGTTAATATTCTTGTTCGTAAGCTTTGAAAAACGCACATTTGCGACCACTGGTGTAAGTGTTAGGAAAACATATTATTGTTGTCCTTCTGTACGTGAATACTCTCTGTTCTGAAGGAGGAGGTTGATGGTACAACGAACTGCTTAATGCGAACCAAGTTAACTAAACTCAAACATATCTAGACCGTTGGCAGAGTTGTACCGCTAATATACCTACATTTTTGCATACATAAAAACCATACAACAAAAAAAATATATGTATATATAAACGTATTTGTAAGTAGCAGCTTATATTTGAACCCAATAACTGTGATAGTTAAATATGGTTTTTATTCTTCTTGGTTTAAACGTTTCTTCAAATATCAATTGTAATTCACGAGCATTCCGGGCAGCTCTATCGCAGAGCGCTCATGCACGAGACTGGGTTTCGACCAGCGATCGGCGACAAAAAACAGTTTAAAGAAACGGTCTTACAAACCAAAAACGCTATCAACAGTTCCAAATATTATTGTGCGGGGATTGAAGCATTGTAGGGTCAGAATGTACGCGCCCTACTATACCTGTCTCTAAAAGCCAGCTTGCGTTTACACCAAGTTGTTATCTTTCCTTGATAGGGATAATTGAAAGTTAAACCTGCTAAGCCGGTCGGTTTACCTTGGACTTCAAACAACAAACAGAATCTAGAATTTCAAATAGCTGTGTTAAAGCGTTACTGCCAAAGGTATTTCAAGTAATGCTATGGAAGTCACGGACTAATATCCAAGAACAAGCAATTTAAAGTTGATTTCATCTTTAGATAAGGTAAATTCTTAAGTGGAATATTTGGTCAGGCCCAACGAAAGATCTACATAAGCGGAGAGTACGAACGCCTCAATGGAGAGGTGGTGCTTTCCATCCGCCACTATTACGGAGCCATTTTCTCTGAACAAAAATATGCACATGGAACGCACTAAATAGACTTGTTGAACGCGTTAGTGTATGTTCTAAACTATCGTCGTGCTCGTGATCTAACACTTTTTGCTTTTAGGATGAGAAATATTATTAGTTGTGTTACTCTTTCCAATATTGTTATTAGTATTTGTTGTTATTCTTCTTTCTATTAGCAATAATAATAAACAGTGCTTTTAGGATGAGAAATATTATTAGTTGTGTTACTCTTTCCAATATTGTTATTAGTATTTGTTGTTATCCTTATTTCTATTAGCAATATTAGTATTCGTTAAACTAGGAATATCTTAGCTAATAAATATTACTGCTTTTGTTCACAGACTGTAGGAGCATATCGGCAAACGACGTATAACAGAACGCAATGCGTAATGGTGCCAAAGGCTTAATGCGTACTACAGTATGAATTTGCTGGTTCTGCTAGTAGAACACAGAAAGCACATAGAGCACGATCCTGTAATTAGCAATGCCAATATTCGTGAAAGTATGTTTGTAGGCTGCTACACCTTAATGTCATTACGGGTTAGTAACCTGCTTTCGACAAAAACAGAGAAATACAGAGACAGAAGCGTAATCATCTCATCCAGTTGGTTGCACGACGGTATGACGAACCTTGTTCGCGTTCTGTTGCCTTGTTGTTATGTTAGATGTTTAAGTGGCTTCAGCAATCAAGGTTATCATAGCAGCGAAGAAGAGCAAAAACTGTTGTTGTTGCTGTTGTTGTAGTATTAGCAGTACAAGAACTAGAAGAAAATGAAGCACAACAAGTATAGTGGCAGTAGCGGTCGTGATGGTGAAGGACCGTTACACATCTTCTTTGAGGTCGTCGCTGAGGTTCGTTGCGTCGTATTGTCGACGTCTTCGCTCTCATGGTCGGGATCGTGGACTTCATCGTCTTGGTCATAGATTTCGTCGTCGTGGTCATGGTCTTCATCGTCATGGTCATGAAGTTTGTCGTCGTCCTCGTTATCATGATCACCATCATCACGGTCTTCATGGTGCTTCTTGCGCGATCGCCGCACTAGACTGCGTCCGCGCACGCTCGTACCGCTCGCAAGTTCTACGTATAATATCGTAGCTGTACCGTTGAACATCAACCGTGGGCGCCTCCCAAACTGCCATCGCTGCCATCACCATCGCTGTCGTTGTTGACTAAGCGAACACCTACCTGTTCCCGTGCGGGATAACAGATCTCCCTCACCATGCGTTTACTGCTCATTTTTCCCATTGCCTTTCTTCATTTCTTTCTCTTTCTCTCCCTCTTGTTTTCTCTCCTACTTTATGTCGATCTTCATTTCTCTCAGCAACTCTCTCATCAAATTTTATCATCACCACCACCAGCACTGCCTTGATTCCCTCAGGCGGTCATCATCCACTGGCCCCGACGCAGACGCCCGCTCTCTGGACTTCGCGCACAAAGTTTTAGCCCGTCTGACTCAACTGGCGATGACCCCGTGCCCCTCGTCGTTGTGTGGACGCTGGAGGCCATGGCGTTTGCCCTCAACGCTTCAGCCGCACACCCGCCTCCATGCTCGTGGTCTTTTTTCTGTAATTCGTCCTTTCTTTCTCTCTCTTTCTTTCTATTTCTCCTAAGTTTTTCCCTCATTGTTGCTGTCTCTGGATCCTCGCTTAACATCATCGTTTTGACTTCTTGCCGTTCGCGTCACTTCTTTGTTGCTTCATAGCCCTACCCCACTCCTGTCCCCGAAAATCCCTCCCACACGCTCAAATCCACACGCCGAAGTGCTCAACTCACAATTGCTAACGATCCACCGCCATCTCTCCACTGTCTTGTCATTTGGGCGATTTGTCACTGACTGGGGGACTGACCTTCTTATCGACTTTCGGAATCTCCCACTCGGCCACACTAAGAAGAACTGAGTAGCAGGCGTTGCCTGCAATCGCGTCGTTACAATGTTATGCTCATTGTGTCGTGGCTTCTTGATCGCTGCAGAATCAAAAGAGAGCGGCAGAGCGAACCGTTAGGCAGCTCGCTGGATGGCTAGAACTTTCTCCCCTGATACAGAAATTAGCAGGTACAAAATTAGCTAAGCTAAGAGGCAACTTTTTGATTTCGTTCCAGTAGTTCAGAACTTAGCGTTCCAATGTTATCACCGTCGTGAACTCACTCAGCCCGCGGCCACAACCATCATCATTATTACTGTCGCACCTTCACAAACCACCGTCACGCTTCGAGTGCTAGAGGAAAGCTGGGTCACCGCACAGGGAAAGATATATCTTCTGCATGTTTTGAGATTAGCCGTTTACTTGGAGAACCCGTTATATGACCCTTCTGATTCTCTAGGCAAAGCATTGCAATCGCCGGCTTGTTGAATGAGTAGGTAAACTTGTACACACTCTATATGCACACAATTAGGCGTATATGGTTCTTTTTGTATGGTTGTTGTTTAGTAATATTAGCAAAATATGGCTCTAAAATGTGGATTGCAGACGTCACACTCTCCGCTATTAACTCGCTTACGCGTACTACTATTAATTACGTAGACTTTCTGCTAATAACTATCTGGTGAAACCAGCTAAATCTTCCATTGGGCTCTTTTGTAAGTATCTGGAAAGGTAGCACGCACATATACGTCAAGTGTTCCACGTGTGTCAACGAAAGTTAGTTTGCAAATTTGTATATATATTTATACAATATAAACATTATACAATATAATAGATAAACGGTTTTATATATATATACATATATATATATATATATATATATATATATATATATATATATATATATATATATATATATATATATATATATATATACAATGTAAAAATCATATAATATGTTAGATAAATGGTAGTATATATATATATATATATATATATATATATATAAATAAATAAATAACAAATAAATGTGTTAATTATCCTAATTTTGAACTCAATTTAAAATTAATGAATTGAAATAGATTTAGCGTCTGAGAAAACGGGCCCCCCCCAAAAAAAATATATATATTGTCGATGGTTGTTCACCAATATTGGTAGATTTTCACAATAATTACGGGTTGTTCTGTTCTAAACATTTAATTACGTGATATCGGCCAGTGTCAATTTCTCTACAATACATACATACAAATGTGTTGATTTGGAAACATTTTCCTTCAGACGGTACTGGTGGTATCCGTGCCAGTATATTTTGCAGATCACTGCTCCGTTTTGTTGCAGATCTTCTTTCCATCTGTTGCTAAGAAGAGCAGGTCCGCCTATAAAATGTTGGTTCACAAAGTTCCAGTTTCGCCTTTCTCTGTGTAGTTTGTATGCTTCGAGCGTGTTGTGATCAAACGGGTCATTGCGGTGTTCTAGTCCTTCTATAAGATATAATAAGAGGTTCTTGAAACTTCACCAAATAACGTCGCATCTCAAAGTGAGTGGTCGGCCATGCTAGCCGATCAGCATGCTTGTTTACTTATTGATCAAGCTGACAGTGACTCTACTAGGGCTCGGCTTAGGGCAACCTCCGCAAAACATGCAAACGATTAGCTACACGCCCTACCCAGTGCATCGTTAGGAACCTTGATGCCACTACAAGAATATGTGTTGGCCTCCGACTTGGTACGCCGCTTGTTCACCCTCACACATGCCGATGCGGGGAGCCGGTGGGCATTAGAGCTCACCACGCTCTATCCTGCGCCCTCAGTGAAGGTCGTCGACCACGTCACGCGGCTATCAACGACGCAATAGCAAGGGCC
This sequence comes from Dermanyssus gallinae, assembly GCA_003439945.1. Taxonomy (NCBI): domain Eukaryota; kingdom Metazoa; phylum Arthropoda; class Arachnida; order Mesostigmata; family Dermanyssidae; genus Dermanyssus; species Dermanyssus gallinae. The sequence continues at coordinate 204,610 of QVRM01005861.1, read as the reverse complement.
TTGAGGACGACAGGCTACCCAAGTACGCTGGAACCAACTGGACTAACCAGAAACGATGGCAAGCGTCCCGACGGGATGACTCTCATCCCCTTTGAACGAGGCCGTACCCTCATATGGGATGCCACCGTAACCGACTCACTTTCTCCCTCAGTGTTCGGTTTCGGTTCACTTAGAGCTGGTCACGCCGCGACCCAAGCAGAAACGAACAAGATGAACAAATACGCCGAACTGGCAAGAGCCCATAACTTCAGCCCAGTGGCCTTCGAAACCTTGGGACCACCGAGCCCCTTGACTGAGAGAATACTTACTAAATTGGGCGAGCGATTGAAGATAACCACTGGGGACAAGAAAGCCGCACAATTTTTGCGCCAAAGACTTTCCATTGACGTCCAGCGGGGCAACGCGATCTCAGTTTTGGGATCGCTTGCCGAATGGTGCACCCCAGGGCTGTTATAGGCTGAAAGTTAACACGTTCACTTACACAGGATTGTAATATAAATTGATTAATAACATTTTATAGATATAATATAGCATATGCGTATCTAGCATTTTATGTTCGTTTGCGACTGCACGTATATATACAACTCTTAGGGTACACCCAACGGGCATACTTTAGGATAATTGATGAGGATAAAGATAAATAACGATACATATATACATATATGTATATATATACATATATAAACATATATGTATATATATATATATATATATATATACGTGAATCTCCAATCTACAGGTTCTCAGGAGACAATAAAGACAAACACTACACGTATAGCCTTTATAAAAGCGCTTTGTACATACGCACATTGAGATAAATGTCGCAGCAGTGTGCGACATGCTGCGTGTGTGCGTGTAGGTGCGTCAATACACATCGAGAGACAACGGCCGACCAAATCATCTTGTGACTGTGTTTGAGACTGGTGTGACCAACCCCCCCCCCCCGCTTCCCCCCTAAACGTGTGGGGTATGGCCAAGGGGATAAGGTAGGCGGCGAAACGGGTGGCGGAGACAGTGTCCGCGTTCAAGCGAGGAAACCACGCACGTCGTCTTCGTCGTCGTCGTAACAGCCGGCGTTAGCCAGAAACGGCTTCGAAAAGCCGCAGAGTCACAGGCAGACAGAAGAGCAGAAGAACGACAACAGCAACAACAACAGCAGCAACAACAACAACAACAACAACAACAACAACAACAACAACAGCAACAACAACAACAACAACAGCAACAACAACAACAAGAGAAGAAGGTGGTATGGTTTGCCTGTCGTCGTAACAAGCACCGCGCGTCTCAGCTGCCTCTGCTCTCGCTGGCGCCGCTGGCATCTTCAACGGCGCTTCTCGACGTCGACGACGATAACGACAGCGACAACGGCAGCGACCGCAGGACCGAAACGATGGATCAGCGTCGACTAAAGACTAATTGGCCGTAGGCCTTGTGACGCAGGTTGAGCGGGCTCGCAGAAGTGCCTGTCGCGGCCGACCGTCGGAGTCGGCTGCAGTCGATGACGATGACGACCACAGGTCTGCAGGTCTGCAGGTTGACACTCATAAAGCTCGACAACGCTGGTCAAGCTGGCGGCAACGCTGATCTTGATGATTTTGGTTGTTGTTGTTGTTGTTGTGATGATGATGATGATGAACGTAGCGTTGCTGGTTGATGATTGAAGATGCTGCTGATGATGATAATGGTGATGGACGTAACATTGCTGGTGGATGGTAGATGATTGAAGATGCTGATGATGAGCGATGCGTCATTTAGACGGCGAAATGACAACAACAACAAAAACAACAATAACAACAACAACAACAACTTCTACTACTACAACAACAACAACAACAACAACTTCTTCTACTACTACAACAACAACAACAACAACAACAACAACTTCTACTACTACAACAACAACAACAACAACAGCAACACTAGACACAACAGTAACAACAACAGTAACAACAACAACATTAGACACAACAGTAACAACAACAATAACACCAAGAAGACGAGAAACAACAACAATAAAAAATGAGAACAACACCAGGAACAACTATCCGAACAACGCAGACTGCAACGATAACGGGAAGAACGATAACAACAACAGTTGCAGCAGCAACAACTTTAGCGGTAAAATATCAGTAACAGCAGACAGCGCGGCACTTTCTATAGAGTGGGGGCGGCAGTCATGGTGCTGAAAGCCGTGGAGACGGTGCGGTAACCTAGCTTGAGCTGGAGACTGAAGAAAGAAGCTTCGGCAATTTAAACCGTTTGCACTTCATACGATTTCAGTACGTGTGGTTCGTAAGGTAAGCTGTTGCGGGGTCTGTATTTTTCGGTCTTTCCGTTGATTTCTTATACTTACTCATATACAGGTCTTCGTTACTGTGGTCAGAATAGCTCATGTACAGGTAGGTAGGTCTTCGGGCATATTTCTTTCGGGCCGCCTGTATCTCCGTGTATGCTTTGGGGTGTGGGGGTTTAGTATGTAGGAGATGGCCAAGGTGCTGCCCGTAGTAGCGGCACAGGAAACGGGAGCGGGGGCGGCATCAACAACAACAGCAACAATAGCATCAACAACAACACCACCAGCAACAAGAACACCAGCAACAACAACAACAAGAACACCAGCAACAACAGCACCAACATCAACAACAACAAAACACAACAACAACGTTATTATCGTTGTCTGTTTTGACGGCCACGGAATGAGTGGGCGAATGCCTACATGCGTATATGCATGCACGTATGCTTGAATGAATGAATGGATTAATACTGCGATAAAGCAAACGCCTCAAGCGTTGCTCGTGGATCGTGCGTCGGCCGCGGGCCAGCCAGAAGCCCGGTAGACCTAGGCGAGCGAGCGAGCGGGCGGCAGTCAGCAGTCAGTGGGGGAGCAGGCATGTGAAGGTGGCAGATGTCCCAATCACCTGGGCATCGTCATGGTGGTCGTCTTCGACTTCATCTTCATCTTCACCATCACCATTACAACCACTATCACTATCCTCGCTACCGACAACATCATCATCATCATCATTACTATCATCATCATCATCATCATTGCTACCGGCAACATCATCCTGCATCATCAGCTTCATGTCACGACCAGCCATCACCAGCACGGCTTCATGACAAAGCCATTGCTTCGGCCCGGCCACCAGCGAAACAAGCGGCATCTTAACAAGTTTGCCAACGGTGCAGCCGCTTTGTCACCGGCGTTGTGTCAGCCCACACCCCCGCCTCACCCCCTCGCCTCGGCGACCTGGTGGCGGTTAAGCAGGCGCCGGCCTGCTTAACCGCCACCAGGTCTTTTGGAAAACCAGACCGCGCGATTACTTCGATAGCCAGTGGCAGCGGCAACAGCAGCACCAACAACAACAACAACAAAGACTCCAGCAACAGTAAGATAAACAACAACAACAACAACAATTAAAATAACACCCCCAACTACTAGCAACACTAACAACATAGTAGAGCCTGGATCACCATCACCCACTCTAAACTGAAAGACTGTAGACGACTTGGATAGCTATTGGCTCTTGTTGTTGTTGTTGTTTTTGTTGTTGTTGTTGTTTTCGCTGTTGTTGATGTTGCTGTTCTCGTTTCAGCTGTTGTTTTTGTTGTTATTCTTGGTTTTGCTGTTGTTTTCGTTGTTATTCTTGGTTTTGCTGTTGTTTTCGTTGTTCTTGTGGTTCTTGTTTTTGCTGTTGTTGTTGTTCTCGTCACGTTTATAATATTGCTGTTGCCATTACAGCTGCCCCAACGATCTGTCTATGTGTTCATCTAAGACTGTACTCCTCTTAGCCCTTTACAGTTGATCCTTATTAATTATGAGATCATTTTAATCAGGTTATGTGGAAGACAGTTTATGTTTACTGTTGCTGCTACTGTTGGTACTGTTCTTAGCAGCCATTGCTTTATCTTCTTTGTTATCTTGATTACACGCCTATAACTGCCGTTGTCATTTAGAAGATGCAGTGTTCCGGAATCGTTGTGTATGCATAATCAAATTATTTAATATTGTTATTATTACCGTTCCCACGACCTGTGTTGCGATTTAGCGAGTTAGCGTGGATTTTGCTACGCATTATTTGTAATTGTTTCCTGCTGTTCGTGTCGCATGTCACATAAATTTTAGGTTATGTCTGCCATCGGTCTGCTCGTTAGCAATTTTTTTTCGCAATACATCGATTCATTAGCGGCGTTTTTAACGTAACACATAACTTGTCATTCGTCAGTCGTTGCTACGAATGTGAGGACTTCATGTCCATTCGAGTAGTCATTGGTGAACCCGTCTATTCGACTCAGAGGAATAGATACACAGACCGCGATTCATCTCACGAGCTGCCGACACAGACAACCCGCACCAAAAGCGAGAAGAAGAATCTGTATGCGCCCATTTTTTGTTTTGAGACGAATCTGCCGCCCGACAGAACGTCACCAATTGCCCGATGCCGCGAGCCGCCCCGACGTCATCAGTAACCATCAGTAGGCCTCCTCTTTCTTTTTTCTTTTTTTTTTATTGAAAATGAGGTACTAACTGACGAGCGTTATGTTACCTGTCTTCACCCAACCAACCACCCACCCACCCACCACGACGGGTGGTTTTTTATTGATACAAACAAAAATGTCCTTGACCGGCCGGGACGTTCGCACACGCAGGCGGTGATCGTGTCGGCTGCACGCGCGCCCTCTCAAACAGGGGCGACGTCGCCCTACGAGAAAAGAAAGCCGAGAACAGGGTGCAGCAGTACGAACGTCATCCCGGCTCCCGACCAGATCTCACCCGTTGTGTCCACCTGCCATGAAGGGAGCTGTAACGAAACGAGTTACTACAACAACAACTCTAACAGCAGCACCGATAAACAGAAGAATAAATGCAACTTCTGACGCGGTAGCAGCATCAGCAGCAACAACAGGGAAGTCTACAATAAACAACAATGGCAAAAACAATAACAACAAACCGCGTAGTAGTAGTAGTAGTAGTAGCAGTAGAAAGGATGTCGATGAAGAACTGATTGAGAACGGAACGAAGGGAAAGCCGTTTTTCTCTCGGTCGAGCGTTTCCTGTTAATTTGTGTTCGTTTGCTATGTACAATGAGAAGTGGTACTGACAGTAAAAGTAATAACATATGTAATAGTTTTAGTCGCGCTAGCAGGAGCAGAGGCAACAAAAACAACACGAACAACGACAACAACAGCAGCAATATCATCATTAACGATACTGTGTAGAAGAGGTGGGCGTTGGTCTTATATACGGAACGCTTGATGGGTCCGGGAATCTGTGGTCGCTAGTGGCCTGAGACCCCTTCAAAGATGTCGTCGAGACGTACACCAGGGAATGACAATAAAAATCACAATTGTAATAACTGAACTTTATATATATATATATATATATATATATATATATTTTTTTTTTTTTTATCAATTATTAAGGGTTCATTATTAATATGTGCATGTATCACAATTACTAATATATTTAGTCTAAAACATCTACATTATTGCTTATTATTATATTATAATTGTGATACATGTACATAACATGGTAATAATGATAATTAACTCTTACTTCAAAAAAAATTATTATTGTTATTTTTATTATTATAGCTGAAATACAATTGTGAGGTGTAAATGTGTACCCTCGTTCATGGGTTTCCTTTAGCTATTTTCAACCCACCGCATCTAATATCGACGCGGCATTTCCTCTGTAAACTTCCAATGAAAGCAGCTACCTCAGAAACTCGCCTCCGCGCATATCCCCGGTGTTTGTTTGTTCAATTCAATCACTTAAGTTTCTTATTAATAGCCCCCGCTAATTAAAATCTATGGTGAGCTTGTGAGCATCGATCTGAGCGCGGGCTTTATCCGTCATTACACGTTTGCTTCGACCCTCGGCCTCCACGCGAATGAGAGCGGTACCTCCGACAAGTGCTACCTGTTCCCCGACCACGTTGAGTTTCTTTGTTAACGTGAAAGAGTTTTGAGGCTTATGCGAGTAGCGCGGTTCAGCCCGGTTCGTCATTATTTTTCACGACATCTTAGAGAAGGCGGTGGAAGGGCCCTCGTAGATTCCCGCTCCCTCTCGGTAATAATAACAATAATTTCAATAAGGGTTTATTTTTGCTATTATTCTCCGTATCACAATTACTAATCTACTAATTATATAATATTTACAGTATTGCTTGTGGGTCGACGCCTATCGTCTCTTTTAATTCTTAAAATCATTGAGAAACAAGTCATTTTTCTAAATGATGGGTCCCCCGTCCATTGCGATAGGTACTAAAATGTACCTCCTAGCCAGTTCAGAATATTTACTTCTTTTCGCGGTTTCTACATGTTCTCTTCGCGCGACTGCTACACAGAACTTGTTGTAGCACAGAAAGCTGGAGAGGGAGGAATAAGTTATGGTCTTACAGTCCAAACCTTTCCACTGCCCTATTATCCTAACCCTACATCGAACGCTAGCGATTGCCAACCGCCACAAATACGGTAAAAAACGCTTACTACGTGTTCGGCAAACCTCAGCACTTAAGTATACAAATGAAAGCAATAAAAATGGCCATATAGCAACCGAGCAAGCTTAGCCTATCTACATTAGTCTTTGGTTCCAGCCAAAGACATCGCAGCTGCTAAGTGCACGTGTGTATATGTACTATTTGAACGGTAACTTTAATACTACCTTGGGCATACCTTTTATTGGTACAGATACCATTTGGATGACAAACTTATAGCAGCTCACAAATTGCTTGAGGATGCAGCGACGACTTCATTCAGATGTTAAATTGGCGCCTAACGGCGTAAGCTATACTTCATTTCATATTTTTGCAAAAAATATATGAGAATACCTTCAGCACAAGAACTTATTATACAAAATTCTTATTTCGAGGACAAATGCATCTTCTATTTTATTAAAAAACCGAGGGGATTTTTTTTTAAACTCAATTTCCAAGTGCAACTAATGGCGTTCTACAGGACAAATCCGAATATATAGATAACCAATCCACAACTAAATAGTTTTGGAGACCAATTCTGCGAATCTTCTTACCATAATCCAGGATTCATAATTCTTCACGAACGTCTCTACAAATGCTTGACATGTTTGGAACTTTCCCAGTCGTAGTTTGCGGGACAGTAGCAGTGAGTATTGATTTTGTTCGGTATCCAGACTGGTCCGGCTGGATTGCTTCCCATTGTTGGCTCCGTTTACTTAGAGTCTGTTCTGCTGACTAGTATTTCTTCCGTCCGGGCGTTCATTAAAACGCGTTTTAATGATAGTTCTTTAACTCCTAGGTACCAGCAAATTTGTTTGAAGAGGACCTGTACAGCTGTTGTGGAAGCCGTGCGACTTGCTCGTGCTATAGTTCAGCGCCATAGGTTTTTGGGTCTTCTTGAGGAGAAGTGGCTAACACTACAGCTGAGATAGTATGGCTGGGCTGTAAGCACTGCTACCGAGAGAAATTGCATCTGTGAATCACACACCACCTTCGTTCTCTTCTCACACTTAACAGAGCAGGGTCAGTATCAGTACTGATCTCGTCGATGAGTAGACAAAGAAGTCGCGCAAGTAATTAATTTGATAAAGCAAGTCGAAATGCTAGCGTACCTGCATTATTCACTTTGATGTGTATATCACAAAACTTGTGTTACTTCTCAACTATCAGTTCGTGAAACCATGAACTTGGTACCGAAATAATTGATCATACATGTGCATTAGTGATTATTAGGAGCATACTGTAAAAAATATAACTTGCGCGCAAACGCTAAAATATAAAAATTGCAGAGTTTTATTTCTTGAGAATTATCTTCAATGCAACTTTTCTCTATTTTTAGCTTACGTTGGATGCTGTGCAATAGATGCAAATTCTCCAAACACGTAGGTATGATAGGTTTCTCGATAGGATAACTGGGGATCCCGCAATCGTAGATTTTGGCAAAGGTATGTTGGCATAAAAAGCTCGATATGACAATTGAACATTTCACTCTCACTCAGTATATGTATGTATATATATATATATATATATATATATATATATATGTATACATATATATATATATATATATATATATATATATATATATATATATATATATATATATATATATATATGCGTATATATATATATAATAAGAGAGACAGAAAAGTTACACACGTGTACATAAATATGCCTGTATCGAATCATGTGGGCGATGTATTTGCTGCTATGCAGATTCTCCTGTGACATTTGCTGAGCGAAACAGCAACAGCGGCATCTGGTCATCACCTACACACGAACGCACAGACTCTCATTTCTGTTCTGCTCTGCTCCAGGGCGCCGCCAGACGGGGCGGGACGGGAAAACCCGAAGAAAAACACGACCAACAACAAGGTGGCTGGTTGTTGTGTCTGAGTGAGTCTGAAAACCTAAGCGATTGATGCAACGGCTACTCGCAGCGTCTGTGGCACGCGACGTCTCCGGCCAGCCGTCAGGACCTTCGTGCACGTCTCTACGACAACCACCCGCAACCACCACCATCGCCACCACCAGCAAAACGTCCCATAGCGCTCGACACAGCAGCGGCAGGTCACGCCAGCAGCCAGCCGTGTCGGACCCCGATATAGGCTGATGAAGTCTGAACAGATGATTTCCTTATCAAATCATAACCTGAACGTAGAACTCGACTCTTCTCGAACTCTCGTTAGAGGGCGGGATCTGGGGCGATAGGAGTGCGTATTGATCAATGATCGAGTATCGTTTCGTAGTCGCGTGAATGAATCGTTCTTTGGCATCAATCTAGTCGGCTTTCGTATCGATAGTTCTTCTTTCTTCGAGTCGCATGCGAACGCTGCCGTCTCTACGGGGATTGGGGAACTTGGACTTCGTCTCTAGGAGTTATGTTGTCGTTCGTTGTCGCCGTTGTTATTGTTACTGCTGTTTGCTGTTGCTGCTGTTTGTTGTTGTTGTTGCTGTTATTGTTGTTGTTGTTGTTGGTGTCGCTGATGCTGCCTATTTCGTCGTTGTTTCTGTCTTCCCGATCTGTATTACTTTATAGTTCTTGTTGTTGTTGTTGTTGTTGTTGTTGTTGCTGGTATCGCTGATGCTGCTAATTTTGTCGTTATTTCTGCCTTTCCGATCTGTATTAATTTGTTGTTGTTGTTGCTGTTAATGATACCGCTACTTTCATTGTTGTGTTGTTTTGCCGACTATTGTTATTGTGGTTGCTGTTGTTGTCGTTGTCGTTAATGTGTGTCATCATTATCCCATCTTTGTTGCTGAATTGGAATCTGCGCTGTTGAATCGCTTTGGGGTATCCCCATCCTCGTATAGAACTACTAGAAAGTATCGTATATACATACTAGTTATTCATAGTGTCTGCAGAAGGCAAAGCAACTTATGGAGGCTGGAGAAACATCAGCAGAGCGTTGTGCATCGATGTGATCTCTTGCGCTAAATTAACTCGTATCTCTTTCTGCTGTCCTGTTGGTCAGTGCGCTGCCTAAGGCTGCATCATACCTATCTCTGTCTCCATATACCCACCCGCCGTTTTTCTAATGAAACATAGTTGTAGTAAGACATAAATGAGCGGGCTAATAATATTCATGCATTTTTTGGCATTCGATTGAACCAATCGCTGTAGGGAGCCACTGCCACTTGGTGACCCTCGCGAAGCCATCACGCGCGCGCGCAGAGAGCACATAGACAGCCTCGTTGTCTGGCTCAGGATCAAGTAGAATCCATCGAAGTAGTCAATTGTCACTGCTACATGTGCCCTAGAAAGTAGACAAACGTAGTTGTTCGAGTATTATGACATCGTCTCACCCACCTGCTTGTTTATTTGCAATAGCGATGTTTTTCGTTCTATTCTAGTACTGGGTCACCATCATCATTATCAGTATTATGTGTATGTACGTATGTATGTATCTGTGCGCCTATGTTATCTGTCTAGCCACCATTATTCATACCTCCTCGTATAGGTCTTGCCATTAATCGCGTTCGCGGCGTATTCTTCAACGTAGCCGTAATTCTAGCAGTTGTTCTTCTCGCTTCCGTTGTTGTTGTCGTTGTTGGTATTGTTGTTGTCGGTGTTGTTATTGTTGTTGTTGTGGTTGTTGTTATTGTTGTCGTCGTCGTTGTATTAGCGGTAGTTGTCCCTCGTGAAGTGAAGATCGTCGACCGTCCTCTCGACGAAGCTGGGCGTCCGGCGTCACACAGAAGACGTGTGCCGGCGGGGGCGATCGTTAGCCACGTCACCAGCGTCGTCCTCACTGTCCGGCGTCGTCCGACCGGCCGGCCGGCCTCCGGACGGAGTACTTCCGAGCCCGGTGTTTGACTTCAGCTGCCTTCAGCAGGCAGGCCAGCAGCCTTGTGCTATTTGTCCTTCGCTTCGTCCACTACCGCCACCACCTCCCCCTGCTCCTGCTCCTCCTCCTCCGTCTCTTCCTACAGCTTCGACTTCGACTTCGACTTGGGCTGTGTTGGTTTGTCTTGGCTCGTGGACGAACCGAGCAAAGTACGGATCGAGTAAACGAGGTCCAGGCGACACGACGTACGAACGAAACGTACTTCTTACTTGGCCTTATCAGCCTCTCCTAACAGTTCTCATTCTCCTCTTTTTCTTCTTCTTCTTCTTCTACTCTAGTACGACCCATAGCCGGGCTGTACTACTGACGACAAGGAAGACCACCCCTATTACCCCAACAGCAGCAACAACAAAACAACAACAACAAAAACAGCAACAACATCGGGAGTAGGATTTGTTGCTTGAGGGCGTGAGGACAGACGCAGACGTCGGCCTGCTTCGATATATATATACACATATATATACATCTCTATTTATCTGTCTATCTGTCCATTTATGTATACCTATCTATCTAGCTCGCCTTCAACGCTGAGATTGTACCTAACGAACGACCCTATGCGCGTAGATTCGCGTCTTTCGCCCACACACATCACACACAGCCTACATAGACAACCACACAACCAGTTATCACGCGGCATTGGCGGCAGCGGCGATAGCGCCACCAACAAACAGGCTGTTCTCCGACGACTGCTTGACTCAATTAGATCTAGTCTCTCTCTCTCTCTGTACTGAGACGGTGGCCACTGTTACGCATGTCCGGTAGCAGAACCGTAGTCAAAACTGGTTAGAGTAGTAACTGCAGCAGCAGCAACATCAGCAGCAGCCGCAGCCGAGGTAGAAAAAGAAATTGTACCACCACTAACCGCGAAGTCGGTGTGCCTGCTTACCTGTCTTCCTGTCATGCTGGCTGTCTATCTGTCTGTCAACGTAATCGCTTCCGTTTGACCGCGTCGAGCGTTTTTTTTGCTTGCTCGATCGGAGAGCAGAACTAGCCGTAAATGCCTCCTAGTCTAGTATAGGCGTGGCTAGCGAGCGTCCGGTCCGGTCCGGCGATCGTCTTTTCTATTTCTATTCACTTCGCAGTTAGTCTTTCTTTTTTTTGTCTATGTCACGAACGCCCACCTACTCGACCAAACGATCGAGTCGCTGCGAACTGAAGTGCGGCCGCTCCCGCCATCAAGTGTACTACTAACTAATTCGAAGCCATTATTGAGCCGTTGTGCTGGAGGATCTTACTGACAGCGGTTACTGACACGGACGCGTGGCTGCTGAATGACCAACAGTGAATAGTTGTTGATGTTACCCAAGGTCAGCAAAAGAGGCTTCTAGATGGCGATCGTTTGTAGAGCGAAACCGGTGTTTAGCGCACAGGTCGATGACAGGTCGAAGGTTGGACGTTTACAACAGCAGGAGGAAGGATTTGTATCACGTCCGATATTTAACGTTTCTTGTTGCTGTTGTTGTTGTTGTTATTGTTTATAATTGGTTTCCTGACAGCGCGGCATTTGCTGACACGTGTGAGCCGATCTCTGACCTTTCTGAACCGCTCTCCGCTTATTTAAGAATAGCGTCTCTAATATTATGACTATAACGATTGCGTACAGTACCCCCCGTCTCTCTCTCTCTCTCTCTCGCTATTTCTCTTTCACGCGTAACACACACTATACTAGATTTTGCTTATGTGGTGAATAAACTTTGAAAAAAAGAAAATCACTTCGACGGACTCTAACCCTTTACGTTCGTGTTTGCTCTTACCTGTTGATTAAAAGGCGAATGTACCAAATCGTTAAACCCGATGGGATTACAAAGACCACTAATTTCACTAAATGTTGCTTATCTGCGTCGCGAAAAACGAACGGCAGATTGTCATATCACTATTGTCGGTTAGCGCATCAGTATTTCTTCAAAATATTATTTAGTTTTTACCCCGTGCATATATATATATATAGATATATATAATATATATAATATATATATATATAATATATATATATATATATAATATATATATATATATATCTATATATATATATTAGCCTTCCTAGGTGAATTATTGATTAGAATTGCATTACAAATATTCTCATTTAAAAATAACACATCAACGACAATAGCAGGGGCTACAATCGGCGATATGCTCTTCTAACAGGTATATCCCGTATAAAATACTTAATATAAATTTCGATTGCATAGCTTAGCCATATCTCTCGTATAAGATACTCGACTCGTATAAAATAATAGCCATCGACAAAAATCCTGAAATACGGATCTTTAAGCGGGGATACCTTATCTTGCTAAGAATACTACATACTAATTAGCGTCAAGTAAGAGTAAACATGTTAGATTGCTATTGCGTAAACTAATAACTAGGCCTGAAAACTGTCATCTGAAAACAAAACCGCTTTCTCTGGTTTTCAGGTTCTAACAATTGTCTGTCAAATCTATTACATTTCGTTTGTGGCAGGGGGTGTATATATAAATATATATATATATATATATATTTTTTTTTTTTTGACGAGAGGGCGTGTCTGAGAGATAGCCAATGGCTTCAACACTAGGGATTTTGGATTGGATTCCGGCGCAACACACATTATTGTGAAAAGAAAACCTTTACCATTTAGGTTAGGGTTATAATGCATAAAGTAAACGCATGTAATATATTTATTGTTACAGATGCACAGAGTGAACTCTATGTATATAGCGCTTCAGTTTTTCCAGGTCTCTTTCGCTCGGAGAATAATAATAATAATAATAATAAAATACCGTTCGCCGTTTTTGAAGAAAACACAAGACAATAGACGGTCATCGAGCGGGCCAACCATAACATACATTTATATTTTATGTGTAAAAGAACATATATATATATATAAACAAAAAAAACTGTACACGGACATTAGCCTTACGAAAAAATAATATATATATATATATATGCCGTTTGCCCGAGATTTGGAGTTCGCTATCCAGCAGCCTAAGATCTGGTACTTCCCTAAGATAATTAAAGCGAGAGTTAAAACATATCTCGTGTGTAGCTGATGAGCTTTCATATGCGATTACTACTATTGCTAGACTAGTGGCCACCAGCTAGATCTGCAGACGAAGCTTATCGTTTTGCGACCTATAGGCACTCCTGACGCTGAGGTGGTGGTTGTCTGTTATGAGGACACGCCCTGTGGTGAATCTGTTGCTTGTGATGTTACATACAACCTTTAGAGTACATATTTATTATTAAATCATACTTTTATTCTATATTATCTTTATATCACGCACTCCGTGAACTCCTCGTGGAATTTCGCATTCGAACAGATTTGGTGATGATCCATAGAAGTTATGTATTTGGTTAGAGCGTGGCGATTGTCACATGCAAGATTAGTCCAGAGGTGGCACTGAAAGTATCTATGTTTTCAACCTCCCGTCAAACCTGTTCAACTTATTTCCGATTTCAAGATAAAGCTTTTGAAAGGTACTGAACGCAGCGTCCCCTACCTCATTCGAATTATCTCAACAACCCGTGCATCAGCCTGATATTAGGTACACAAAGCGGCTCCTTACTTGCGTTGACAGGCAAAGTACTTGCTTCATGCATATTCAGAAACGCCCTTCAAGCAGCTTTACGTAATATATATATATATATATATATATATATATTAGTAACAGGCAAAGATGGGTGAGGGTGTTCTCCATTTTTGTTAACTTTCCCGTATGATCATTTGCGCGTAATCGATTTAAACGCGGACGGTCTGGTCAAGACGAACTTTTGCATAACAACGTCGTAATTAGTCTATTAGATCTGATGTGTACCACGGCCTATACGCATTAAGATTGCTCACCAGTGAGCTACTTTACGTATGATTTATCGGGCTGGCGTGTGTAAACGTAGCGTGTCTCGTCAACAAAATTGCGATACCCAAAACGTATGCGCCCGCTATAGATCAGTTATGGGTTGCCGTTGTTTTCATCACAGTTTGCCGGCGTTGGCGGTTTCGTCGGTGGCAGCGACGACCGTTGCACGCCGGCTGACGGAACAGCTTGGCCGCAGCTGCGAACGGGACTCTGCACGATGTTACCGAGATTCCGTGCGCGATTAAATACCCGTCACCGACGCTACAGGATATTCTTGTGGGTCATACTCTGCTGCCCTTTTTGGCTCCGGTCGAAGATAAGTATACGTATACATGCATGCATTCATGTACGTACTTGTGTAGGTTAGTATACATCTATATATATATATATATATATATATATATATATATATATATATATATATATATATATATATATATATATATATAAGGGTAAAGGTCTTCGTCGACGGAAGCCGGTGCGTGCACCGGCGTCGTAGGTAGCGTGACATGTTGCTGCAAGACAAGGAGAAGACGGGGGTCATGGCATCTGAACACTAACGTACATATTCGCGTGCCTATGACGACTACAACATGCATGTCTTTACTCATTCATGCATGTGCATATATATATATATATATATATACAAAGACCAGATAAAACAAATACACACAAGCTCAGACGCTGTGCGGAGAGACAAGACATTCGTCTTTCGGCAACCATTCGTCGGGCAAGCGGCCCCTTGCCGTGTCGTCTGCGTCCAGAGATCATCGAAATAATCGTACCCCTTTACCTGGTAACCAACGCGTGTTGCCGTCGTTGTCATGCCAGTCAGTTGTTGTTGCTGTGGTTTTCACCATGGTGTAGGCCAACCGCAGTACAACAAATGATCAAAACAACCGTCTTAAAAAGTGTTTTTATTCTAGTACAATCAAATAGGTTACAGCTTTAGGGATAAACAGGCATTTAAGCGAGTCTTCTCGAAGAAACGCGTCCGTCTGACAACGGAACCGCCGGAACGAGTTTGCCGTTGCTGCCTACTTCAGTAGTCATTCGAGGGGGTAAACCATGGATGACATATATATATATATATATTTTTTTTTTTTATATATATATATATATATACGCGCGCATACGTATGCCGCTGCCGTACGCCATTAGGCGGAAATCCAACCACCATAGCAGAGCATATAAGTGTAGCGATCAGCAATAGGCAGTCAGAGACAAGCGCACGAGAGACCGAGAGCATAGGAAGACGTTCTCAGCCGAAAATGTTGCGAAATGTGCCTTCGTGACACGAACGGTCTACAACGCTTCGCTTCTGTTACTGCTAAAAAAAGATAGATAGTTACTGCTACTACTATTACTTCTACTGCCAGTCGGGCTGACACGCTGCTATATATAGTACGTAAGACACCTCCTAGCAATACTGCTGATGGCCGTTTCAGCAACCCGCCGCGAGAGCGAACGAACTTGTCTTCCCACTTCTGACTCGTACCGACGGCCCGAGTTCCGTTTGAAACGTAAAAAGTTACTTTTTGTCTTCTGCATCATCGGCGTCATCGTCGTCGTCTCCTTTTCTTCTTGTCTTCTTTTTCTGTCTCAATCGAACGACATTTGGATCGGCTATTTGCTGCACTATGCACACGCACACGAAACGAGCACAGCAAAGCAGAAAGGGATGCAGCACGATGTTCATATATATATATATATATATATATATATATATTAGAGAGAGAGAGAGAGAGAGAGAGAAAGGAGGGGAGAGGAAAACAAGATCAGATCCACATGGCCCACACTCTGGCCACGGTCTTTACGGATGTCCTCCCAGCTGCCAGCTTGAATGGGCTCTAGCTACAGGAAGCAAATCGTCGTCGGCAACTAGAACAGGATCTGTCGTCACCCCTTCAACCTCATCGCCACCGGTGTCACACCAACAAATACAACACATACAGATTTGCCGACGTACGTTTCGTGTTTGCCCTGAACTCGTACTACGCGAGGTTGCGCGGCACCAATTGAAGCGGCGCCTACAGGTGCCCAATGATGCGCCAGGTGAACATAGCGATTGAAGTCGACAAACGCCACAGCCGGGCCGCTCTTGCTGTCCGCCTAGGTTCTCCGCGCCTTCACCTCTGCATATTACCTCTAGCCATATATCTTAGCTAGTCCTAAATAGGACTCGTCTGATCCAACTGGACTTTAGCCTGCCTTATTGCATCATAGCAATGCCGCCTCTTCCTGAACCTGGAGTTCATAGAATGTATTCCTCTACATTGAATGAATACTACTTTACCTGTAAAGAATGTCTCAGTTGTAACGAAGTACTATGTTTGTGTTTTAGGACTATTTGTCTATTCTGATGCATTTCCTGAAGTTCATATCGCGCTGTTCTCTCTTCAATAGCCGTTCGCTGAATTGGACTAATACTTATTCTGGACCAGTTCCTTTACAAGAGTTCAAAGTTCAAACAAGTCAAAGGGTTGCTTCCTGGCCCAGTTTAACTATAAGTGTGGATGAGGCGTTTCTTAGTTTCCGTGTGCTTTCTTCTTTCATTTATTTTTGGCGAAGTAAGACCTGCTCTTTACTCTAGTATTAGTTAAAATACTTTTCGGGCTGAACCTTAGCCAAGATTTAACGTCCACGGGATTGCTTTTCGAAATGCTTCATAGACGGTCTCCCCATAAATACAAATGTGCAACGATGGGGCTCGAACCCGCTCACCCGTGTGTCTTCTCCGGTCGCGAGGCGCAGGCGGAAACGCACCACGCCACCGGGCTCGACACTCTAGTATAGCTTACCAAATAGCAAACTGCTGATAAGGTTGTACAAATCGGCCATCATAGTGAGGAGTATGATTGAGAGGGACACAGTCGAAGGCGGTCTTGAAATCGACAAAGACGGCGTATGCCGTTTCCATGTATTGGACAACGTTAGCCAGAGCCTCTTCCGTTTATCGACCGGAAAAAAGCCGCTATGCTTGCACTGGAGTCTTACGAGAAGTCTTGTGAAGCCGGGAGACTACCTATATATACGGCTTGTAAACAAATGCATCTGTAATTTGTTTCTTCTTGTTGTAAGCTTCACCTTTTGAATATCAACTGAAAAAAACTTGTATACCAACTTTCTGGTATATCTTCTTGGGAAAGACAGACTACGTTACCATAATAATAATAATAATAATAATAAATAATAATAATAATAATATAATAATAAGAATATAATAATAATAAGAAAATAATATAATAATAATAATAATAAATAATAATAAATAATAAGAATAATAATAATAATAATAATAATAATAAATAAGAATATAATAATAATAATAATTAATAATAAAATAATAATAAGGGGAAAGGGAATACCTAGCATGCTGGAACCCAGACTAGGACTCCATGAATATAAATGGCCCGGCTGTGTCACTATTCCGCCGTGGAAAAAAGGCAAATGCCTGGTTTGGGATGCGACAGTCTCCTGCACAATCGCACCGTCTTATGTGTGCCACAGCGCTACCGAGGCGGGATGGGTGGCCGAACACGCAGAGAAAGAAAAGTGGCGTAAATACACAGAGTTACAGTCGAGATACAATTTCGTGCCGATTGCAATGGAGACAATGGGCCCAGTCAGCAGAAGAACAAGGACATTTATTAAAGACTTAAGTGATCGAATACAAGCAAACACCGGAGATGCACGCGAAGGCGACTTTCTGAGGCAGCTGCTTTCATTGGCAGTTTGCAGAGGAAACGCCGCGTCGATATTAGGTGGCGATGGGCTGACGACAGCAAGAAAGAAACTATAAAATAATGAGAATACACATTCACACCTCACAATTGTATTGTCCCTAACACATATTAATGAAAATAAATAATAATAATAATAATAATAATATAATAATAATAATAATAATAATAATAATAATAATATAATAATAATAATAATATAATAATAATATAATAAGAATAATAATATATATTAATAATATACTCGTATATTGTTAAATCAATTCTTGCAGATTTCCAGCTGTACTTGTTTTTAACGGGTAGCCACATTCGTTCTTCTGTAAAAGAACACCATTGGCAATTACCGCCGATCAGTTCATCTCGAGAGGGTAAAATCCATTATGGGTGCAGTGCGATGAAATGTTCAGTCGACTCGGTCTTGTTAATGAGGAGATTTAGAGGCTGTGGCCTCGGCAAAAATAATCAGATGTATGCTTGATTGGACCTTGCGCGTTGTCGTTTGTGTTTTATGTTGATAGCGCTTTTTTTTGACAACCTTCTTAAATTGCGCGCTATTGCAATCCTTGTTAATAAGTCTTCTCAAGCTTATCATAGTTGAGGTTGTCTCTTTGAGTTGCAGTTTGACACTTCTGATCTTCCACTGAGAACATGAGTTGTAAAACGTGTTCCAGTTGGTGTTCACCAGCTCTTCGTGAACCTATGTGGTCCATATCGTTCTTCAAATAAGCAAGAAAATAATTTGGGAATGTTTGAGATAGGCAGCTGCTGTGGGTTCAACGGCTTTAACATAGATTTCTGGCGTTAATTCCAACCAGGTACTAATCTCGCAGCTCCACAACTGCCTGTCTGTTTTATACAGTATTAGTTTGGGCTATTAATTTGTGGATATCCCAGTTGTTACACCTCACTTTAGGTGGCCTCTACCAGTGAGCCTAAGTTCTGCGCTGCCGGGTGCGGTTCAAGTACTTCTGGGAATTACACTGGGAAAATATGGCGACCAAATATATCTTCACCAAAAGTTTGTGTTAGTAATTGAAGGTTCCACCCTTCCACGTTCCATTGTAAACATTCTGAAACATCTTCTCTTTATGTCCATGTGCAGTTTAAAATCAGTTTCCTCTGGAGCCCTCATCCACTGCGTTGTTACCATCATTCGGGCATCGGCGCCTGACTCCGACCATCGCAGCCGTAGCCTCGAATAGCCAGCACGGTTTTAGCTAGCCTCGGAATGATAGAAAGCGAATTTTTATTATATGGCCAGAGCGCAGAATCCAGGAAATCTCTTAAGTTACTTTCCTTAATCTGGACATAGCAGTTATTGTAATATTCTTAGTTAAGGCCAGCCAGCTTGATTATCTTGACATTCAATTTATTTACCTTATCCCCTACGATGCGTTGAACGTATTTTTTCATGTCGTCATCATTACTGTGATTAAACTAGTGCCTTGACGCGTGATCGTTCTGGTATGTCTGTAACGTTAACACGCTAAAGTTATGTCATTTTATTCATTCTATTTATGAGTCCACATTGATGCGGATAGCGGTTGCCGGGAGTGTATGCTTAGTAATTGTCGCTCACTTGCGAACGATAAAAACAAGTTGAGGCGTGGCGCATGTCGATCCGCCCCCGTATGGTCTCGTCAAAATATATTCTAATGGGCAAGGAAAAGCAACGATAACATAAATACGTGTATTTAATACGCAATGTATTTGTATTGGAATGAAGTGAATGAAGGCCGTGACTTACATATATAGTAAAGGGTACATATGAATGTACACGTGTATACTCTCCAAAAGTATACATGGTACGAAAAGAATTCGCTGTTGATCTAGTCCGGCCTTCTTTTTGCACTAAGTACCACGAAATAAAATAGTTTACACATTGGTTTCGATATGGCAGTTTTTGTTTGATTTACTTCGTTACTGCACACATTTTTGACGTCTATATCAGGAACATTAAGGTATGCCTGAGCTTTAAGAGCGTTTATGTCTTGCGAGGGGCAGTAATTCATTTATTCTGCATCTTTCCTAACGTCCTTATTTCGACATCCATTATTCATGTCATGTTTTTGTGAATTGTGAATGACATTTGACTTCAGGCGACTTATCACTAATTATTCGTAGGTGAAACTAGTGAATTTAATTTGTTTACTAAACTAACTAGCGTTAACACATTACGCATACAAGTTACTTCACATATTCATCTAGCGGCATTGAATTTAAATACATTTAACTGCTCGCGAAGCCACGGCTTGCGATGGGTCTCCTTAGTGTAGGTGGCGCCATCTGGTTGCGCTCCGATGCATCACTCGCGCCGCTCGGCATTCGAAATTCAAAAGAGTGTCTGACGTCTGCCAGTGTTGACAAACACCCCGTCGGTGTGATCGTATCGATTTGGATTGCCGAAGTTAGCTGACGTTCGAAATTGGTAAGATGATGAATGCGTCTTAGCCAAGTTTTTAATTTTGTACGAACATGACGTTACACTGGGCGAATGTCACGGCGATAACTAAGAAAAATATGCGCGCAGAAAGGAGAAGGATAGGCAACATTAGGCGCCACGGCCCGTTGTAGTAACAGTGCTTGAGCCAGTGATGCATTGCGCAAAAAAATGAACCTCACGTGCACGTGCCGCATGCCCTATATATATATATATATATATATATATATATATATAAAGCCTTGTCATAATTGTTATCATCCTACAAGAAGCAGTGTTGTGTTTGTAACGCAAATGTTCGCCCCCCTTAACTCGTCACGTACCTGCCACCACCTGATGAATACCCACACATGCACGCTTTTACAATTTATATGTATATAAAAGTAAATGCGTTACCTTCTTGCTAATTGTGATATATATATATATATATATATATATATATATATATATATATATATATATATATATATACTATATATATATATATATGCATATATATATATATATATATATATATATATATATGACGTGATGATACGTTATTACGGTCTTATGCATATATGCATAGAATACTAAAAGCTTTGCGTTGACTGTTACGGTTTGTGGCAACGATTCAGCAGCGCTCAATTTTTTGTATGTGCATGAGCGTGCATTTTTTGTATGAGCATGACTGGGCGTTCTAAAGTCTAATTCGCACAGTATTCTTCATCTTTGATCGGTTTTTGGGAATTATTTTGAGAATAATAATAAAAAGGCAAATAAAAGATTTCCTTTAGAATTTAGTGCACATTCGAACTAGTTTTAGTTAATGCAAATAAATCTGTCCGACATATAGAGTATACTGGGTGTACGGTCGACATTAGTCAATGTTATTGATCAATCAAAATGAAAACATCGTTGCGTTTTAGTTTATGCTTTCTTGCTTCTGTTTTTGTCTCGTTTCGATATATATATATATATATATATATATGTATATTCGTTATTTATTTCGGTGTAGCAAATTATACATTTCTGATATATATATATATATATATATATATATATATATATATTTTTTTTTTTTTTTTTTTTTAATAGAAATGCATAGCATTTTATTTATACATTTACATATAACCGATTGCTATATGTATATCCTTTAGTGCAGCGATTATATTCCCTTGCACAAGAAATCCTACCAATGGCAATATGCACTCTAATTTTAAAGTTAACCTCAATCTCTCAGGTGCATTTAATAATGTTTAACGTTCCGGACGTTAGTTATCGGTAACAGTATCTCTTTAACAACGTATCTTCCTCTACGTCTACCTCTGCAATTATTTGCTCTTCCTGAACAAAAGCCGAAAATATTTTCATTCTAATTTCATCCAAATGTGCCATTGGAGCGAAATAATAAATACGCACGTATACATAATGTTATGGATATATATATATATATATATATATATATATATATATATATATATATATATATATATACATCTACACATATATCGGTAGGTATATCGATGCACCGCTTTTTGTTACGTTTTATGCCTACCGCGCCGTGCCACGGTTACTTGACTGGTTGGTGACATGGGTACACAAGTTCGCAAGTCGGGGCCGGGCGGGCACTGCCATGAGCACTGCTACGCCGCTGATTTGTTTGCCGAACAAAGTCGAAGTCGTCGAAGAAACAAACAAGCATTAGTTACGTCCGGCCGTTCGCGGTGACGTCGGCAATGGCAATCAATCACTGTAGTAGTCAAAACAAGGAAGGAAAAATGTAGGCTAACTTTTTTCGCCTGTTGTAAGGGCGCTATAGTAGCTTGTATTGTCATTTATATTGTTGTCGTTGTTGTTGTTGTTATTGCTGTTGATGTTGTTGGCGCTGTTCGTTTTGTTGTTAGTTAGTATTGTTGTTGCTGTAACTTTTGTTGCGGGGTTATTCATATTCTCGTTGTTGCTGTCATTGCTGTCGTTCAGTATCAGTAGCGAACATAGCGAGCATAAACAAACAACAATAAAAAGCCGTTGATGTCCTTGCCGCCAGTAGAAAGTAGACGGAATCATCCAAGGTGAACTGGAGAAACGTGATAACGACGCCGACCATGAGAACAACAACAACAGCGTCAACAGCAACAACAACAGCGTCAACAGCAACAGCAACAACAACAGCAGCAGCAGCAACAACAAGAATAAACACAACAACGGCAACAATACCACTACTCGGAAGAGGACAGGGTCATCGTAATGGTGCCAGCTGCTGTTGTTGTTGTTGTCGTTGTTGTTGCTGTATCGGTAGTAGAAGTAATAGTAGGCGTTCTAGTAGAACCAGTGGTGGAACGGATGCAGCTTTCTGGATGGACATTGACTTCGTGGATTCAATGTCATCGTTACTGGCCGCCTCCTGTTTGTGTGAGCCGCCGCTCTCGGCGACTGCACCACCACGGTCAGTGACGCGTGTTGCGTTCCGTGGCGCGTTTTCCGTCGCGCGCCACGGAAAGCAAGCGCCAGTCAGTCAGTTAGTAAGCCCTCGACTAGCTGCGATTGGTGTCTGTAGTCTCGACATTTCTTCATTCGCTGTGACACTGCTTACGAGAACGGTAGAACGGCTCTGCCCGCCGATTGGTTGGTTTATCGCTATTGCTTTCTTTGTTAGCCACCACTATCAGCTAGCGTTCTACTACTAGTATTACTACTACAATTACTAAATACTTTATGAACCTTATTTTAATCAGAGATGAGTAACTTAGTCTTGTCGCGTTTTGATTGATTGTTATCGTCGTCGTCGTCGTCGTTGTTGTTGTTGTTGTTGTTGCTGCTGTTGCTGGGGTTGTTGCTGGTGTTGTCGCTGTTTATCCAGGTACAAGTGTCACTGTTGTTGCCATTTATCAACATTAATACTTACTAAATCTACTCGGTAGGTCATTGTTGAAACGCTGCAGCAGCTGCTGCTGGTAGATAATTAATCTAGAAAGGTCTTTGGACAACAGCCTATATCGTTCTGCCCGTGATTTTACCATTTCTCTTTTCTTTTCACACACGCATATTTCATCTTTTTCTATCACCTCGCGCTTAGCGAGACCGTTATTTTGTCCCCAATAATTGTGTTCATCTTCTTATTTCACCCTTTCTACCTAAACCGTAATTTCGTCGGGCTACCTGTTTCGCGCATTGGTGCAAAACGGTTGTTAGTTGTTGTTGCTTCTCCTCTCGTTACCTCTGTGTGTCCAGTAGAAATTTAGTTTATTCATATTCAGCCCTATCTTGACCGAACTGATTCCACCCACTGCGACGAACGACGTTTCCACCTGACTCCGGTAAATCGGCCTGGCGGCGGCCTGCTGTAGTTTCTCGTTTTTCTCCTCCAGCATTATCTCAATCCTGATTACCAGCACTACGACGATAATCATCATCGTCATCACGAGCAGCATCATCGTATTTCTCCTTTCCTTTTCCTTCTTCTTGTTCCTCCCTTGCTAGCTAGCAGTAACAGTGAGCGGAACAGACCAATAGGCGCGCAGACGACACATCCCGTTTACTCAAGACGCGGCGCGATACTATCTCCCCACTCACTCGCAGCGTGGCGACAACGACCGTCTTTCTGTACGTCTGTCGGCATTTCTATTACATATCGATCTATTTACCTGAGTACTCTGGCACCTCTCTACAGCCTCCCACTCACACCTATCCGCCGCCGACCGGTACGGGATACCGTGTGCTTCTGGATCATCAATGGTGGCATAGTGCTGCTGCGTGACCATCGACTGTACAACAGAACAGTACAGTACGGTACGGAACGATATTCAGTCTAAGCGCAACAGGTGCCGGTGTTGTTGTCGCTGCTGCTGCTGCTGTGGCGCCTTCTTCTTCCCCCTTCGGCGCTGCTTCTCGCCGCCCCGGATAACTCGGTTGTCGACAGCGCGGAAAGTAGAGTGAAAGTGACCAAGAAACACATACGAATATCACATATTCGTTTTTCCCTGTTTTCGCTCTTTCGTTCTTTCTTATTGCGAACCGGCAACATCCAGTCGAAACGCTAGCAGCGACAGCAAGGACGGCTGTCGTCGACGACAACAGCAACATTTTGTTTGGTTTCTAGTGTCTAGTTATTGTGCCCATTTGGTGGCAGACAAACAGGCTGTGGCAGTGTTGAAAAGTGAACGTCTGCGACGCCAATAATAGCCTAACAACTTTCGCAGCAAAGACAGCTGTTTGTGCTACGTGGTCGAAGGGGAAACGAAAAAAGCGGGCGGATACTAACGCAACACAGCTGTGTGTCTTTAAGCTGAGTGTCTTTCTAGCGACCGAACGTAATTTGGGCCGCACTGACTGCATGTAAGTTCATTCACCACCTTTGCGTTGCAAGCCGGTTCTTGTGCCAATCAAAAACTGTAGTGTAGGTAGATAGGTTTCATCATAATTTCTTCTTTTTAATAGTGGTTTACATTTGTACAGAGGTTCGCAGCTCCTCAAAGCCACCAAACCAAAGGCTAGTACGTGTACTTATGTATTTGCTTATTTTTCGCTGATAAACTCCAAGTCACCATGAAAAATGCAGTTAATGCGCTGCTAATCGCAATGCGAAAAGCAGTCCCAGTGGACCTTAAATCTTGGCTGGGGGTCAGCCCGAAAAATATATTTTTATTGGTCTCCCATATTAATCGTACTATTTGGAAATCACAGCACTTTTTTTTAATTATACATACGTTTGCATAATGTTATCATTAGCAAATAGGCATATTGTTTCTTCATTTAGAAATATGCATGTAATTCATTCTTATATCACATAGACACCGTTTAAAAGCATATTCTTGAAATCTTGATTTTTCGGTGTTTTCGTAATTTGTGTATTTTACGTACGCTTTGAAAAACAACGAATATATATATATATATATATATATATATATATATATATATATATATGTTTTTTGTTTTTTTCCTACCTGTGCACAGGCATGCCTGTTGAGCCTTATGTTTGCGTTTAGCGCATGCTGACGCTTTCGTTGTCCTTGAATGAAGAGATAAGGCATTGGCATTTTGATGCGATGCATGAACTCGCAGACCCACTACTCACTTGTTCGAAAATGCTCTTAGAATGTTTTTAAAATGTATTCCATCTGGGCGCGCACTGTCAGTTTTTACGGAGTTGAACTTACCAAAACATGCTGGAAAATGAATTAGGCTTTGATATATATATATATAATTTATTTCTGTAACTTTGCTATGTTAGCAACGGTGTACGGTGACAGATTGCCAACTTGTTGGGCACGTCAATAAACCTGATTGATTGATTGATTCATAATACATTAAGATTTTACTTTGTATATATATATATATATATATATTCATCCAGCTGTATTGAGGAGAGCAATTTTGTCGGGGAATCGCTATTTGCTTCCGACTACTTTTTTTTTTTTTTTTTTGGGAGGTTTCGGTAATGCATGATGCACATGCGCCACTAGCAGCCTGCGTGACTAGTGTGAGACTCGCAAACCCACTAAATCCGGATTCCTCCCCACCCCCCCAGGCTCGGTATTACTTTGGCATTACTTCGAAGCCGTGGGAGAGACGTCCCTGCCGTTCTCCTTCAATCAGCTCTATCCCTGACTATCATCCCGCATGTCTACCTGCGGTTGGATAGGGGGATGCCATTTTGTAATCCGTCCTGTGAGGGTGCGTCGAGACCATGAGGGCCTGGCTGCTCCCCACCCCCGACTACCTTAGATTGCTCTGAACATAACGAATGCTTGTTATCTACCACCGCTCAGTGACAAGTCCGTCTCTGGCAATTCACGTCAGATCTTGACTTGTTCGAAAATGCTCTTAGAATGTTTTTTAATCTGCTTTTATTTATTCATATATTTTAGAATGTTTTAGAACTATATAAAATGTATTCCATCTGGGCGCGCACCGTCAGTTTTTACGGAGTTGAACTTACCAAAACAAACTGGAGAGTAAATTAGGCTTTGATATATATATATATATATATATATATATATATATATATATATATATATATATATCAAAGCCTAATTTACTCTCCAGTTTGTTTTGGTAAGTTCAACTCCGTAAAAACTATATATATATAATTTATTTCTTTAACTTTGTTATGTTAGCACTTATATTATACACCAATATCGTACTTTGTATATATATGTATATATATATATATATATATATATATATATCATACAACAACGTTGGATATTAGGGCTACATATATATATCTCATACAACAACGTAAGATATTGGTGCTACATATATATATATATATATATATATATATATATATAAATTCATCCAGCTGTATTGAGGAGAGCAATTTTTTCGGGGAATCGCTATTTGCTTCCGACTACCGTAGATTGTTCTGAACATAACGAATGCTTGTTATCTACCACCGCTCAGTGACATGTCCGTCGTTGGGAATTCACGTCAGATCTTAAAGCGGCTCATTTTGAATGCATTGAGGTGTATTAAATACCTTATCTTTATGCAAAGCTAGCCCTAGGGGACATACTAGGGTAGATGCCGTTGATGACGACCCGTTGGTTAGGATCTTCTATGATGTCCCAGGATATGACACGCTGTATACTTATAGTTCCAATAAATGCGAAAACAAACCACAGCGTAGGCCAAAACAATTTCGTATCTCTTTCCCGTGATAAAAAAAAAGCTGTTCCATATAGAGGACTTATTACCAGACTCTCCCGTAACAGCCACAATCCGAGTTATACGCTCACAAAACAATTATACTGTAATCATAAACTTGTGGCGATTGTCTAGACGAATTGGCTAACAGCGGGCAGCAAGATACAATAAATAAAGCGGCCACACTTACAACATTCCATAATGAATGCTCTAAATTACTATACTATAAAGTAGAGCATTGCATGATTAATGCTGAGCAATTTTAGTGTGAAGTTATATATATATATATATATATATATATACTAAAGTATTTACACACATGACGCTAATGGAAGTGATGCTTGTCTGTTCTGCTTGCCTGCCACACCGGTACGTGGCCATCGGGATCAGGTTGCATGAACTACGATTAAAATTCCTATGTCATGTCATTCGTTTAACGGTGTCAAAAACACTTACTTAAACGTTAGAAATAAATGACAACGTTTAAATTTCACTAGTGTAAATTTCCCTTCTGCATCGTAGCTTGTATCAAGAGTTTGCCTGCGATTGCGTGTTGCACCGTTTCACACGAATGGGATGACTTTCGGGAGCTAGTATTATTTTTATTAGCTTACAGGTAACCAATCGGGACAGCCGAGTAATTACCTGTGAGCCTTGAGGCTTTCCCGCAAATTCTACTAATTTGTAGCGTCAGCTTGCTTAAATATACCTCTGTGGAAGCGTGTCCTCCCTGTTTCCGACACTTTGTCACCTCCCCTTGTGGGGACTTTATCTGTCGCATGTTCGGTTCCTCACTATCCGCATCGACTGACTGTGTTACTGGAGGCTGGGCGTATGTGCGTGTTCTCGGTCGGGTGTTGTTTGCCGCCACCGCCAAGGAGATCAAGCAGGTCATCGGTCACCGGCGTTATCGCGTCACCGGGTCACGCCTAGCCTATCTGGGCGGGAAGGAGGGGGAGGGACCTCTGTCGGGATTGTCCACGTCGTCCGGAGGTCGACTAGAAACCAATGTCGGATTCTAACATTGGCGATAGCTTTCCTATACGGTGATAAGGCGGCTCTCTCGTGACGTCCGGACCGACGATAACAAGTGCCGTTATGACGTTGACGGACTCGACAACGACGACGACGACCCTGCTTGTCAGCATTGTCGTCGCGTCACCATTAGCCAGGCTTCCGTGGTATCTTTTTCTATGATACAAGTAATGTTCTTTGCTGCGATCCATCCTTTCTTGTGATACAAGTAATAATATTCTCTGTGATACGCGGAATATTCTTGCCTGTTGTACCATAAGTGATATCTGTTCTACAAGTGGAAGATGCGCCGCACAGGCAGGTAGACGTCGCTGGCTAACTGAATTGCTTGATCTAGACTCTACCTATTGATCGCCAGGCCAGTGGCGGCGTAGTCTAGGGAAGGGCCAGTGCGCTAGTACGCATGGTTGTCATCGGCCGGGGTGTCGACGGTTCGATCTCTGGCATTGATTGGAATGCTTTTTGAGCGGTGCTTAGTTTAAATAGAAGCCACACGACTGAGAGTGAGCGGGAGAGAGTATAGCGGGATAATGCCCGTGTGTGACCGAACGCAGAACATGTTGTATAGACAAAGAAAACAGTGTACGGAGAAATGGCGTTTATCTGTAGGCAGTGCATGGACACAACGTGGTCGTATTTTCTATCTATCACTCTCTCTTATTTGTTTGCATGTAAATAGCATAGTTGTAGGCCTTAGAAACAGCAGTGATGGTTTTCGAGACAGCCATCATCCGGCCCTAATCTGCTGCTGAGCCCTCTAGTTGGTGCATAATCTAATTCGAATATCAAGGAACGTCCAGGGTCTTTGACGTTGGCTCGCAGCATACTTGCCGAGGAAATACGAATACAAGAATCATAAGCTTCTAAATAGTGTAGACAAATTCTGGACGTGCGCATGTGTCTCGTTGTCGGTACTGAGAACGCGTACTCGACCTATGCTATGTTTACGATGTAAAGCTAGCATTGGTGTCTGGCCGTCGTCTAGGTCGAGAGGTCATGGACCTTTGGCGAACTTTTTGGCTTGCCTATTGGAACAGACCGATCTATTAAGACCGGCGGCATTCATCATGACGGCAGTGAGCCACTACTGAACTATACGAGCAGGGCATTCGAGGGCATGCAAGTAATGTAATAATAATATTAGAAAGGAAAGCATGCCACGAATAACGCAGTAGATAGATTTCTACATTGATGTTTATTTATAAAAATAAACTGCATCCTACATACGTAGATTAGTGCTGATAAATTATTAAAGCTAACAACAACGTTAAATGGCTTAAGTCAAAAAATATTAATTAATAGCTTTAGCAATAATAGGCGTCTTGAAGCATCTAGCACTCCAATTGTTTCAATATTGTATATGTTTTTTTTACTTTGAGTCCCACTAATATCAATACTGTTCCTTTAGTTAGTGTTTGTTGTTATTGTCACTGTGTGGAATTCAGTTATGTTACGCTCATGCAATTCCATGCATAGTGTCAAAACGTATTTCGTAACATAAATAAAACGGAAATCTATAAAACGCGCTCGATTCAGCCAAAAGCCAATTCTAATCATCAGCACGACAATAGCTTTTCAGTCAAACGTCTGATCGATCTGTTCTCGATGCTTTATTCACAGACACCGGTACATCAGCCAATGGACGCAAAAAACATAGCGAAAATAATTCCAAGTCTTCACAAGAACCGGAAACAAAGTCACCGTTAGCCAAGCAGTAGACGCTTCGCCCCAGCCGAACTCTCTTTTTGTCGACACAAAAATCTAGAGTTGCCGCTTTGGACGACCAGGCGACCGTCGTCGCCAACGAAAAGGCTACTGTAAAAGTTACGCGTAAACCACATGTAGGATCAAATGGGGGCTAACCTCAGATCGATGGTGGTATAAAATGGGGCTATAATTTTATATAGCCCGCTCTTTCCCAACGAAAGTTCCGTCCGCACACGAGTGGCTTCGTACGATGAACAAGTTCAAGTGCCAGAAGTGTCGTCGCGAACTGTTCGACGGTAAGCTCGTTCTGACCAATCACTCGGAACCGTGGACCGAGAGCGAGTCCTCCCGCTGTTCGGCAGGCCACACAGTGTGGTACCTCAAGGACGAGGTCCTCGAGACGTGGCTGCAAGCGCAGCTAGATGCCGGCGGTTGGATCAAAGGCAAACTCCACTGTCCACACTGCCGGCTGCGACTAGGCTCATACGATTTTGTCGGCGGGTCGAAGTGCGACTGCGGAAGACATGTGCTACCCCCGATCCACATAGTCAAGTCAAGGGTTGACCACGAGAACCCGACTCTTCTCAAGCAAAGGTTGGAACAGTTCTCTGGCACTCGAGTAGTAGAAGATGGCGATGATGATGCTGATGACGGCGACAAATCAAGATCGGAATCTCTCGCGACTGCCGGACTTACGTTAGTGACTGAAGCCGAAATTTCGACGCCTGCCAGTTCCATGGCCGCCGCAGTAGATATGCTCTCAACCGACATTCTCGTTCAACGATGACGGGGTGTCATTTCGGGCACCCTCGTATCGGATCTGTAATTATAGCGTGCCGCCGAGCAGGACCACTCGTTTTTGGACCAGCCGAAGAAAAGCAAAACCGACGAAGCAATCGCGAATTCCAGGCACGGCATTTTCCTATCTATTTCCGATGAATCAACTAGAGGATACGGGATAGCTTGTAGTGCTACGTCACGATGTGGCAGCGGAACTGTAAATAAATGCTTGTGAACCCTTTATTGAATTTTCTGTTGTATCTGCTAATTAGTTTGTGTGATAACGTTCCCGGTATCACACGTCTGTCGTCACTGTACTATATAATACAAAGAGGTAGCAGAGACACGAAATAACACGAACTGCATTGACACGATCTCCACAGGCATGTCAATTGTTAATGGCAGAATTACAATAATAATCCTCCGATATAAAATAATCTGCTAGTATAACGTAACAACAGCAAACGAGCCTGTTTGACTCAGTCTGTTATTGAACTAAAAATGATAACATTGACCTAATCCTTCTGTAAGGTAATCTTGTTATTTTGTATGCATAAAAATGCGCCCCGTATGTAGCCTAACAGATGTGATTTTAAAGCATTTAATGTGGATGATGTTTTAGATAAAATAAAAAAAGAGGGCTCCTATTTTTAGCATACCGCATTACGTAAAGCCATATCTATTCTTCCTTTAACATAGCTCTCACACCTTGCAACAATCGTCTGTGCATGAGTGATGAACAATCATCTGTTGCATGAGTGATGGATACTACCTGCAAAAGAACTATTTTGCACACAATTGGTTGTATATCTAACAATTTTAATTAACAAAGCAGATGCCATTATTATTGAGAGGTAGAACCTCTAATTTTAAATTTGACTGAACACTGGCCTACAACTCTGTTGTTGGGAGTTGGGATGAGGCGTATAATCTGTTGAGACGCAGCACAGTCTGACAACTGGGAGCAGTTCGAACGCGGAGATATGTACTTATTTTGTAGGTATGCTCACAAGGTAAACGACGCACAATTCGATGAAGTCGAATGCCCCATTATCAATGACAGCAAAACAAGGCAGGCGTCTGGTGGTAACAACCCTCGCGCGCACAAGTGACAGACTTGGCGTCTAATTATTGTTACAGACTAGGAAATGCAGACCATAATCACTAATCGTTTTACCTATTCATAACTTCTATACATTTATTGATTTGTATGCCTACTGTATGTGTGTTCATTCGTTGTACCAGAATGGTTCATACATGACATAAACCTGCACTGATGGGAAGCTTCGTGATACTTCTCACGCCCCATGGAAGCCATAGACTGCGAAACCGGTTATCAGGTATCGATTTATGTAGGTTGGGCCCTTTCAGGCGTTCGACTTCGCCTCGCAACCGGAGGAGACAACTAGGTGGCTCGGGCTCGAGCCCCACCATTGCACATTTGTATTTATGGGGGTCCGTCTATGAAGCAATGTGAACCAACAGTTCCGTGCACGTTAAATCTTGGCGGAGGGTCAGCCCGAAAACTTTAACTTTAGGCGTTCGACTTCATTGTTTCGAACCTCACA
Source organism: Dermanyssus gallinae (assembly GCA_003439945.1). Classification (NCBI taxonomy): domain Eukaryota; kingdom Metazoa; phylum Arthropoda; class Arachnida; order Mesostigmata; family Dermanyssidae; genus Dermanyssus; species Dermanyssus gallinae. The sequence goes on along the minus strand of QVRM01005861.1, from coordinate 172,541 downwards.
GCACGTCTATTCAGCCTGTTTTTGATCCCACTCAAGGCAGTATTACGATGAGCGCATCTGTCCTCGGGAGATTGTGTGTCCTTTCAAAGATCCTTTGTCTGGAGAGGATATAAAAGCTAAACACATACACTAGCCAATATGGCTGGTACGACGTAACACTAAGACGTTCTTCAAGAAGTTTTATACGAGGCCGTTGGCGGTATTTTCAGACCGAAGAGACCGATGGCTATTTCCACCTATAGCTTGTGAGGATCTGCCACGTTTGGTACAACAGCAGTCGCTTACAGACTTTGTTAAATGTTGCCTAGCCGATGAGTGCGGTTTGCTCTATAGGGGCATGGGAGTAACTTTTTTTTACCTCGAAGTATCCTGTGTATGTGGCGCAGAAGGATGACACATGGCCTCTCCAGAATGCATGTTGCTCCTCAGGTATATCGCTCGTAGTTTCTAAGAACATCTGCAATCGATGTGCAATCAGTGACCTAAGAGTGCTGAAAGAATATTGTCTAGTCGGCCTTTTCTTTGCAATTCCGCGGTACTAAGAGGAGATTACTCTTTCCTTGTGAAATAACACTGAATAGGCTTGTTCTCCACTCTGCAGGCAGGCAGAAATAAAGTCTTCAGCACCTTATTAAAAAGGGCTGCAAGGCAGGGTGTGTTTGATAGACTGTTTGTCGTAGGTGCTTTGCTCGTTCCGTATCAGGTCAGGGTCTGCTGTCCTTTGCAACAAAGCCCGTCGTAACGCGTTTCAAACTTCAGCTACCCCAAAGGACCGGGCTCGTTTTTTTCTGACGAGTCTCGATGACTTCCTTGACCTATGCGGACACTAGTAAGGGAGCACGGCTAAGGATTGCACAATTGCCATAGAAAACATATTAAGTACGCTGCCAGCACCTCCGGTGCGATAGGGCACACACGTAGAGTGTTTATCTGCTAATAACCATTTGTAAGGCCGAAGTTGGGCCTCTCTCATGTATAAATATATATATATTATATATATAATAATTTCGGGCGAGCCAAGATTTAACGTCCGGACTCTTTTCGATGAAGCTAAAGACAATACCCATTACGTTGAACAGAAAGTACCCTATATTATTAAATCGAACACTTCTTTATTCAGGCCAGATTAGAACACTCAACAGCATACTCATGCACAATGATATTCATGATGGCGACAATTACCATCTAATAATAATTATTACGTCTATAACTACTACTACTATCACAGTCACAGATGTTCGACGCGTCGAACCGTATCTAACCACGGAAATGTTGTGTTCTGTCTGTTTTGTGGTATTTCTTGTGTTGCCGCCATCCTTATCCCGTCATCGGTCAACGATCCTCGTTTCATTGTGCCACCTTTGTGCACCGCATCTACTACGAATGCGACACTACACTGGCGCTGTCTCATATCGCGTTAAACGTTGGACCCGCCTGCCGGGTGGCGGGCGATAACAATGGCAACAGTGATCAAGGTACCGCTAACGACACCGAAACTGCCAGGAGACAGGGAACCTGTTGTTTTCTGTCAGGGAGCCAGCGGCGCTCACAGCCATCGAGACATTTTTCCGTAAACCATCAACGCGTGAGAAACAAAACAAAACACGGGAACCCCGTAAGGGAACGGCGCAACGCACAAAGGATCAGCCGAACGAAGCAGCAGCGAAAAAACGCCAAGACGCCAAGATGTCGCTGGACACGAATGCGATGACCCTGACGCGATTCGTGCTCGCGCAACAACGCAAGCATAAGAGCGCCTCGGGAGATCTCACCCAGCTGATCGCCTCGCTGCAGACCGCCGTCAAGGCAGTCGCCGCTGCAGTGCGCCGTGCAGGTTAGTAATCGTTAAACGTAACCCATCTATTGGAATATATATATATATATATATGTGTAGAAACTGCTCGTTAACTCAATCTCAACGAACATTCTGATACAGCTGTATCTGGTAGCACAAAGAATGTAGTTCTAATAGAGAAAGAAATTTCCACATATATAAATAAAGTATGAGCGGACTCGGGAGGCAAGTAGTAGAGTAGGTGCGACGCTGTAAGGAAACCAAGTGGTAAATTGAAGCATTAGTTCACAGTTTTTTTCCTTATTACGTCCTACCTTATTAATGAACGACCTATATATATATATATATATATACATGTGTGTGTAAAAGACACGTCAACATAGCAGAATTACGCTAAGCCGACGAATAGCGTGCGCTTTCAATCGCTTGTTCGCGCTTACTCAGCTCAGTATGCTGACCCGTCGTCCTTTTCGCTTATCATTGGCACTTGCTCGTCGCCGTCGTCGCTGTTTGACGACAAATGTCACGGAAGCGCGACAGAACGGCGACTATGCATAGTTGAAGCAATGCAACTCGCAGCCATTGACAACAACACACAACAACAGCAACAACAACAACAACAACACACAACAACAACGAGCTGCGGCAAGCTAGTTTATCGACCTAGGCTGGTTCGGCCAGAGGAGGTATGAGCTGATGTGTGTGAATTACGATGAGCCCGGCCGGCGCCCAATCGCTATTACGGCCATAGCGGCCTCAAACGCCGCGTGCCGTCGAATCAACCGCGCGGTTATTGCCGCCTCTGCCGCTGCTTGGAATCAGCAGATTGTTATTGCGGCGGCGGCCGCCCTTTCCACAAGATGGCGCCCCACATGAATGTGTTTTGTTGTTATTGTAGTTGATCTTGTGTATCTGTCGACGTCGTCGTCTTCGTGATCGTCGACTACGACGACGACAATAACGATGATAATAGTCAACAACAACAACAACAAAATTGTGTTGGATTGCGTGCGTGCAGGCGGGCGTGCAATTCGTTTTCTATCTGGGTAACTAGCTTATTCGCTGAGTGACTGGCTGACCGGGCCGAGTTGTTGTCATCGTTGTTGTTGTTGTTGTTGTTGTTGTTATCATAGTTAACTTTGTTGTCGTCGTCATTGTTGTCGTCGTCGTCGTCGTTGTTGTCGCAGCCGTCAACTACCTCGTCACAGCTGCGATTCGTACATCTTTCGTTTGACGGCGGTAAAGTGTTCCAAAGGACGACGCAACAGTGCCGACTTTATTACCACTACCACCACCACCATTGTTGTCATCATCGTTATCATCACCTTTCACTGCACTCACTCACTCACTCACCCACCAGCAGCATCAACATTATCTTCATCATTGTCGCTAGAAGTCGCGCCGCCGGCGTCAACACCGAGATCTTTAGATCGTAGTTGGCGTTCGGCTGTCCGGCGATCCTCGACGACGGACGATACGGCTGTCTCGAGTGTTGCTGCTCGTAGCATTCTGACAGCGGTGATCCAGCTGACGACTACAAGGAGAACAACAACAGCAACAACAACAATAAACAAGACAAGGACAACAACAATAATAACGAAAAAGAGAAAAACAACGACAGCGAAAAAAAGAGACAGTGACACAAGTGTGCCACCGCGATCACCGAGGATTGTGCCTACGTTGCCCTCTCAATGATGATAATGAGGATGGCGACGACGAATTAACGACGAAGACGTAAGAAGACGCATGGACGAAGAGAAATTCATCTATGAATCGATGTGAATCGTGTTGTCCCGCCCCGCCCCGCTGCCACCACGATGGAGTTTGACAGCCCCGAGGCGGAACAGGAGTTTCCCGGCCTCTTCACCGAGGACAAGGCCGGCGGCGACGACGAAAGCCGCAAAATCCTCTCGGTGAAGAAGAAGAAGGACAAGGACAAAGGCTACAAGGCGTTCGAAGAGGATGGCTCGGGCGGGTCGACGGAGGACGTCAACAAGGTCGCATCGTCGTCGCGCCGCTTCAAGTTCGGCAAGTCCAGCTCGAAGTCGAGCAGCAAACCGGTCAAGGTGAAACTGTTCGGCGTCGAGCTCCGAGACGTCGTGCAGCGAAACCCGAGCGACGACCCGAAACAGCCGCTCGTGCCGCGGTTTCTGCTGCGGGCGCTCAACTGGCTCGAGAGCGAGTACAAGCCCGGCGCCAACTTCTACAAGGGAACGTCGCACTTCAAGTCGAAGATCCACGCCGCGAGACACGGCCTCAACTACGGCGAGGAGCTGCCGCTTCAGGAGCCGCAGATCGTCGCCGGCCTGGTGAAGCTGTTCGTGCGCGAACTGCCCGGCCACATGCTCGGGCCGACCATCGAATCGAAGCTCGAGGAGGCTCGGCCGTCCGAAAAGAAGGCCCAAAAGATCCAGAATCTCTACAAGAACGAGGTTCCGGCGGTCAATCGGGCCGTGTTCGAACGGCTCGTGCTTCACATGGAGATTATCGGCATTGACTTGACGCCGCTGCTTCGCGTGTCGCAACGGGGTCTCGGCCTCCTCAAGTCTGTCCTGTCGCCGCTCAGCATCGAGGACGAGCTGAAGGTCGAAGAGGCGCGGTTGGCGCGAATGCATGCGCAGGTAGCCAAGGCGAAGGAGGGCGGAGGTGGCGGCACCAAGGCCACCCTAAAGGACATCAACAAGCACAAGGACAACGAGGAGAAGCTCTGGGAGGCGCAGCGAAACGTCACACAGCTAAAGAGGAAGCTCAAACAGATGCACTCTCTAAGCCACACCGACGAAAAGGAGGTCGAGCTGAACCTAGAAGAACGCCGGCTAGAAGACTCAGCGGGTCAAGAGCGGAACGCGAAACAGACCGAAACAAAGACAGATAAAGACACGTCAGTGACCACCAAAGAAGAGGCAGAAGATGGCGGCACCCATGCTGCCAGTGTGCATAAAGAGAAAGAAGCGACTGCTGAACCGGTGGCCCTAACCGTTGCTCAGGGCTCGAGGAAACCTGATGAAACCGACCGAGGAGTGAGCGAATCTACAGCAGCGATAGGAGTAGCAGTAGCAACAGCAGCAGCACCATCGGCAAAGGTCGAAGTCGTTGATAGTCGAGAGCGGAGATTCTCTAAAGGAGAGACGGCAGCCGCTCCATCAACCAGTGGGGTTGCTACTATTGCTGACGACGCCAAGGCTTGCCCCGAAGTACTCAACGCTAGCGTTCCGGTGGCTGCTATCGAAACAAAGGTTTCGCCCGGTCCGGGGTCGAGACACCATCAGATTCTTCAGCCTGTACCGGCGCCTTCAGCGATACCAGTTCAGACGTCTGTAACTGCCCCGGTGAAGTCGGCAGCCGTCCAGCACACGGCCGTGGTGAGCTCGCTGACCTCGGACTTGGCCGCCACAACAACGCAGACGAGACAGGACGTACCGGCCGTCTTCGCAGAGACGACCTCATTCGACCAGGTCGTCGAATCGTTTCAATGCGGTAGCGGTGACGGCGGCAGCACCAGCACTACCAGCGTTGGTGGTGGTGTGGTCATGGACAACACGGTCTCTACGATGTCCCCATTCGGGCCGCCTCCTGCTGGCGAGCCGATGTCGCAGCGCTCCAACGATTGCCCAGCGCTGGTCAAACCCGAAGCGTTGACAGGCAAGCCAGCCCTCGAGGATGCCGAGCTACAGCGGATCCAGCAGGAGTGGCGATTCGTGATCGCCGAACAGGTCGAGCTGCTGCGACTCAACCACGAGCTGCGCAGACGAATCCGTGACGAACACAAACAAATGAAGATGATCCAGATGGTACGCAACCACAAATCACGGCTGTCCCAGATCAAGCCCGTGTACCACGATCCGCTGGAGAAGATCCCCACCGAGAAGCTGCGTGAGGTTCTGCAGAGATTCATCGAGTCGAACGCTCTCCTTACGCAGTCCACGCAGGGCGTGGCGACGCAGGTTTTCGACGAGAAGTTGGCGCTTGCGCGAGCGAGAGCGTTGGACAAGTGTCCGGCTCACTGTTGAGCAGTGTTTGCGGGAAACGTTAGAGAGCACACATCGTCAAGTGTCCATAAAACGAGCCAGACTCGCTAACAGAAAGCCTGTAGAGTTTTACACATTCCGACCGATCCAGCGCCCAAGTCGTAGGAAACTGCTGCGTTTTCTGAATAACCCACAAACAAACATTGTCGGGAGTCAAACGCCTTATCGCCTTTTTGGCTACTTTGATGGCCCGCTCTGTGAGACGTATGGTTTAAATCTCGTCGCCAGATATATTTATATATTTATTTACGCAACTGACTTCACCGATTCAAATAGTATACATGCACGCGGAACAGCGGTCGCCAGTAAGGTACAGAATGGACATGCAACATTCTCGCACTACTCAGAGGTTATGTCTAATTTCTTAGATAAAATGATTGTGCAAAGTTTTGATATATATATATATGAGTGTTGGCGACAAATATTTTATCAGACTCAGGTGAGACAGTGAGAGCCGTGTCGCCGTCACGTGCTAATGCTTTAAAGCGCAAAGACAATTATCTGTTTTAAAACAAAGAGTCACAAGTGCTCAACTAGTTCTTATCTGCCATCACACACCCGCACCTTTAATGCGGTACACGTTTGAGTTGTGTAGCAACACAAGATGCAAGAATAATAAACGTACAGTTAATTTGCAGAATTTGTTTAAGGTATAGCTGTTGTAACTTGCTCGTTTTTTTTCTCTTTGATTGGGACCCTGCTCTAGTCGAATGGATGAAGTCGGCATTTTTTCTGATGTCAGCCCTTAACGCTGTGAGTTTACGCTGACTAATTCCGATCGTCTATTTCTTTGAATACTAGATAGATACCAACACGCTAGTCTCATTTGATGATCGTGCTTACTATGCCGCCACAATGTGTGCCCGCGTGTTTGCACGGATATACAGAGAATAACAATAACGGGTGGCGGGGAACTTTTTCAAAGCACGCAAAAATACAGACCATCACCCGACGCCCAATCTGCCTACGTGCAGATGAATTTTGCTGCGCAATGATTGCATGATTACGAGTCTCGTGTTTTGCCAGGCTTTTAGTTGCCTGTGTTAACGTGTGTCGGTCGGACTGTCGGGTCTGGTTTAAGTTAGTTGAGCTTTTCGAATCTGCATCGATCGGTTTATCTCTATAAAGTAGGAACTCGAGAACAGTATTATGCAACAGGACGAAATTACGTAATGCATGCGGCAGCGTGTCTATACCGATGCATGTCTAAGTAGACGACCCAAATGGCAGATTTCTTTTGGTAACCGAAGACACGCGGCAAATCCATACCTGGGCGTCTAACTAGAAGCCGACGTCGTCGTCAACGTCATCATTGATGCCGCTGTTGTTCCTACTAGCGTTGTTGTTTTTGTTGTTGCTATTGCTGTTGTTGTAATTAGTAAATCATTGATTAACTAACGGACAGCATCACCGATCAGTTCACTAATCACGACGACGGACGTCACGCAGTTGGTGTGGAGCGATTCACGGTTTAGGTACTCAACGAGCTCAAAGCCATTCGTCTGCTCCTCCGGTTGCTTGCGGCGGAGTTGTCGGTAGCACTTGCCGCTCACCGGATCGCAGACTGTTCTCAATCGTTACGGTGTCAGAAAACGCCGCCATTCTTGTAGCCGGTTGGCAGGTGGTTTGACAGGTCGAGAGCAAATATATGTACGAACGTTTTTCAAGCATGCGTGTATATAAAAAATAAATATATATATATATATATATATATATATATATATATATATATATATATGCGTAGCGCCTATGCATAGCTGGACTGCGTAGGCCGTACAATGACGGCGATCAGCTAGACAAGACTGTCATCAGGCATGGTTGCAGTGCATTTTGCGAAGTTTTGTATTGCGAATGTTTAATTGAATATCGACACGAGTGATTGACAATAAACTTGATATTTGTACGTAATTCAGTTTTTGAGCGTACACGAACGGCATGTTGTTTTTTTTTTTTTACGAGATAAGCACCTTACCACAATAAAACAAATATACATATATACTGCGTTTTTTGACAAAGGAAACACATTTGGCAAGAAAGAAAAAAGCTAACTATGTTGCACACAAGAGCAAGATTAATTAAAAACTAAACAGCAGCGATGATAATATAGAAAATGTGTTTTGTTGTTCAAGTAATTCCGACGACTGACTGTGTCGATTCGGGCACGGCCAATTATCGATATAATAGATACAGCGAAGTGGTAAAGTGAAGCGAGTGGTATCATTCACCACTTCCACCTGGCAAAAGTTGATTCTATACTTTTGTACTCTTACGTGCTCGCGCGTACGGTCTTACGCACGGGCCCCTTTCCTTTCTGCAGTTGATCTGCCGTTAACTATATAGGTTAGAGGCACGAGGGATTGACGGCTGAAGATGGTATGCCATGGCCGGTGGAAGAAAGAAAAAGTGAAAGAAAAAAAAAAAAGTAGTGGTGGTAGTCGATAGTGAGCGCGGGGGGGGGGGCAACGGGTGCTGTGAAACGGTCGCTTTCACTCAACTCTGCACTTCGAGCTTACACATAGCCGGACATCGCCACACCAGCGAGCAAAAGCTTTATCATTTATTCTCGGAATCCCATCAAGACAGCAATATCAACAACGACAAGGACAAAAGCAGCGGCAACCCTGCTTACAAATAATAGTACAGTGTCAGAGCACGACGCTAACCAATGTCATTAACCAATGAATCGACACTCAAAAAAGTGTTGCCCAAAGCGTCAGAGCCGTGCATGCAAACACACAAGACGTAATTGCCTGCAGCTCAAGCCAGTCACTGCGGGAATCCCAGTAGTTGGGTATGACGCAGTACTCAAACACTATTTTTTGGTGCCGCTTTTATATTATACTGATCCACTATTTATTGCAAAATCGACATGGTACATATTTCTAGGGAGAGGATAATATGAATGAGGCTTGGGGCAGGCATAAACATGGTACCAATCAGATGAGGGAGTCCGAAAAAAGATAAAACCGATCAGATGCTGAAGAAGGTCTTGTGTGCATTTATATATATATATATATATATATATATATATGTTCAAGAGTTCATGTGTAGTATGATCAAAGTAATTATGAGGGTGGATGGTTAATGATTGCCGGACTCTACCTCTCCCCTCCAATTGTCGCTCGCTTTGCAGGTATTGCAAACCTATACGGGATCGCCGGCGAGACGAACGTCCAGGGCGAGGAGCAGAAGAAATTGGACGTCCTGGCCAACGACTTGTTCGTGAACATGCTCAAGAGTTCGTTCACGACGTGTCTTCTCGTGTCTGAGGAGGACGAAAATGCGATCGAAGTCGAGAGTGACAAGAGGGTACGGTGTCAATATAATGTTTGTCTTTCTGATATACTCCGCAAGTGATACTTGCATTCACAAGATACTCGAGGCACATACAATGCAACAATCTATTTTTCTCGAGGCGCCAAAGAGAGGCGCCGTTTGTCATCATTACTGCAGTGTAGGAATATGGACCATTTGATTAGGCTTAGTTTTAAACATTGGAGTCCGTTGTAAGGCTCAACCTTAACAGGTAACACTAAGGCTGGCTTTTTGGCGAATCGTCAAACGAGTGTTACAATCGACTAGAATAATAACCCCGAGCCATATTTCCTTTTATCCAGGTGATTAACTAGATCTCCTGCGGTGGTTATCCAAATTACGCTGAGAATAGTAGTCATAAAATAATATATATTGAGCTGAAAGATATGTTTGGCCGTATGTTTGGCCTAAAATAAAACCCAAGTTTACTCACACGGTGTCGCGAGTTATCTTGTTAAAACCCCTTTCCTGTTAACGAGTTGAGGACGTTAACGTTTGTTTGGGTAAATTATTTGAACTCGTTGTAGTTGTTGGCAATAGTCTTCCGTGTTAATTGATTTTGCTGTTTAGATTTGTGTTGATGGGATTTGTGTCTAGCGTCTTCTCTGAAGTTCAAAATTAATGATAACTCTGAGATCATAACCCCACCAACAGCATAACATAACCTTATTTGAGGCAAAAATGTTCCGCCTTCTCAGAAAGCAACAAAGTTTTTGGCACCAAAGCCGAGCATACCGGCTGATGCAGAAATGGCCGGGTTATTATAAACATATCATCCTTTTACATGCTGATGTAGCATGGACGGCGCTGGAAAATCCCGAAACAAGTTGTTTGCATCAAGGTAATATATATATATATATATATATATATATATATATATATAATTTTGCTTCTTTGTTGCAACTATTTCAGGGGAAGTACGTAGTGTGCTTTGATCCATTGGACGGTTCTTCAAACATTGACTGCCTCGTTTCTATTGGATCTATATTTGCCATCTATAAAAAGGTAAAAAGCGTCTGTGTACGCTGCGATATGTCAGGAAGCGGATCGTATGCATTGCAATGATACATATATTAAAATGTATAGCTACGCACGTATTAAACGCACGATTGCGTTATCTAGTAAATGCTCTGAGGCATGCATGTGGTGGTTTCACGAGTGCGCTTTGCTACTCACCTACAACGACCCTTTTTTGTCCCTAAGGCAGTCTGCTATGATTCTTACTCATTCTCTGTCTTACCCACTCCTGTCAGCAACCTATAGACGTTAACAGGACTAAACTTTATTCAAACGAAAACATCTGTCTGTATTGTGTGTGTATAATTACTTTGCTGTTGGGATGCTTATACAGGTTGGTGAGAAGGTCTCGGTTCCGTCGGATGCCCTGCAATGCGGTCGCGAGCTGGTGTGTGCTGGTTACGCCCTATACGGATCGGCCACGATGGTTGTGCTCGGTCTGAAGGGAACCGGCGTCAACGGGTTCATGCTTGATCCTTCTCTCGGCGAATTCATTCTCACTGATCCCAACATGACGATCAAGCCGCGTGGCAAGCTCTACTCAATTAACGAGGGTACTGACATCGATTTGGGACTACAAAATAATGCATGTGAACTGTGTTCTGGCGTGTGGCGGTCATAAATAGATATAGCTTCTTCTTTCCGACCGACCTAATCAACGATTCGTTCTTGAATTGTTAAATGAACATAGATAATTAAATATTAAGTGGCTACTAATGACGGCAATCGCGATATTGCAGGATATGCCACACAGTGGGATCCGGCGGTGACAGCTTACGTCGCCGAGAAGAAGAAGCCGAAAACCGGCAAAGCGTACGGAGCGCGATACATCGGCTCCATGGTAGCTGACGTCCACAGAACACTCAAATACGGAGGTCTGTTGATATATATATATATATATATATATATATATATATATGTCCAGTGCACACGTTGGCAGGAGACAATTGTCGCTGTACTTGTCCACTTATATTCCTACTAAAATCTCTCTCTTTCCATACATATATATATATATATATATATATATATATGTAAACAGAAACAGAACGCAAGTAAGCAGTGTTTAAAATAAAAGTAATATAGCTAAGCGTGTATTCGGCTATTATCCGTTATAGCGATGACAAAACGGTTACGGAACGCTTCACCGGGCCGACCTTGGAATATAAGAATATTATCACGTTCGACGAATACTATAGCGTTAGCACTGCTGCTGATACATTTTGCTCGATAGAATATTGGCCTGTCATTACGCCGAAAATTGCGGATAGCGCTATATAATCGTGCAGATTACTTCGGATGCCAAAAAAATCCGCACAAACATGCCGGTCGATTTAGCAGATCTTATTGTTGTGCTACAACTTAAAAGGTCAATCGAATTAAAATCGATGTATGTTGATAAATAGTTCGCGCCTGGAGTGCTGTTTGTGCTCCTTTGGCAATACCTTTAATAATAAACAATACCTTTGGCAAATCCATTTAAACTTTGATAGTAATGATAATGTGATAAAGTGGTTGAATGTCCACCCATGGAGCACTTATTAATACCTTCTTAAGCCGATGACAGACTAGCTAGACAACACGCAAACGCTACTGTCGCATTTACGCTATACACGGTGCAACATTACGAAGGCAATATTAAACTTCCACAGGTATTTTTATGTATCCGGCCACGAAAGACGCTCCCAATGGCAAGCTGCGTCTACTGTATGAATGCAACCCGATGGCGTTCATCATGGAGCTAGCCGGAGGAAAGGTACAGCATCAATCTCACTCGACATTACCAAGCGGAGCATACTGGCAATTGACATCCTCAGAAACGCGCGTGCGCTTTGAAAGAATTTTCGCATCCATACATTTAACTAAACACTAGTTCCGTGCTCATTCTATTTAAGCGCAAGCCTCAATCGTACAGCTCCTGCAAATGTCCATTTTAGCTTCAGCGTCCATATTCACGTCAGCATTGACAGCAGCAGTAGTACCCTTACGGCGTAGAATCTAGCTCTACTAGCTCTTGCCGCGTGATATCTCATTATTTTATATATATATAATATATATATATATATATATACAATTATTTTTCCAAAACCCAAATATTTTTTAATGCGCGCGCATTATATAATGTTTCTCTATATACCAGCAAGCTACACGGCAATTAGAACAAACTTTTAATGAAGCCCTAGCCCATAACTTGAGTTGTACTTCCATCTCTCAAATTTCTTTATATTCGCTTTGCTTCTAAAATGTTAGCATTTTAAGGACGTGTCATATTCTGCTCCATTATTACCTGTTCTGGACTACATATTCGACATAGAAACATTACTTACCCACTTATATACAAATTTTCCTGTCAGTAAGGCGCCAACAAATGTTTTGAAGGTGAACTGGATTTGCCTCGAGCTAGGAAAACTCAAAGTCAGATACGGTGGTTAACTAGGATCGAATTTATGGACATGAATAGTAACCAAATGCTGGGATTAGGGATGCTTTCGGGAAACGCACAGATGGAAATGCTTTAAATGGAATACGCGCAAATACATCAGGCAAGAACTCTTGAAAGGGAGAGTACCAAAATTGTATGTCTACAATGATGCACGTCATCTCTATGTGCAAGGAAGCATACCCTCTAGGATATCCTGTAGCCCGTCTGAATCTAAGGAATGAACGAAGTGTGCGTTTACTGAACTAAGAGACTTTTCAAAGACGCGCCGACAGAAACCCGGCACTTCCGCGGAGTATAACTCGCGCTTACAGTAAAAGCTTTATATCAAGACAAGAAGATACCAGTATGCCAGTCGGCGGCATATAGAATCTTTTTTACATGGGCTGCGCAGGTCTAGCTGACATTCGAAACTCATTCTTGATATATATATATATATATATATATTGCTTATGGTAATTTGTTGGCAACGGCTTAGCAGTATTCATCAAAGGGAAGTCCGCCTGTGGCCCTCATATGACAGTGGCCTATTCACCGTGCGTTCGATTATCATCACTGACTGTCATCGATATCGTCGTCTGCTTCGTTTGCTGGCCATGCCGCCTACAGGGACTGCACACTTAAGCACATATATATATATATATATATATATATATATATATATGTGCTTGAGTGTGCATTCCTTGTAGGACGGCATGGCCAGCAAACGAGCATATATATATATATATATATATATATATATATATATATAGTATGCACAATTGTTATGAGGTTGGCGGCGTTTCGCAGCTTTGGATGAGCGTTTTCTAGCAACCTTCCTATCGAGGCCATCCATCGCTGAAACCAACACGACATCATAGCTACGACCTTTTAACCTGTGTTATGGGGGGGGGGCGAGGGATATCCCAGTTGCTGCTAGTCGAGAGTTGTCGTTTGTTTGTAGTTTTTGTTAGTATCGCGAGCAGAAACAATTGATTTGCTCTCCTCCTATTTTTCCCAAATTGGAAGCTGGAAAAAACTTCAGTGCGTCTTCAAGAGTCAAGTTGATATGTTTCAGGCATCGAACGGTCGCATCCCGATTCTGGACGTGGTGCCCACCAGCCTTCACTGTCGCCAACCAATTTTTCTAGGATCGCCCGAGGACGTTGATGAACTGCTCGAGAAGTACAAGGAACTGCATGCAGCAGACAAGAACAACAACTAGAACTGACTTACATATGACCACATGAATATAATAATATATATACCGGCTGTTACAGTATTTTCGAAATCGTATAAATGTATGGTAGTGGTACAATCCCTTGGTAGACGAGAAGTACAATGTCGATAGACATTTACGTAACAAGGCCAGCTAAAACAGATTAATGAGCAACTAGTAGTGAATCTAGCCAGAAGGTTCTTTCAGATTACCGAGAGAATAGTACATTCCATTACACAAAATTTACAAACACAGTGCATTTTACACCAATACGAGTCAAACAGCAATAAACGCCAAATCTAATCAAAATAAAATCTCAATCTTTGTATTATTTTAAATTCTATATGCATAAAAATCCCTAGAGCCCTAACAGAGAACCTTTTCTTCTCGTTCTACATATACCTATATGCCATAATGCGTCGTATGCATCACGAATAAATATATGAATATATTTTTACGCTCTTTCTCTCTATGTATATAAGAGTACGGCCTCCAAGACCATGTTACAGAAACAATAAGTGTTGGCAGTCAAGGTAATTCGCTACTAGACATTGTTCTGTGCGAAGATGATTCGGTGGACGAAGTTGCTGTGCGGCCAAACCACCTGTCTTCTGATCGTCGTATGGTAGAGTTTTTCATAACGGACCGCAATCCCAAGCAAAGGTCAAGAGCTAAGTTGGATTATAAAAAAAGGGAATTGTGATACCAGAAAGCTGAACCTCGACTTCACAAACTGGACCAGATTTTTCTTGGAAAAATTGTGGACTCTAGGTACATCAAACTTATATAGTATGTGTCTTTCTTATCCAACTACATGTGCCACAGCGAGCCTACCACATACCGTCAATTGCCAGGCATGTGCGTGCACTTCAAGCAGCTCTTGGTCGTGAGGTCAATGAGCAAAATAGCCAGCTTAAAAAACTCAACAAAACATGCATTCGACAAAGGACTCTAAAAGAGCTGTTATTCGAAACAGCAATGGAAACTCAATCCACAGATATATCCGCAAAAGAATCGCAGTTCGAGACTATCTAGCGTCAATTATGCGTCCCGAGGGTTCACTGGTTTCCACTTCCGATGATTACGAACAATTTGCACAATTCTATCCATCGGATGATGGACTAAGTATGCGAGAATCAGGTGTTACGCATGCTCCGATGGCTTAGTGATCCTGAATGATGTTGATGTGACATCAGAAAACCTGCTGAAGCACTTAAGGGACCTAAAATCTAAGACAAGCGATACCCCAGATGGAGTGCCGTCAATCGTGTTCAAGCAGTTTGGAATTTCGATATGTCGCCCCTTAGGCTTGATATTTCGTCGATCGCTTGAAGATTGTACCGAAGATTGTTCGGACGACGATTGTAAGCCCAGTACACAGCAGGGAAATAAGTCAGACCCGAAGAATAAGCGACCAATTTCGCTTACCGCTATAGCCTGTAAACTCATAGAAAGTGTAATTTCCATGACGATATCCTCAAAACGCGGACAAGCAAGGATTGGTCAATAACGAACAATTTGCTGATCGTCCGGGTAAAAGCTGCACACTCTTTTAACGTTATACGTTTTGATGTTAAATCCGCTTTTGAAACTGAAACACACAGTAAACTACTCGAGGAGTTGTTCCAAATTCGGAGTGGGAACCAAAGTAGTTGCATGGATAAATGACTCCCTACGTGAGAGGAGCTTCCATGTACGTGCTCACGATATTTTGTCTCAGAAGGCTAAAGCCACCTCTGGTTGCCCTCAAGGAACTATTTTTGGGCCACCGATGTTTATCTTTTACATTAATTCGCTTAAATATGTTATTTCCGAAAGCGTGCAATATAAGGTATATGCGGGTGATGCTAAAATATACGGAAAAGCGGACTAATCCGAGGACTGCGGAAAACTGCAAGAAACGGGTGAATAAGTTCTACAAGTGGTCGTCTCGCTCGATCCGAAAACGATCGGTAGTAAAGTGCGTTGTACTTCATTTTGGTCACGGAAATAAAGATTAAAATTACACCATTGGTGACCATCCTCTAGCTTCGAAAAACTGAGTTGAGACTTTGATGTAATGACATCCGTTACTATGAAGTACACAGAATATGTTAGACATCATTTTAAGAGCAACACAGAGAGCGAATTGGATTACAGGTTTATTCATACTTAGGGATCCCACATATATACTCAGAACTATTTGAGGTGTACGCACTACCTATAATAACATCTGAACACATATCTGAAGAAGGATCAGCAACTCCTGGAACAAACTATACAGTAAATACCGACGAAGGATCGCATACAAGTGTGGGATCCCAAGCAATGGCATCCAGATTCCTAACATAATGGAGATCTTAAGGAAAATCGATCGTGATATTCTTGTAACTATTGGGAGAACTCATACTGAACTGACGTCAAATGTGTCCAACGTCATCCATAAGACGACGCGTCGTGAGAAAAATAGAACCATATGTTCCCACCCGCCAACTCCATGAAAACTTGACGTTAACAGACTATACAGTTTCTTGAATAAAGCGTGTTAATAACATACAACATACAATAATATTCCCTATGGCTATTAAGTTATAGCCATATAACTGTGAAAACTATAGCAAACACGTGTATAAAAATACGTTATTAGCGTATTACGCATTCTGTCATATGAGATTTGTACTGTGTGTAGCAAGGATTATCATTGATATTAATTGTTTTGTATTATGGAAGACCAAAATTGGCATTTTTGTAGTACTCTTATTATTCCCATTGTTAACATATTCATAACATCTTTATCTTTTGAATTTCCGAGAGAACTCCTTCTCTGTAACTATCTACAAAACTTAAATATGACTGTATTTCCTTCTCTCCGGGGCATCTAGTAAGTATAGGCTTGAAGTATTTCTAAGTACAAACACGTTCTTCGTTGTCAACTAGTGTTGGATATATGCTAAGTAAGCCGCTCCAGTAAGATCGATAGAACTCATTCCTCATCACTTACGGTGACGTTTACAAGTCAAATACCACACATTGGCCGCGATTTCCATATCCCTAGTTAATTACGTGTACACAGAGCGTCAATAAGAATTTTGTCGTCATTTGTCATGTCACAAGGCATGTTGATTCACTGATACAATAGTTTGATAACAACAGCCAGTAGAGCAATAAACGCCCCATATATCAATAGGTCGATAATAAGAACAATTACCTCGAGTATCAGTAATCAACATCTACAGTAATTACGAGTAACAATAATTATATTCACGATATGGAAAAAAACAGTAAAGGGAATCGCAACTGTGGCCGTCTAGTACACCCAGCCATACAAAACATCTATACATAATTGCTTGAAGATGATTCAACTGATGCATATACGTCCAACAATACATACAACCTACATTATATATATATATATATATATATAGTCTGGCGTCGTCAGCAAAATAAGCTTTGCTTTTTTAAAAGTTCCTATTCTTCCACAACTGACCATTAAATCCTTGCTTGTTTAACTGCGTAGTTATTTTTGCAACAGACGATGCGCTGCTAACTGTAGACATGATCAGAGTCGCATCAAAAGGCCCTAAAAGCCCTAGTTTTTGACAACGTGCTGAAATCAAAAACAACATTTGTACTCAAAACACGGAGCCTGAGGACTACACTTCCTAAACGCCACTCGTATAGCTTATACTTATTATTAGGCATAAGCTGTCTAGAGTAAATACAGGATAATGTTGATATTCGTCACTATTATCGTGCCCTATGCCGTTACAACAGGAGCAGCTTTCTGCAGATAGACAAACTCCTGGAAAAATTGACGTACAAATTTTACTCATGCAAGCAAGATGCGGAAATCCCAACGCGCACCCACTAGGGCGATAATTACTCTGCTTCATCTAAGCGCTAATCTGTTTCCAGCCACCTTAGCCTACCACCAGAGAACAACAAGCAAGCTAGGTTAGCTGACCCTTGCGGAGGCTTGTCGGCCACGCCAGCAGTTGGAACGCGATTTCACTGCAGACGTCCTGGCATGACAGGCACGGGGTCATCTGTTTCGACGATACCGCACTTCACGGCGTTTTCCTTCCCTTCGGCAAAAATTTTCGCAAACTCGGTGAGCTCCGTGCGTGAGCTAAACGTGGCCCGAAAGCGACGCCGAACCGCTGGTTTTCTAAAGGTGTCCTGCGCCATCCAGATACCACTCGTACCTGTACGATAGAAGCGGCGCGCATGTTAGTTTGTCGATCGTTTGCGACTAGTTTAGTGCCGAAGTAATCGAAATTCCTCGTATGGCAAAGATAGGGCATTAAACGTGCGTAGCGATGCACCTGTATGAGATTGACATATCGCCTAGCTTGACACCTTGACATCTTTGGCCACTAGTCATCTTGGCGTACGTAAGGACGTCAAGAGCTGTTTATTTGTCTCGTTTGTTATTCAATATTATTAATATATAGCTTTATTAACGGATGGTTGGTTTACAATATTGCGCGTACAAAGAAAGCTCACATTTATATATACGTATATTCATCACGGTTCCAAAAGTCGAGTCAACGAAACTGCTCTATCACATTGTTAAAGGTGATATAATTCACACTGTCCCCGCAGAGTTTGCACAAGCATAACGAGAAAATTCCATGGATTTTCTCTCGAATACATATCCTCATGTCGAAGTCATGTACAGCAAATCGTGCAATTAGGTGTCTCTTTTCATAATTTCAGCGCTTCCACGAACTACACGTCACGTTAGTTATACAAGTACGGACCAACAAAGATGCTGCGTACACTGGAGTTATCCTCACTCCCGTACGAGCGTTTACTGAATCAACACTTCTGCCAAACCGTTATCAGTGTGTAGGTAGCCATATAGATCATCCTTTCATGGGCAAGCGGGTCGCGTAGGTGCTTGTAAATTTCCACTAATTAAGGTGAAACTGGTTAACTAGCTATGTTAACTAGAAACGCTAGCACTCATTAATTGCTCGTGACACTTATTACTGTACGGAGCATGGCCGAGTACAGTGGCACGTGACGGGATCCTGAGATGATCTAGTTAATGCCAATCACTATGTAGACATAATTCACGTCCACAGATGATAACGAATTAATACATTTAGGAGAAACACATGCGTGACACCGTCCGTCTCGTGTGTGTGTGTGTGTGCGTGGAAGACAGGAGAAGGTGGGATATTTTTAATTTACAATAAGAATAAGCTTGAATATTACTCACCGTCCTCTCGTAGCGACGTCTGTACAGCGATGACCGTTTCGACGAAAACCTTGTCATCGGCGTCCAGCAGCAGTATGACGTGAGCAAATATGTCGCTGTCGTACACCACGCGTAGAAGGCAACGTACCTTCGGTTACAGAAGTCCACGATGTCGAACCCAGCGGTAGCTGTTCTGCCAGCGTTATACGAGCCTCGAACAGAATACTGTCGTGATCGTCATCCTCATCAGCAGCAGCACTATAGCCGTGATCGTCGCCGCACTCGCGATTGTTGTTGCCGTCATTGGCCGGCTCGGCGCTCTCAACGACGCCCCCAGCACTGTCGAAGCTCCTCGACGCCTCCTCCTCAGTCAATGTTGCACTGACTCGTGACGGATCGCCGGCGGTCGTTTCGGCAGACCGCGCTGTAACAACAAGAGCAGCCGGCCATCAAGTCTGCGAGTTTCGCCTGGCATCAGCTGACGCGCCACACATATTTGCCTCATATGGGCCAGCTGCCATCGCCTTCCTAGTTGCAACTAGTAGACAAGTGGCACCCTTCAACTGTCGCCCTGCCTGCCAGACGATTTTGGGCGAGCAGGCAAGATTATAGGCTAACGCACGCTGTTTGCGTTTAGGTTTGGCCTACCCTATTTTAAACAATGAGCCTGTGCTGCGGCCCTACACCCACAGGTATATATATATAGTTCTAAATCGCCGCTATTGTTCTAAAACGTAGGGTGCCGTATGGATGCGCTCAAACAGTGTACGTCTCTACTACCGAAAACCAACCGTATTAAAGCAAAGCTACCTTACGTCACTAATTGCATCATTATTTATTTGCTTGCAATTATCAACAAAAGCAATTCAAGGAAGTAATTATGAATGATTAGTTGCTCATTGAAGAAGAAGTAAAGACATAGTCTATCTTTTTTGTCAAAATAAAGGAGCTTGTTATATTTTGTTTTCAGCCCTACTGCTACTTTGTTTTCGAAAGTTATATCCAGGAACATACATTTGAGTGCAACTGCCTTTAGCCCTCAGCAAGATAAGTACGACATCAAAAACTGAGAAAAAGCGCCCAGCCTAAAACAACGTCTACAACTGGTGTTTGCGCTAGGAGTTGGCTGTGACCTGAATTCGACACCATAGAAATGAGTACACAAGACAGCTTGTCGTCATTAAGCGGCTAGCGATTTATTATTAACATTTTTAGAAGGATCCACCCCGTTATTCACGGCAAAAAACGAGGTGCACATAATACGCCGTCCCTCCTTGTCTAGCTCTAACGCACTCATCCATATCAGCATGCTTATACTGTTTGCAGCCTAGCTCCGGGCAGCATTTAATTATTCGAACAAAGTTATTTATCGATCTATTGAAAGTGCAAATGCCGCTGACCATATGGTGTATAAAAACTTATCGAAACAATGTGAGGAGACAATGTGCGATCGGGAAGGTCCCTTCAACCTTCCTCGTTGATGCTGTCTCACTAAGATGTCTCTTCCCTGGTAGGCAGGCATATATATATATATATACCATCGAAACTTCTCCTATGAGAAAAACGCTTCGACTCTGCAGTGTCTCATATCGCCTGCGAGAATGTACAATTATCCTGCTATATAGCTCTCCTACTGAAAATCACCCGTGTTCCAACAGCCATACATTGTCGTTGGAACTGTGGCAATACTAACGTTGTCGCGCAGCGCCCACTCATTATCTTCACCAATTCTACCCCCACTAGCAAACTGTGTGTGCACTGCTCCGTCCCGTTACTTGAAACCCGGAACCGCCTCCTGAAGGCTGGCGGTTACTCATCTAGCTCATCGATCGGTACCATGCGCACCTTCTTCAACGCTGGTGTCACCCCTGGCACGGGCACGCTCGACCTCGTCAGTAAAGACTTTCTTGAACTCGGCCAGCCTTTCTTGGCCCTTGACACGGAGGGCAAATGTCGTTGGAGTGGCCTCCCCTTCAGGCGAAATCGACGGCGGACCACGTCAGGGCGTTATTCGACGTGGCCAACGGTTGCAACTCCATGTCGTCTGTGATGTAGTGGTTGCATGCAACTTTGTGCACCTGCAACGTTATTGAAAGCCAAAGCGTCGTCCTGGTTAAATGCCAACGACCAACTATTTGTATTCTATCTGCACCATGGGAGATCATTATATATTCATTAATATCAACAGTATTCGACAGTATTCGCTAGTCCGAGAACTAGTTGGCCAATGGCCATGATATTGATTATCAAGCGTAAACTACGTAGTAGTATATAGTGTATATATACACCGCAGGTTTGGAATTAATAGGTCTACGTACCATATCGCGGCGTACAACAATGCGAGCTCGACCATCGCCACAACGAAGAATTTTCGCATCGCCAACAGCGCGTTCCTTCCACTCAGACGACTCGCCGTGATACACATAGAGCTTGGCTCGCTGCGTGTAGAGTACCTCATCATGCTCTTCGCCTGTCTGCACCTCGACGAGCTCCGGCATTGGAATAACTGGTTCGAAGTGAATATCAGCCGACGCTTCCACTTCCTCTGCTGGAACGTTGTCGCCAGCATCAGCATCACCTGTGATCTCAGATGCACTGCAGCCCGTAGCTTGTCCCGACGTGGAGTTGGCCGACGAGCTCTTTTTCGTGAATGCAGAATAGAAGCTGCTGGAGTCCACACCTGTCAAACAGTAGAACATACTTAATTTACAACAACGGCACCAAAAACGCTCCCAGAGGTACACTCATTCTCGATAATCAGTAGTAATACCTAATAGAGGACATATACATTTATATCTGCAACATCCGTAACGCGATTATATATATATATATATATATATATATACGCAAGACGTACCTGGCCATCGAGTAGTGTCGCTGCCGTTGTTAGTAGCAACAGGCGTCGCAAAAGTGAAGTCAACGTTTTGGTTACTTTGAGCTAACGCGGCGAATGAGGGCATGCCGGAGGAGCCGAACACGAAACCGCTTGTGTTGCGGCCATCGGTGGATGAGTCCGCAGCTTTCAGAGTGGTTGAGGAGTCGACCGCTAAACAAGACAATACAAGGATAATGTGAAAAAAGAAGAATGGAAAATAGTAAGTACAAGCAGCTAGAGAGTGCAGCTACATCAACACGTTTTTGCTCGCCATGGACCGCTATCATCTACACATATACAAGTCCAGAAATTGAATATTCAATCACATGCATACACAAGCCCAGTGTATGTTACGAGGATATTTTAAAAAACATCAATGTATCGTCCACTTAAAGCACCTAATAATCCACAAAAAAAGAATCCACAAACCAATCTCACCTGGAGACGGCTGAGATACACCGAAAGGTGACGGCAGGGTAAACGTCGAAAAGGGCTTGTCCGTATCCGAGTTCTTTAGACCAAATGATATTGTTGTCGTGACTCCCGCAGACGTGGACGTCACTGGATTCTGGACTGTAGTTGCCGTAGTCTTAACTAATGAACTGTCATCATCAGGCTCGCAGCCTCGACAGCCTTTGCACTTTCTGTCGAGTTTCTCGTATAGGAAGAAATTGTCGGGCAACTTCAACGCTCGGGCACGAGCGACGTCCTCGGGTGCCGCACTTTCTTCCTTCACGAACACGATCTCTCCATCCGGACTTGATGTCGACGATGATGCGAGCTCACCGAAGAGATTTTTGATAGGCGAGGGCTTGAAGTTGCTGCCAAACTTGCTTGGTGTAACAAGTTTAGTTGCTGTGGTGTCCGACTTGTTGGTGTTACCAGCCGTCGAGAACGAGCTGGCCGGCGTTGTTTGACCGCCAGACTTCGTTTCGGTAGAAGCACCCGTCCCGGTCGTTTCACGCACATTCTGTGCCACTGGGGCGACGTTCTTAACAGGTGAGTCAGTCAGGTCCGATTGGAGGCTTGAAATGGCGTCCAGAAGAGCAGTACACAATTCCGGATTTTTCACCCGAAGGGCGAATAGTGTAGGCTCCGCCTCACCTTCCGCGAAGTCGACGGCGCTCCACTCGATGCTCTTCTGATCGGCGCGACGTCGGAACGTCATGTCCCGGCTGAGGTAGTGATTGAGACACACCTTGAACACCTGGTCGCGTCGCATCGTCAGTCGAATCTTTCCCGACGATGTATCACGGAGCAGCTTGAAATCACCGGTGCCACGCTCCTTCCACTCCTTGTCGACAAAGCGGAACAGCTTTGCGCGGCACGTATGAACTACCGTTTGGCCTTCTTCACCAGTGACCACGTCGACAACGGGCGGCAAAGGGATTACAGGCGCAAAGTACACGTCCTTCGATTCCGCCACTTCGTCGTCCGCCTCGGCCGCCTCGAATGAAAATTCGTGCTTCTGAGGACTGCCAAACGTAAACCCTCCGACGATTTCGTTCACTGATTCACCCCCCGCCTTACCCTCGTTGTTGGTGTCCGACTCAGACGTAGTGCTGCTGGCGCCGCCGAACGCAAATTTCGGCGAACACGCGTCTAGAAAACCAGCCGCAGGAGGGGCAGCAACAGTCGAGGTTGCACCAGTGGCTGCAGACCCGCTGCTGCCAGGGCCGAACACAAAGCCGGATGATGGAGTGGAGCCAACGCCAAACGTGAATCGAAAGTTGCTGGCACCGGGTGCGATTGATTCCGCTGCTGTTTTTGGCGTTCCACCAAAGGGTGTTGTTGTTGTTGTTGCTGCTGTAGTAGTGGGCGTCGCGGAGGTTCCAAAGGTTACGTCTGTACTCGCCGAGGGAGTCGAAGTAGGGCCGGCAGAGACTGGTTTAATCACACCGCTGCTGCTGCTGCTGGTCGTAGCAGCTGTACCGAAGCCAAAGCTAAACGGTGAGCTGGCAGTGGAAGGAAGTGAAGTCGTTGGGTTGGCCGAAGGAAGTGAAGTCGTTGAACTGACTTCGGAACTAGATGAAACAGCGGCAAAGCCAAACTTGAAGCTACTCGTTGGAGCGAGTGCTGGCTTCTCAGCAGCGGTGCCCGGCTTAGGTTCCTGGCATGAAACACACTTGTTGACTTGAGCATCATTTCTAACGAGGCATGTGCCGCAATCCCATGAGCCGGGTTTAGGTTTAAACTTGTCCATTAGGCTATTACCTTCCTGCTTGGTAGTAGCTAAACTACTAGTTGCTGTCGACGGTGTGGACGGTTTAGAAACTCCGAAAGCAAACGACGAGGAAGATTGAAGAGGCAGCTGCCGAAGTAGCACCTTCACTAGGTTTGGGTTTCTCAGTGAAGCCACCAGTCTCTTGCTTATCTGCTTTGTCGGCCTCTTGAGATGTTGATTCCTCGGCCGCCCTAACGCCATCTTCAAACGCCTTCTTGAATCTTTCAGCCTGTTCAGCGGTCTTGAAGCGGACGACAAACTGCTCGTTCTTCACCTCTTCCTCAGCAAAATCAGGAGCTGCCCACATGAATTCAGTATCCTTTGCCCGTTTGGCCAACTTAAGACCGGCAATTATCTGATGATTGGCACACAATTTGAACACCTGTTCGCGACGCATCACAATGCGGTATTTACCGGTGTCCTTATTTCGCAGGATTTTCATATCGCCCAGACCGCGCTCTTTCCACTCCTTCGTTTCGCTAGCAAAACGGTACAGTTTCGCCCGCTCGGAAAATATCACGTCTTCTCCCTCCTCGCCTGTCTTCACCTCAACCAGGTCCGGCAGGTCAATGACGGGCGCAAAATGAGCTGTCGGCTCATACTCGTCCACATGTTCATCTTCTGCGTTTTTGGTCGACGTAGATGCGCCAATTGGGCTAACGTTCGTTGCTGCCGAACCAGTCGTGCTTTTCTCGGAGCTAAATAGACCGCCGGCCTTTGCGGGAGTCGCCACCGGCGTTGATGTGGTGCTCGCGAACGTAAACGTGGACTTCAGCGGAGAGCCGGATACGGCAGCACCGGCGCTCGTAGTCGTTGGTGACGCCGTGACGCCGCCGCTAAACGAGCCGAACACTGATGACACCTTCTGCTCGCCCGCGCCCGTGCTCTTTTGCGCCAGATTGAAGCTGAATCCGCCAAAAGGCTTCGGCGATGCCTCGGAGACAGCCGGCTTTTGTGGGAACACCTTCTCGGGCGTTTTGTCGCTGGCCGAGAGAGTCGACGTCACCGAAGTCGTACCGAAACTAAAGGCGTTCAGGCCAGCCGTCGCGCTCTTCGAATCAGTGCTGTCCGCAGGCGACGCAGTTTGACCGAACGAGAACGCCGACGCTGTAGAAGGCGTACTAGCCGACGCAGTCGCGCTGAAAGCGCTGAACGTTGGCTTGCTCATCAAGCCACTACCTGACGTGCCAAAGAATCCTCCGACGCCAGACAAGGACGAACCCGACGTTGTTGTCGTTGCTGGTGCTGTTGCTGTTGCTGCTGCTGTTGTTGTTGTTGCTGCCGCTACAGTCGTCATTGGTGAAGCTGTTGTTGTCGTCATGGCTGCGGGTGTTAGCGCGGCTTGCGGACTCGAACCTGCCTGGCTTGCGAGCGCCGCCATGCTTTGCAAGGGAGTTGCTGAGAAGGGAGCGCTGGACGAGCTGCTGCTGACGAACGCAGACGGCTGGTACGATTTAGTGTCCAAATTAGCCGATCGCCGGTTGGCCGTTGCCGATGACGGCGGCTCGCTTCGAATGATCGTGACCCCGCATGTCTGGAACACCCTGAGCAGGGTCTCGGGCAGGCACGAGAGATCGGAGAAGCCCGCGTAGTAATCGGCGCCGTTGACCGTCCAGACGAGGTTAATCTGGCTGTCGAGATCGTTCGTGTATGCCGTCACATCCGAGTTTAGAACCTGAGGTAGTATTTTATACACAACACAGTGCCGCAACGCGCGGTTAGAACAGAGAGACTTGTTTGACGCCACCCGTCTGCGACGAATCCAAACTAAAAGATATTCTTTCACTGGCCAACTGTGTACAACAGGTTTAGTCAAAAACTTGGCTAAACTTCCATCGAAACGCTGTCCTCTATATCATCAAATGAATCGCATGACGTCAAATGCACTGTAGAATCTTAAAAAAATAAAAGGCGTACAAATACTCAATATGAATGAAATATGAGTGTGACAATATAAAAGGCGTACAAGCAAAGCTGAATGTACGACTAGAGATTTATCTAGGCCAACAGTGAGACGACTCCAATCGATCGGATTACTACCAGTGGCACGCATTACTCGCGGCATCACAATAACGCAAAGAGTATCAACTAACATACCAGTTACCAACAATCGCATAGTACCGCAGCAGATTGGACAGCTCAAGGCTTCGATAGCGTATATGCAAACAAAAATGTGTCGATTTCTCTCTCTCTATCTACCCTCATCTCTCTCTCTCCCTCTTTATCTCTCTCTGAGCTCATAAGTGTATCTTTTCGTCCAAAATCTCGAGCTGAAATAACGGCAATAGATCATATTCACCTGATCGGCGAACACCTTCGAGGCATCGAAGTAGTAGAGCGTTTTCACGCTTCCGTGTATCGTGGTATTTTCAATCACGCAGATCTTGTGCACGCCGCCAAGCGCGACGAAATTCGACTGGGGCGGCCGTCTCTCGTAAAGAATGCCCTCCGAGTCAAAGAGGATCTTGGTCTGAGGAATCGTTGCCCCCTGGAACGGGCTACTTAGAGCTGTGCCTGAACTAACGGCAGCGACAGGCGTGTTGCTGGCGAACGAAAGTTGAGGAGTAGCCGACATCGTTGTGGTAGAAGACGTAAACTGGCCTGCTGCCGCCGCCCCCAGACTACTACCAATGCCCGTCCCAGTGCCGATGTTGCTGCCGCCGATTGACCCAGTCGCCATCCCGGCGGGAGGAAGCCCTCTAGTAGTAACGGGAAAGCCAACGGGCGATGGGCCAGTGGCGGCCATTTGCTGCGGGTTGCTGATGTTGCTGATGTTGCTGTTGCCGCTACCGGTCGCTGTCCCGCAGCTAAGACCACTGATAGCGCTGGTGGCACTAGTGGTGGCACCACTGCCGCCGCCGCTGCCGAAAGCTCCGGCCGTTGGCTGAATGCTAGTCAGATTAAACTGCGGAAGGCCAGCGCCCGGCGGAATAACCAGGGCTCCACTGGGATAGTTAGCAATGCTACCAAGACCCCGACTGCCGCCGCCACTGCCGCTGGCGCCACTCGACATCTGACTGTATGACTGCTGCTGTTGCTGCGGTTGCTGGGTTTGTGAGTGCAGATGTTGTTGTTGCTGCTGTTGTTGTTTTTGCTGCTGCTGCTGCTGTGATTCGTGGTGATAGTCGTGATAGTCCTGTTGTGTGGCGTGTTGAAGCAACGCCATCTCCTCCACCCGAGTAACCTGTTGGCCCAGCTGTGCTAGCTTGACGGTGAGGTCGGATTCCCTCTGCGCAAGAACCTTCAGCTGGCTTTCGATCGTGGCCTGACCCGCCAGTGACTGCCGGACCGATCAATGATCGATGATGATGATCATAGAGCGATGACGAACGACACACGGGCATATGGCAATCCGACCCAATGCAAAAGAGAGGCAAGTTAGAAACATAAACATGGCAAACGAAACCTTTTAGAGATCGATAGGTGAGTATGCAGGTCATGGTAAAGTGACTCATGCCGTTCCTATTCCGAATCGGAACCACACCTAATGTCTCCAACAAAAATGGCTGTAATAACTCTGTATATATATATATATATATATATACTATTTTTATTTATATATACTCTGTATATATATATATATATATATATATATATATATATATATATATATTATATATATATATATATATATATTTTATATATATATATATATATATATATATATATATATATATGCACATTGTTGAACTGAACTAATCCTGGTTTAGAGAACCCGTGACTATTCGTGAGAGAGCCCGTCCGCGCGGAGACAAGTATTCACTCTAAAACAACTTGTTGACATTAAATCTGAAGCACCACGGTGAGAAAACAGCCTCATCTACGGTATTCTATGATATACTCAGTACACGAATAGTCGCCATCTATTATAACCAGACAGATACGTCTCTGTTAAACCATATATTACAAACCAAAAATTGAATCTCTGACATAAAACTGTAAACAGTACGTACGTTTATAAAACAGTCGTAACAGATACTGGTTTATGCACTCTAAATAGCGGTTTCTAAAATGCGTATTTTCTCTCTCTTTAAATATACCCACCTTTGCAAGGCTCTCGATTATTTGCATCTGCAGCGCTTTTAGTTCTGCAAGCTCGAGTGTTGTTTTGGCGTTCCGTTGGGTGGAATCGGCTATAATTCGATCGCTCTGCTCCCGAATGAGAGCCTCAAGTCCGGACAGGTCCACCTCAGGCATAATCGGCACTTCCGTAACTGATTAATGAATAACGAGAGTCATAAACAAGAAAAGAACAAGCAAATAAATGAGATAGTCGACAGTCAACAATACTTGCGTTTTCACAATACTTAAAAAACTTAACAATATAAAAACAAATGTATGTTTCATAAAAATATAAATCCCATGCGGTTTATTAACACACTAGTTACCAACAAAAACTTCCGCTTTTCTCGTACAAAAGATACAACTGAGTTTAATAATCGAATTGGGCGAATGATAGAGCTTCATGAAGAGGGCAAACAGTACGCAAAACGTGCCAGCCGAAATTTCTGCTAGACCTGCAAGTGAAGTCACGCGCCGAGATGCTCGACTGACGATCGCAGTGAGCGGAAAAGAAATGTCCGCTTTAACCTTGAACAAAGTTTACCCTCAACTTGTAAAGCAATTCTATAGAAAGAGGAAAAATCAAAATAGCCTCGAAATAACCGAAACTCGACATATGGCTACTTCATAAGATCTTCTCTATATTGAAATGAGGTACGGGAGTAGCGGTACTTGTTTCAATACATGATTCGTCTATTTCTCTACACACAGGTTTGTTCAAACTAGCGCACCCTATATAAAAAACGCAAATTAGTGTTACAATTCACTCATTACATATTTTAAAAGCCAGAAGCTAGGACGTTGAAATATGTCAATTGCAGAGAGTAGCCGTCTTGTTTCTTGATGCGCTGTTCTCGTAGAGCGAACTCAAAAGAGCAAATTATATATATATATATATATATCGTCTCCCAAGTCGTTTGAAACTGTCACGTAACTGAGCGGCTCCGTACAAAACTTACAATTTGTATAATATAACCTTCTACATACCAAGTATGGCGTAGCCAGGAGATAAGCGTAAAGGAAAGGATTTCGATGGATCCATACGAGGAAAACCACTGCACTATCTGTCAAAACTGTGATACGAGACTATTATGACACACGAGCGTCAAGTGTGTTCGGTGCCTTGAGCAGATTCATCTTTCCTGTGCAAAACTCTCGGTGAGCGACGTTAATAATCATGTTAAAGTGGACACAGTGAAATGTGAGAAATGTGCGCCACCAGTGTCTGTCCCAGACTCGGATATGCAAACAGGCGGGAAATTCAAGCGCAGCGCTGCTGAAGCAATTATAAATCGAGGTACAAAACATAAAGGAAATACTAAATGAGTTATCGTCGTAACATAAAAACCTCAAGAAATCGGTCGATACGCTGTCTGTAACGAATCCGAAGCTACATGCACGCCTAATGCAGCTTGAGACTCAGCCAACAAGGAAATCTCGTGCTGGCTCCGACAATCGGTACATTTCTCGAGTTCGGATTGGAACAAATATACAGCACGGGTTCCTAGAAAGAAAAACAGCTGTTAAATCTAAAAGTGCCTTGATTGAGACCGTAAGTCGAAAAAGTACTGCAGCTGATACTGAATTCTAACAGCTGCAAAGCTCAAATTTGCATTAAAATTTTTTTTGAACTTCAGTCAGCCAGAAATACATTGCGAGACGCTCCGCACTACAAAAAAAGCCATACTCTTGAACTTCTGCGCCGAGTACGGGCTCCAACAAGATGTTATATAAGCAACACGCGTTGGCAGCCAGCGTAATTCGCGACTAGAGATTGTTCTTTGCTGAACCTCGACCTCAAAAACTGGACCAGTTTTTCCAAGGCTATTGAGTACGTACACTTTCTTATCTAGCTACATATGCCACTACGAACCTGCCGCATATCGTCAATTGACAGACATGTGCAGGCACTTCAATAAGCTCGTGATCATGAGGTCAATAAGCAAACCATTTTCAGAAAAAACTCAACAAAGCATGTATTCGACAAACGATTCTAGAAGAGCACGCTGTTATTCCAAACAGCGATGTAAACTCAATACAACTCAATCAACTGCGGCTTTTGCGGACATATCTGTATATGTCCACAAAATAACCGAGATCGAGATTGCATGGCGTCAATGATGAATCCCGATGATTCACTAGCTTTCGATGATTAGGAGAAAACAGAATTAATAAAAAACCTTCGCACAAACCTATCCATCGGATGATGAACTACGTCTGCTATATTTGGGTGTTACGAATGCTTCGTATGGTTATGTCGACTCAGTGGTTATAAATGATGTTGACGTCACATCAGAAAACCTGTTGAAATATTTAAAGGCCTGAAATCTAAGACAAACGATGCCTCGGAAAGGATATACGATAACCGGCACCGTATTCAAGCAGCTTGGAATCTCGATATGTCACCCCCTGAAGCTTGATATTTCGCCGATCGCCTGAAGATTCGATTGTACCGGAGATTTTTCGAACGGCCATTGTTAGCCCAGTGCCAGTCAGACCCCAAGTATGTGCGACCGATTTTGCTCACCGTTTACAAGCTATGTAAACGGTTAGGAAGTGCCATAGCCATATATTAAAACCCCAAGAAGAAAGAATTGGAAGGAAGGACCACTAAAAAACTATTTACTTATCGTACGGGTAGAAGCTGCGCACTCAAACTCTTGAAGACACAGTTTGACTGGGCAGAACATGTTCATGTATCAAAATGTTTTGACGTTACACACTTTGATTATAAGCCCGCTTTTAAAACGGTCGCACACAAAGTCGGGGTGGACTCTAAAATGATTGCATGGATATATGACTTCCTACGTGAGCGGACCTTCCATGTACGTGTTCATGATGCTCTGTTTGAGAAAGCTAAAATTACCTCCGATGGCCCTCAAAGAATCTTTCTTGGGTCACTTATGTTTATCCTTCACATTAATTCGCTAAAGTATATTATTCCCGAAAACGTGCAATACAAGATGCGGTATATGAGTTCTACAAGTGGTCTGCCTTGCTCGATCTAAAATTATCGGTGGCAAAGTGCGTTGTACTTAATTTTGGTCAAGGAAATGCAGAGTACAAGTACTCCATCGGTGACAATTCTCTTGCTTCGAAAAAACTGATCAGAGAACTTGGTGTAATGACGTCTGCTATTATGAAGTACACAGAACACGTATCAGACATCGTTTTAAAAGCAACACAGAGAGCAAATTGAATTAAGCGTTCACTCATACTTAGGGATCCACATATATATACAAAATGATTTGAGGTGTACGTACTACCTATAAAAACATATGCAGCCCCGGTCTAGAATACATATCTGAAGAAATTTCGGCAACTCCTAGACAAGATATGGAATAAATACCAAAGTAAAGTCACATACAAGTGTAGGATCCCAAGTGATGACGTCCAGATTCCCAACATATTAAAGAGATTACCAACAAATGATCGTAATATTCTCGTAAACATTGGTAAAATCATAGTGAACTGGTGTTAAAGATGTGCAACGTCATCCATACGACGACGCGTCGTGAGAAGGATATTCTTCCAAAGTTTGTAGCGACCAAACAAACTCTGAACCATATGTTCCCATGGAGAGTAACCAGCGGAAATTTGATGCTACCAGACTATATAAAGACTTGAGTATATATATATATATAAGCCCACCATAGATACTTGTCTGTACAACTAGCAAAAGCTATAACGATGTAAATTTATCCACCGCGAAATTCAGTATATAGACTTGTGAGATCAAAAATATTGTGCGAAAGTAGTTAAGCTAGCCAGCACATTTTCACCAGTCCAAGGAACGATCTCAATCTGTCGACAGCAACAATAGCAATGAAAAACAAGAAGATGACAACGCAATCCTAAATTTTTCGGTAGACTCCCAGCCAACATTTAGCGGATTTGCTTTCGTACTGCTTCGTAGGATATAACCCATAAATACAAATCTGCAACGGTGGGGATCGAATGCGTGTATAGATGCATCCCCATTTATCTCCTCCGGTCGCAAGGCACACGCAAATGCACCACGCCACCGGGCCCGACGACAAAGCAATCCTTTTGTTCGGGCTGATTATCAGCCAAGATTTAAAGTCCACGGACTGCTTTTAGCATTGCTTCATAAACGGATACCCATAATCACAAAAGTGCAACGACAAGGTCACGAGGCGCAGGCGAATGCACCACAAAGCAATCCTAAGACATATGAACAATCCTAGGATACCTTTTACTAACCTCTAGATCCACAGCCGCTCATGTTAAGCAGACTGGCATTCGCTGAGCCGGCAAAGTGACTCGATGCCCCATTGAAGTGCGAAGACATATTCATAGACATTGGCGCGACTATCCTAACGACGTCCTTGTCAAGAACTTCCATCTCTCGCCGGAGCTTTTCTTGAAGCTCAGAGTCGTTCTTCGCCATTGTAGCAGCCTTAGTAAGCAGTACCCGCGCACGGTCCTTCAGGTTCTCAGCCATATCTGTGTCTCCTTCACTGAGCAACTGCGGTGACAACTTACGTACACAGCGTGCGTAATACAGATAGCCGTGGGGGTTGGGCACCTAATGTGGAGAAATTACAAGGCACGAAAAATACACACATGTAGAACGAAATCACATACAGTCTACAACAATGATCATTTCAAACTGAGCATCCAATACCAGCAAATATAAAAAAAATCGTTAGATTTCATACATTCGGTCGGTTCAAATAATAGTGTGGCTAAGCCCCTATACCTCACAAAATTGTCGATGAAAAACCGCCTCAGATGTCGGACTCTCATGGTCCCCTTTTAACAATGAAGGGACGTTAGCAACGGGTTTAGGTCTAGATCTCAAGAAAGCAGAATTTCCGAGCACGGCGATATGCTCGGTTTCTCAATCGAAAGGTACAATTTCGTCCGCTTGCAATCGCATATTTCGCGAAGAACCAGTCATACAGGTAAACCAAACATAATTATGTTTTTCAGCCACCCCTCCCCTATATGCACGCAGTGGCGGCGTGTTCTAGATGCCTATTGCGCTAGTCATGGTTGTCATACATCAGTCTACCGGGGAGTCTCCGATTCGATTCCTGCAGTTGATGGAATTTTCGTTGAGCAATTCTAATTGAGAGGAGATGATAATCAAACCGCTGAGAGTCAGGGACCATGCTGCCACAAGGATTGTTGGAGAACCGCTAGATACCTCTTACCATGTCCGTCCTTATGCTGCCGCTCTGATTAGCGCCCTGATATAAAAGGTGGCTTTTGTATTTACATGCGTGTCAAGCGAATAATGTGTCCTTCCATTCATATATATATATATATATATATATGTGTGTGTAAAAGCAAACCTGATCGAGCATCTTAAGTGCAGCTTCATACTCTCCCGAGCTCAGTTGGAACTTGCCAATCTCCAACCGCGCTTCATCACGTAACTGAGCCGTTTCATCGGCCGAAATCGTCAACGTCTTTGGCAGTTCAAACATCGAAGTGAATTGGGTGCGCGAGCCTCCGCTCACAGCCTTTGAGCTTTGGCTGCCGCCGGAGATGCCATGCAAGGGTGAAAACTTGTCCAATCGAGAAAGTATCGTCTGCAACATACACGAGGTACAGATTAACATTACATGTAAATACTTTCATAACTTGTGTTAACACGTTCGCTACGGTTTATATCTCTAATTCTCTAATATTGCATGTTAACTACGTATATATATATATATATATATATATATATATATATATATATATATGCGCGACAATACGAGAGCGGATAAACAGCAACTATAAACTTTATCAGTTGGCATTAAAAACTCACAACAAAGATCACAAAAAAAGATGTTCGTACACGATACTATTGAAATTATAAACATTTAGTTGAATAAAAATAATGTATCAATTGCGGTGGTAGTGCAAGAAGTCCTGTACCAAATTCGATACCAAACACAATTTATAGAGAGCAAACGATACTGGCTAGGCAAGTTAAGTACGATGCTTCGTCCAGGAGATCTGAGGCGCGTAAAACCGAATCTAATCCGTCGAAATGCCTACCTTGTAGTAATGGATGGCGGTGCCAAAGTAAGCACTCTTCTTGCGGCCTTTCTTCAGCAGGTCGCGGGCGATTTGCGCAAGGAACAAAACTGGCATCGAAGCGCGATCGTCCCGGCCCCGAACGACGTCAAGACCGTCATTGAGCGTCTTCTTGTGGCCAGCCGTCTTCACCGAGGCGGATACCTTGTTGACGAAGCTCCGATAGACGACCTGCCAGAACATGCGCTGCTTGGTCGTCGTGTACGAGCGCTGCATGACCTCGCGCGGCACCGTCGGTGTGCCGAGGTTGTACTGTGCACCGAACGCTTTCACGGCTGCGTGCACCTGCCGATAGGAAGGCGTCCATGTCCGTCTGGGCCGGATTGTAGCCGCCGTGCTCGAGATCCGGAACGACCGGCAACGAGCGGAAAATGCGCTCCGTCGGTATCTCAACGCCGCTCAGCTGGAACCACGCCAGGTGCTCGAGGCTGGCCGCCATCCGAACGCAGGCCGTCGTCTCGTGAGGCGAAAACAGTGCGCGGTCGGGCAGCGCCCTGCAAACGCGACTGATCACGGCTTGGTTGTACAGCTCGGCGATCGCTCGTCCGTGGAACATGCGATGTGTGATGAGCCGGATCGCTTTGTCCCCCGACACGGCAACCTTCACACTTTCCGCCAGCTCGTCGGCGTCGGCCGTCGACGCCGCGTTCACTAGGCAGCGATGGCAGACGGCCGTTCGATAGCACCCGTCCAGGTAGAGTTCGAGCAGCAGCTCTCGGGTGAGATCGTCGACCTTGAGAAACCACTGCTCGGCCTCGATCTTCTTGGGCCGCTTCTCGAGTGCCGCAAACATCAACGCTTGCGCCCGTTTTCGGTTGGCATCGTCACGAACCTCGTCCTCATCGTTCATGCGCCGCAGCATCGTCATGGCAAAGATGAACAACAGCTGGCCCTTGAAGTGGTCGAGCACGAACGCCCACAGACCTTCTCGATACCACTTGTTGATGCCGAGCGCATCTTCCACCAGGGCGTCGAACGACTGGAGCTGCCTGTGAAACTCTTCGGCGCTGTTACCGTTGCTAGCCGGCTCATACAGCTCGTCCGACAGTAGCTGCGTGTCGGTCATGAGACAAATCGCTAGACGCGAAGCTATGTGAAGATGGAGCGCCACAAGAGGTATGTCGAGCGGTATCACTTGCTTCTCGCGGATCTCCTGCACAGCATCGATCAGCATACACGTACGCCGCCGACATAAATACGCAACATACGATGTTAGAAACAGCAAAAAAAAACCTCGGAAACCCCAACGATATGAACGGTACCAATAAGCCACCGTTCATACCTTGTGATGACCACTACCCAAAGAGCCAGCCTTCCCTTAGCTGCTCGTGTGACGGCTACATGATAAAATATATATAAGTAATATATATGGAAAATGCAAATAAGACCATACAACAGCGTCGCCCGAGCTATCGTTGCCTGGACAACCAACCTGTAAAACGGCAAAACAGCCGCGCAGCCACTGGGGACTTGTGCGCATTTCGCAACCGCCTTCAACACGCATTATCGTTTCGACGCACTCCCGGTAGCGATGGTGTTCATTGTAGAAACGCACTAATTTGACTTGCGTCTCAGCATCAAGCGGATACAGCGCGGCTTGTTCCTTTAGAACGGCTTCCATATCCTGCATCAACAGGCATCGCAATAAAGAATATTGTAAACAACAACAGAAACAACAGAATACCACATATGGTTAGTATTGTTCTTGGAATTGGGAAAAGTAAACAGTTGCGGATTGTATCGAATTTCTCTCGCCATTCGAGCACAGCATCCGCTACG
Organism: Dermanyssus gallinae; assembly: GCA_003439945.1. NCBI lineage: Eukaryota > Metazoa > Arthropoda > Arachnida > Mesostigmata > Dermanyssidae > Dermanyssus > Dermanyssus gallinae. The sequence continues at coordinate 136,569 of QVRM01005861.1, read as the reverse complement.
TAGACTATTAGCCATTCGTAAACGTAACGCCAGCAGCCTAAACCTTACCGAGTTTGCCTACGGATCATTATCAGGGAACATTACTCACGTTTCAATCTTAAACAATCATGAAACAGCATGTACTGCGTAGGATGATACTAGCACAAGACATCATCAAACGACCCAACTAGGAGCATTTTTTGTCGAAACTATTATAATAATATTAATAACTAATTATCAGGGAACATTGCTCACGTTTCAGTCTTAAACAATCATGAACTACCATGTACTGTGTAGGGTAATACTAGCATAAGACATTATCAAACGACCCAATTAGGAGGTATTTTTGTCAAAACTGATATCTCCAAACAAAGTATTTTCAGGTGACCAATTGATATATGTAAATCGCTAGCATATTACGTTTATTTCTTATATTTATTTAGCAAGCTACAATTATTAAAAAGTATGCGCCCGTTTATATATATATATATATATATATATATAGTAGTGTATAGCATTTTATATTAGCATACCTGCATGTTGGAATCTCCTTCACGAAGAATAGCCTCTTTGAGGGCAAGAATTTCGGCCTGTGCCACGTTGGCTTTTTCTGCTTGCGCTAGCCATTCGGATCGGATCGTCAAGCCAACATCGAACTTCGCTGCCGAGGCACAAATTGCGCCCAGGGTCTCTCTGCTCGCGTGCTGTTCATACGATCTACGGAATTCAACATATAACACATTAAGAATTGAGCGCTATGACATTTAGATACTCAAGTACACCCTTCGAGGCTAATACGAATCGTGAGACATTGTTCAATTGATTCGTTGATGTTTTTCATCAGCTCATCAGCAGGGATTTGTTAAGAGAAATATCGCATCATCATTTTTCATCAGCAGGGGTTTATTAAGAGAAGTATCGCAGCATCATTTTTTATCAGCAGGGACTTATTAAGACAAATATCGCAGAAGAGCAATATTTCTCTTAGTAAATTCTCTTCTTCCAGTTCCAGAAGGCAATCAACTTACTCTGCAATGCTTATTTATTCAGTTAAAGACATCAACTATGTCAAGAATGTTGTGAAAAAAAAGTGGTAACAATAAATGTGCGAACATACAAACGTAAACTTTTTACGATTTTATGAAGAAACCTCCTGAAATGTGTAGGAGATGCAGGATGAGATCAAAACGCAAGTATTAAGGTTCTTACTTCTTGTATGCCTCATACGCGTCCTGGAAACGTTTCTGCTTGGTGTGAATATCACCGAGCAGCTTATGAGCTTCGTGATTGTCCGGCTTAGACTGCAGGTAGCACTGAACGTAGCGTTCCGCTTCTGACAGCTCCTGAATCGACATGTACTGCTGTGCAATGCGCAGGTAGGTTGCGACTTTCTGCAATAGAAGAAAAAAACGACTTTCTGCAATAAAACTATAATCTAGCGAAGTGTTGCAATTCAGTGACCGTTAATGTGTGATTCAAAAAAGTCCACCATTAAAAAAAATTGCTTCTCCAACTCTGCAATCAATGAAAGCACATGAAATGCATAATAAACGCTTTTCTCGTAGTTGTCACAAGGAGGAAATGCAAAACAATGTTCCTGCAGGCGTCTCTCAGCAGAGAGAGTTGGGCCAGCTTTCTAGCTGAAAGCCTCTAAAGAGCAATCGACCTTCACACATTGTTCATGTTAAACATATATCCATGCACAACATTCGCCCCAGAATTGTGTTCAATTTGTCATTAAAAAAAAAATATATATATATATATATACATTATGTACTACAACGTAAAGACCTGTCACTGGTTTAGGCAACTTCCAGAGCTAATTAACCGGGTATTCGAAGATATTATGGCGGTGATCGTAATGAGTGTGCGTGCTGGATAGAGTATATATGATGACAAGTTAATACGATAATAAAAATGATGTAGATTGTACGTAAATATCCATGACAAGTGTCACCCCCGTGGGCCTATTTTGGTATAGATAAGGATCTAACGTGTCCAAGGCTTGGGAGAGTTTAAGGCTTCGGGCTTATGAGGGATTGATAATAGAGTGATGTCATTAAAACTTGATGACGCGATATTACGTGTGCCGCTTTGCATTAGCAGGTTCATCGCAGTATCAATATTCCATTGCAGTCATGGATTTGATTTCTTTTTTGGAGAGGTTAACTGGTCAAATGCATGATGCACACCGGGCGTCATTGTTGTACTGTGAGACACACAAACCCACTAGCAGACAAAGCAATGGGTTCTTTACAATCGTAAGCCCCGTATCAGTACTTGCTTGATAGGTACTGGCCGGCTTATCGTGAGATCACGCTTTTTGAATCTAGATGGATGAATCGATGTGGGTCATTAAAGAGAATAATCTCGGGAGGCGCCGCATCAGCAACAGGTCTCATCGCGTTTTAAAAACGAGTGTTCTTTCTTGATTTCGTTGACAAAGTTTATCATACATCAATGTATGGTGTTTCGTAAGTAAATACACCCAATTTATGAACTGGTTCCAAAAAATGTGTTTTCCCAATGCAATGAAGGAGAAAATGTCTCGTTTAGAAGTGATAATGAACCAAAAAACGTTTTCGGTCTGACCCTAAGCCAACATTTTACGCCCATGGGTTTGCTTTCACATTGCGTCTCCTCTAGCCGCGAGGCGCACACGAATGCACCACGCCATCAGGCTCGTGGTAGTGAACCTACTATCATATAATATAGGTTGATGTGGGTAGTCAGACAGCACTTCACAAAGCGAAAAAACAGACACACTGTCGTGCCCGGCGGACAATTCTGCTAGAAGCTGACAGTAGTGAAATAGTCACACTGAGAACAATTCGTAAAAATAGAGTCTAGGGTATCAACTTCTCACACTTCTGGGTTAGAGAACCCGTGACCACTTAGTATTACGATCAACGTTCATATAATAATCACAGGAATGTACATTTTACAGGGATCATTTTGATACCAAATCGATATTTTGATTCATGATATAAGACTGTAAGCCGTCCCCAAATGTTGAACTCCCGTTAGAAAACCGCATTAACAAAGAAAGGACGTTAGCGGGTGGCATGGCGGCCGCTAGTGTCTCAAATCAATATGTACTAAAATGATCCTTGTAAAGGGCCTGAGTCCCCTGTACCATATTGTGGTTGATCTATGGACGTTCAGTGTAATATTAAGTTTCCAAGTGATTGAGCGTGATAGTTGGAAAAGAGGATATTTCTGGACCCCTTTTCTAAGAGAGGTTTCTGGAATGTATAATGCAAGTGCGTCGCTGGCTGCAAGTGGTCAGCAACTAGTGTGGGGCTCACAAACCCACTAAACCCGTATCTACCTCCCTCCTCCAAGCTTGCAATTGCGTGCTTGCATTTTTTCGACAATCTCACGATACTCATTTTTGCGAACTGTTCAACTCAGTGTCACTATTTGCTTCGTTGTGGTCAGCATGATCTATGTCTTTCACACAAAGCAGAATTTTCTACCGAACACGACGTCGAATGCTGTCGCCGAAAAGAGAGAAAGGCTGCAACGGTTGCTGATATGATAAGATGACGATTATATTAATAGTAATAATTCTGACGATGACGCGAAGAATATCGAATCAAATGACACGTGACATGTTAAATAAACGCGTGCGCTTATTATACCCGAGAACGTGCGTTGCCCAGTTGTGAATTGCGGGTAGGGGAGAACAAAACGAGCAGCGCGCGTATTTGAGTTTTTCTATGTGAGCAGGTGCGGGGCTAGGTAAGCAGGTTCGGTTCGCACAAGGGCTGTAGGTTGAGCAAGTTCACCCTAGACACATATCTCCACATGTCCAGCGCATGTCGGTGTACTAACACCTTGAAGAGGAGGTGCTTTACGGCAATTCTATGCATCGGTGCTTTACGTATCGATGCATAGAATTGCCGTACAATGCCGGTGCAATGCATCGGAAGATAGTCTAGAATTAAAAACGATCTCGTTACGAAGGCTAGGTGCAATGTACGGATACGTCCCGGATGGCTGGATTGCCGGCAGTCCGTGGCTGGCGATCTGCGATCTGTGTTCTGTGCACCGCATTTCCATGTTTCGACTTTTCTGTCTCTCTCTCTGTAGGCTCTGTCGGTCGCTCTGTTTAACAACTTACCTCTGATTCGCTGCGATTGGCCAGCATCTTCCTCACGTGGACGTCCACCTCTTGGCGGCGCCGACTCATGTTGGAGGCGTGGGGGTTGTCGGGGGGATGGGGGGTGGGGTTAACTGAGTTGTCGTGGCGCCACAGCGGCACGGCTCGTACAATCGTACAACGTTCGTACTAACAAATCAGTGAATTCAAATTCAAGTGTGGATTCAAGTCACTCGCTCGCTGTTCGCAGTCTATCCACAAGTATCGAATAACAGGAGACAGTTCTCCTTAAAAAAATGTTTAATTCTAGTTGTTCTCAGCAACGAGACGCGAACGAAGACGCTCTCACACCCAGGCGCCGGTGATGGTAGTGGTGGTGGTGAAGGAGGAGAAGATCAAGCGGAAGAAGATCTCTCTAGGAGAGCAGTTTGTTGCCGGGGGTATCGTGGTAGCCGCTCCGTCGCCGACTATTGAAGTCTCAAGCAGCGCGCCAGCCGGCCGCTCAGGTAGATGAACATTGATTCGTTCATGCGTTGTTCAGTGGATCCATAGTTAGTCAGTCAGTGAGTCAATCAATCAGCCACCTGTTCAAATCTGCACCGACAATACATACAACCAGTGCAGTGACGACGGACGATAACAAAGTAGATGATGATGATGAGTACGAAGAACAAAGTACAGCGCGGTAATCAGCGATGATTTCCAAAAACAATGCTGCTTGTCGCCTCCTTCTCTCTGATGTCCAGCACCGACAACAACAACAACAGCGACAACAACAACGACAGCGACGACAACGACAAAGAAGAATGATAAGAAGACAGCAACAACAATGGCATCAGCAAAAACTACAACAAGCAAACGGATTGTGTCTTAGAAGAACTCGACAACAACGACAAATGGACGTACGGGCAAACAGCAATGCCTGCCTGACTCAATTCTGCATCAACGACTCGTTCTGCTTGTTACGGCGACGAGAGCAGCAACAACAACAACAACGACAACAGCAACAAAAATGATCAAGAAGATGGTGCCGGTGTTTTGTTGAGTACGATCCTGCTCGTCGAGACAAACCGCAACGGACGACACCAGACGACAATGGCTATAAAACAACAATAACACTAACAATATCAACAACACCAGCAGCAGCAGCACCAGTAGTAGCAATGCAAATAGCAAGAAGAGAGAAACAATTAGACAATAACGACGACGACGACGACGCAGAACAACAGAAAATAAGCAGAAACAAGCACTACGAACAAAGCAAATGAAGTCAGCGTCTCCTCACGCATCGCACGGGGTACGGGCGAAGATCAGCAACCGTTGTGTCGACACCCGCCGTCCATAAAGCATCATAAAAACAACTATATTAGAAGCAGCAACAGCAACAGCAATAACAACAAATACAACAACGGTTGCAACAGTACAGTACCCGCCGAATCGACAGACAGAAACAACTCGGAGCCTGCTACTGATAATTATGGAATTTGTTCGTTCTGGCAAAGCGGTAGGTGGCGCGAATATATCAGCAAACAATACACGGCGGGCAAAAAGCCTAGGGGAAAGTTTTCTCTCTTTCATTCTCGGTCGCTGACTCGCTCGTCTGTGGGAAAACCATGAGGTGATGAACGATACAAACAGAGCGATATTCTAGTGCAAAGTAATTAAGGAATTTTCGGCGATAGTGGCGACAATCCGTCTATTCTCGCCTTGCGTCGTCGTATTGGTCAGATCTGGATCAGACAACTATGCTGCTATGAGATGAGATTACACCACAGACAGAGAAGCACATACCATCAAAAGAGAGAGAGAGAAAGACAGCCCTTGCTAACTACTCCTACCCGCTTGCTAGGTAGGTAAACCGACTCGTCGTAGTCGATGCCTGGAAGATTCGATTTGCAGTATTACGTGTAAAGGCAGTAGGCGCAGCGAGCGTACTACATAAAGCAGACAAAAAGACGTTACGGCGCGGTGACAATGGTAGTAGGGGTACTTTCACTGAATGAATGTGCCACTTTAGTCATTCGCAACAACAACAACAGCAACAGCAGCAACAACAACAACCACTGCAACAGAGAACAAATTCACGCATAACGACATCAATCGTAGAAGAGACTGGATGCTAATAAATAGGCAGGTAAGTAAAGCGGCTAGGCGCAGACAGAACATACACGCCTACACCTATACCGGGATGTAACAGCGGATGGATGAAGGATGGATGGGTAAGTAAGTGGGTGGGTGATGATGAATAACCAACCAGCTCTCACCAAACACAATAGGTGACGAACACACTCGACACTGACGACTCTGTTCGATCGAGACACCACACTCAGACGCCGACGACACTTGTAGTTTGCGCGGCGGGGCGATGAGGCGCAATTCGTACGGACCAGGCGGCTGCTCGCTAAGCTAATGCGGCGGGCAATGGCAGCAGACGACAATTCAGCAGCGGCGGCGGCGGCGGCGATCGCCGCAGCGAATTGTTGCCGATGGAGGCGCAGAAACGGCGAGCAGACGACACCAACGTACAGCCGACAGCGACAGACCGTAGCTCCGGAAGTAAACGCGCGCGCGCGCGCGCGGATGTAAACGCGCCAAGTTTAAATCGCCGCCATCGACGCTCGGCGTGACGACCACGGCGGCGGCGACGACGGTTTAATCCTAACTCGAGCCAACCGACGCGAAACGAACGAACGAACGAGCGATGATGAATGTTGGTGTGCTTACATTCTTGCTTGTTGCTTGCAACTTAGGATGGGGAGGAACAGGGGTTTGTGAGAATCCCACACTAGTCTTCAGTTAGCCTGTCAGTGACGCAGGTACATCAGGCATTCCTGAAACCTGGGAATGTCTGAATATATATATATATATATATATATATATATAGTCTATGCAATTCTCAGCTGAACATCCTGCACCGTGTTGCTTCGTTCACAAACATTCGGCAAATTGGGCCAACGAAAAGAAAAACTAAAAACTGCCTTTAAGCTGCATTAGCGATCGCATCACCAGTCTCAATGATCAATCTCAATAAGTGTTCCTAACGATTTTTTAAAACGTTTTTTATATTTTTTATAGTGTCTTATATATATATATACTTTCCTGAATAAAATTTCTTTGTAACATTCATTCCTTACTTAAAGACATACGGCCACACACACAGTTCACAAATTGATTTTGAAAAAATGCCATCCGAAACTGCTGCTAAAATTAATTAGTATTCTGAGATATTTGCCGATTGATTTCAGTGGAGTTTGACAGTTATGTCACCTTCGCTTACAAGCATTTCAGATTATATGTATATTTACAAAATCTACAATATATAAATGGCATGGTTCGTCTGTGCATCGGTTTGAGGTTGGGGACAAGGCTAACTGAGGAGCACCGGTGTCCGTGCGGAACACAGGTGGTACGCAGATCTGGGGGACCCACGGGCTCTCCTGCAGTCGAAGCGAAGAACGCCAAAGTCGTCACAGCGAGGTTAATAAGATTACACCCCGGACCTTGAGGATCAGCTCTAATGCCGTGCATGCGAGAGCCAACCGACCTCCTGAGAAGCGATAGAAAGAGACCGGACGGTCTCACCGTTATCCCCTTTGAAGAGGGAAAGGCGCTTATTTGGGATGCGACGATCACCGACACGCTCGCCACCTCGCACCTGAAGGCCAGTGCATCTGCCGCTGGCTCCGCGGCACGCAAGGCTAAAGAACATCTAAAGACCAACAAATAATCCCAGCTCGCCAACGAGTTCATTTTCCTGCCGCTAGTATTTGAGATACTCGGGGGACCTGGTCCTGAGGCATGGTCGCTTCTTCAAAAGATTGGCAAACGAATTGAACTGACGACAGGGGACAAAAGAGCTCTTGACTTTCTAGTTTAGTGGCTATCTCTGGCGGTTCAGCGCGGCAATGCGGCAGCAATAATGGGCACAATGAGGGGCTGTCTCGAGGATAAGCTCTATTTGAGATAGTTACTCACATTTCCCTGTAATCATAAAATTAAATATATCGATGGCTACAGTGTAACCAAAATATCATTACTATTTGACTCGTTCTCTCTCAATGTATTGCGTGTGCAAGGATGATAAAAATTGTTGTAAGTAATCCATAATGCAGCAGTGTGAAGAGACAATGGTACTAATGCACTGCGCAACATATATATATATATATATATATATATTGACCGTCAGTCGAACTCATGCATCCTGTGGGACTTTCCGCCCTCCGAATCTCTGGCATTCTGAGCAAATCTATCTTTACGTGTGGTTTAATTACCTAGTGTGTGCACAACCACTCAGGACAACAAGACGCTATTTATGACGTGCCTTCTATGTGTCATAACGTTCGCCTTCCGTCCCCAGTTTGCTTCAAATACCAGTTTTATTACAAACAGAATAGGTCGTCTAAAATATTTAAAAAGCATAATGCGGTATTATTACAACTTACTCTCAATACGTAAGTTAATCGTACACATCTATTTGAACACAATACAACAGTTTACGGATTGATGGTTATGTTTACGCAGGGACTTTAGTTTACGGTTACAATTGGCATAAGTGTTAATCATATTACAACCATGATACCCAAAATATGCGGAATTATGCAAAAATTGCTTAGGTTATTGTCTTATCGATCTAACGTTGCGAGGGGCTTCCTTTTTATTCAACATGGGGGTATTCAGGGCGTCAGATTTTTAATCTCAATAACCGTGTGCGGTATCTTCCTCTTGCACTGTGCCCTTATCGAAGACTTCGTCTGGGCATCTTGTGAGATTTCAAGAGCGGGTTCAGCCGAACCCAGCATTGTATCGAGTAAAGGTGTAAAGTCAGTCCCGCGGTATGGGTCAATTGGCGATTCAACTTATAATCGTACGCACTACAAAAGGCACCTGCGAATTATCCATAGAGTTTGCAAGAAGCCAAGGTGGACTAGTTTTAGATGACATTGAAGGCGACATACTTAAGCGCCATGCGTTCCTCTCGGCTGTTCTAGCTGGTCGCTCGGATGGGTGGTATTGCGACCCTCCATTGAGGCTGCTGTTGCAAGACGGTCGGTAGGTAACCGTGTCGTTCCAGATAAGGCCGTGGCTCTTTTTTGTACGGTGGCAGTTTCATGGTAAATGGTGTCCGTTTTGCCGGTTCTCGAATGCTGCGGCGACGGCGGCGTAGCCGTGAAGGCCAAGGGCGCCTACAGGTTGTCCGCGCGTATAGACGTGGGTGCTCAAGAACTCAACAACATTGCGGCGCCAAGGCGCGGACCGAGGCGTATACGAGAGCAGGCGTCATCTAGCAGCGTACTGAGTGCGCCGGCTGGTAAGGCATCTATCTAGTCTCTAGCACCTGACTCTGGTCGGGGCATTGCTAACTGGTGGGCCTGTTTTGCTGGCGTCAGGTATCAGGGCGTGGAACCACCCACCATGATGGCGAGTTTCTTCGTCCACTCATTCTGGGATGTTGCGTCTTTAGAAGCTGACCCGCTGTGTCGCGGTGATGGTATTCGTCGCCGCTTGACGCCGACCGGCAATGTGCTTCTATGCCTCATCGTTGAGCAGCTTCCGTGCTATGTAAGTGTTGTGTATGTCCGACGTGCTGTGCACGGACGCTGTTACAACGGGATGTGTTAGGGCTACAACGTTCCGTTGGCGGGAAACCGTCCCAACCATCTGTCTGACACGGCTATCTGTGCCAATATGCTAATAGAGTCTGCCGTTTGCTTGTGGAGGAAGGAAGCTGGAAATTGATCAGGCTCGTGATAGTAACCGGCGAGAGTTGGATGACCGCGCGTAGAAGTCCGCCAAAAATGCACAAGCCAATTAGCAAGAAATTTCAGCGACAGTACATTACGACGACACATCCGCCAAACGGTGACCTCTATCGTTGAACAAGGTAACGGCTCCACCACAAATAGTGGGTCCTCATTAGCTTCCTATGTGGACGATAAAGCTGAAACAGATACCATATTCATAAATGGCCAAACCCGTGGTGGCCTGCCTAAGCTATTGCTCACTGTTTTGCATCTTTTTTTCTCTCTCATAATATGGAAACTCATAGACAGTACAAGTATCCATGCGGCCCCAGCAATCGAAATCGACATAAAATGCTTAGGCTCTAGCACTGACTATTCCCGTGAAGTAGTTAGGACCACTATCTAATATTATAAATATATATATATATATATATATATATATTGGGTCTACAAAAAAGTTTTTTCGGTTTTTTTAATGATTCTCTACGGACAAAACCGAAAAAACTTCTTTTGTAGGACTATATATATGCACGAAGACCAGTACTACGCTTGTTCCTTTACGAGCAGTGGTGCTAAAACGTGGACTGGGCTGCCTATTAGCAGCCCTTCAAGTAACTGTGCATCACAACTGCGACTTACACCCTAATGCAGATCTAAAGCAGATCATCAGTTCCCTTTGAACCTCTCTCTGACTTCAGGTTCTGCTTACTTTTACGTATGTACACCATCCAGCTCTCTTATTATATCTGTGCACTTAACTAAACACCCTTTTTTTACAATCATGACTCACTTGCAACCAACATTACTGCCATTTTGCACTATTACTCCAACCTGACTCACTTTCGCCGCTATAAATCTTAAGGCGTTGCATGCATTTTACATATCTTGAATTATTTTTTGACAACTGTGACTCATTAACATACGATTCAAGTGCACACTACATTATTTTACAGTGCCAATTTGCTAATCCAGCTAGAGAATCTATATATTTTGATTAAATTTACTGCATATTCATACCGGTTCGATAACAAGGAAAGCGCAAATCATTGTAGATTTAAGTAAGGAAACTGTTTTTCTTTTTATTGACGGACTATTTTGGACGAGCACGGAATCCAACTTCACTGAAGGATTCTAGCTATTTTCGGTTATATACTCGTGTAGCGCGTGTATGTGAGAGTGGAGTGTGTGTCTGCGTGTATTTGTATGCGTCTGTATGCGTGTGTATCTATGATCGTTTATCTATGTAGTTTTGTATTGGATTACTGCGTTCACTTCCCGGACAGTACCCTGCAGGCAATTCTAGTCTATAGCGCAATACGACGATACGACGTTCAAATATTGCCAACGTACCCGACCTTCAATTAAGCTCACTACGGAGGGTGTTTCTTCTTCATCATTTTCTTCTTCTTCTTCTTCTGCAATACTGCTGCCGGCAGTTCAGCTTCAGCGCGTACATTCCTTAGCCTGGCATGCTATATGTGTGCTATTCCCCTGTGTCTTTTACAAGCGGAGCTTCCACATCACCTGGTCATCGATGACCGAGGCCGTCACAACTCGCTAGGCCTCGCTAGTATCTCGCAGCACATTAACCACCGACCGACAATCTGTTGGTTGATTAACTAATTCGTCGTCCATCGTCTACCACGTTTACATACATCAGTGATAGATAGATAGATAGGTAGATAGAAAGATAGGCCCATTAGCCGGCGGCTGATAGTGTGACTGACAATGAAGCTGCTCTGTGTGTGGTGTTCCGGTCAATTGTGTGGTTAGTTGTGGCACGGGCCATGGCCATAGGCGCCCGCAGACCTGCGGTGATATGGGCCCCCCACAGTTGTTGTGCTGTCACCAGCTGTCCGGGTTGCGAAGCCGCCGCCGCCGCCGATGAATGATTGATTGAATGATTGAGTGAATGTTCACCCTGTCCCCTCGCGCGTACGAGTACACTGTCTAGTCTAGATAGTCGACTGTATAATACAACTCGGGTGAGATGACGTGGTTGGCGAACGTATGAGGTGATGGTGCTGGCACCCCCTTTTAGACCAACTGGACCAACCATCCACCGAAGCAACCACGCACCCACCCATCCAGCCACACCCTCCTCATTCGAAAAAAATGCACTGTGTCTGTTCAACGGTGATGTTGAGGGTTTGTGCCCCCCCCCACCTCCGGCTTCACGATACTTCTTGTCGTCGTCGTCGTCGTCACTTATCGAATCGTTCAGCCGCTGCTATAACGACTAATCGTCCTAATCTTCACCGCTATCATCATTACTTTTCCCACCACCACCACCGCTACAATAGGAATTTCCATTTCAACATCGTGATTTCAACCACCGCAGTCAGTACGTTCAGTTGCAGCATTTTGATTACGCTTCACCGTGGTCAGCTTGTCTTCTCCTCGCTATCATGTCTTTCCCGGCAGTAGCAGTGTGGTCTCTCTCTCCATATATATATATATATATATATATATATATATATATAGTATTGCACAATTGTCAATCTCAACCTGCGCAAAATACGAATGCCAGGGCGAGTCAGTAAACACAGTACAACAAATTCAGATAAACTGCTATTGTGTGTTCTCATCGGTCGCTTTGTCGCTTTAGATTTGGCAAAGTTGATCAAACAAGAAGCTTGATCGCGTATGTACCATGGCCTCGTCTCGGTGGCTTTGACACGCGGCTTAGAGCTTGACGTTTTTTTACAAATTAATTGAACTCTCTTCTAGACGACGCACTTTATTTAAAAAAAACAACAACACATATATAGTAGTGGCGTGAACAATACGACAAGTACTTATTCGGTTTTGCCAACCTTATTGACCTGGTGGCAGCCCATGGATGCGTATTTAACTTATGGTGTCCGGGCAGGCTCTGTGTGTGAGATGCATGTGCAGAGGCGACCAAGCTTTAACGAATGTCAGATCAAAACAAAGCACTCGGATGTGAGCGGCAGAACTTAAAACAGCTCGGTAGATAGGCAAACAGGAAATCATATCTAAAAAGAAAATAGCTCCTCTAGGAACTACTGGCTAGGCGACTACCCTTACTAGGCGACACATACGGTCTCTAAAAAAAAAGTATTCGACATTAACTGAGGCGAATGAACAATATATATCGTAGATTAGTCGTGAGTATTCGCTTGTCGTATCTGTCTGTGTGCGTCGAGCCGCCTGTGTCTACTCGCACATCTTAAACGCGATTCTGTCGCGCCGCCATCTCATCATTACAGTGACTGTTTCGGAAACATCAACGACAGAGCGTCAGCCAGAAGAAGCTGGGCTCTAAACGGCGCTGCGTGAGAAGTCCGTCACTTTTTCTCAAATTTTCCCGTTGTTGTAAACTACGCGCTATATGTAGAAGATTTTTGGCAACGATACCCTTTGAAACAAACCTATATCTACGCCACCCGCGTTTGTGTGATCTCTACTCTCGTCTGTATGAATCTACCTACCAGTTCTATTGTGCTGTTCCTCGTCTTCGTCACTTGTCTCTCTCTCTCTCTATATATATATCTTTCTCTCTCTCTCTCTCTCTCTCTGTCTGTCTGCCGAGCCGAGTGAGTTGTCTTGCTGTAGATGCGCAAAACAACACTCTGACACTTTGGCTACCCTATTCAATATTGCACAATGTCGGCGTTCGACTAACGATAATTAACTAACGAACTAACGAAACTAGCTAGTTAAGTTTAACTGCTCGTTATATGATGCCACCTGTCGTCTGAGCCGTACGTTACGACGACAGGCGGCGTGGCGGCGCTAGGCAGTTGTTTCTTGTGTATATATGTATTCGTGTATACGAACGTTGATGTAGAGAGACATGCATGTATAGAAAGATTTGTAGATATATATATATATATATATATATATATATATATATATATATATTGTTATATATATACATACATATATTGGTAGCTATATATATATGCACGCTGAATCAGGACGGCACAAGCAAAACAGCACTCTCGTCACGTTACACCCAAACTCGCATCGTAATTCATGGTAATTCATCGTAATTAGTTGGTTGCAATTCGAGTCGAGGTGCCGACAGCCTGACGAGCAGTGGCAAAATCAGCAGCAGCAAAGCGGCAGGAAGATGATGCGATCAAGATGAAGAGTCTACGAACAAGAATAAGAACGGGAGCGAGTAAGATGCGCGTCATCCGCTCCGAGAAAAATGGACGATGCTAAAGCAGTTCCGCGCACAAATGTTTTGGAACGGCGTTTTGAACGACCGCTAGTGGCAGGCACAACGGTAACGACAATGACAACAACAGCCAGCGAACAGGACCACCGGAAACTGTCGAGTTCTGATGAACAATTGACGATGAGGACACACTCCTCACAAGGGTGTTGACAGCAATCGGAGTGATCTGAACAATATTCATCATCATCATCATCAGCGCGGTGATTTCGCAGACTCAGCTTCGGAGCTTCGGCCATCAGAACACGCCGATCCGCTCGTCTATGGCTCCATTTGAGCTTTTGTGGTCGTTTGCCTGTTGCCGTCTATATATATATATATATCTGTTGTCTATATATATATATATATATATATATATATATATATATATATCTGTTGTTCTGGGACTGTTGGCCTTTGCCTCAAGCGCCCGTGTTTCTGGACGGGGTCGCGGCGCGCGGACCGCTCGAGAAGCTGCATAAGCACGTTGATACGCGTAAATTCACACACACATAATATATATATATTCATAACCAGGCATACGCCCGTATATACACTTAGTATGCACAAACATATACGCATTGCGAATGTGTTTCTGTGTGTCGATGTTGCACTGTCGTCGCTGTTGGCCTCAGCAAAGGACAACAACATCATGAATGTCAATTGACAAGCGGCAGCGTTGCCGCTGGTGTCGATGATCGGCACTGGAAGAACTGCGCAACTATTACTATACTAGCACTCACTACTCCCATTACTACTCCTACTTCCAGTACTACTGCGATAAGCATTCGTTTCTCGTCTCGTTTCTGCTCGTTCTACCGAGACCGGAGCGACTACGAAAACCTACGTAGTAACATGCTAGGTAGTTGGTTTTTTATCGTTCCGAGGAAGATGATATATATTGGTCACAGTATTTATCGGCTATGTTGCTCATATGTGGACAGCGGCTGCAGCAGCCGCTTTTGCTGCTGACTGAGCCTGAGGACAAGCACTGCAACGCATACATTGGTGAAGCCGCATGGCCGCACGCATTTCATGCATGAGCCATTCAGCGCACAGTGAGTCGTCATTACAGTGGTATACGGTATGGTGCGGCTTTGAGCTAATGTCACGTCGCGGCAAATCAATGTTGACTCAGTCAGACAGCAGCAATCAGATAGGCAAAACATCTAGACATCTGGACATCTCGCAGCTGGCTGGCTGGCTACGAGAAACGGGCCGGGTTTCAGCGCAGCGGGTGCAAGATGCTCATTAGCCACCAAACCAGCCAAGAAACAGAAGTTGACTGCCATCAACATCTTCAACTGCTTGTAGCCTCTGGTAGCTGGCAATATGTTTGCGGACGATGGATGTATGTACAGATTCAATACCATCATCATGATCTTTCACATAATTTGCTCTAATAGTCGTTGGCCTAATAGAAGTAAGAAATAAATATGTTTAAAATGCACATCGGTATGTATATATATGTATATATATATATATATATATATATATATATATATATATATATATATATATATATATATATATATGAAGGTGACAAACAGTAGTGTCTTAATTGTATGCATGTACATATGCGAGGGTCTGGACTGAGTTCTCTATGGATGTCTGCTATGATGCAAGAGTCTTCTCTCGTGAAGATGGAGGCGTTGCTTCTCTTCTCGTCATGGTCGCCCGGAGTTCTACCCACAACACACGCCGCGACTGATGAACGTCGTACATACGCCATTCGATTGCACCTCCACAATGTTTATAGACACGTGCGCATACGTATGGGCGCATCTGTGTGTATCTGTGTGTCTATACATGTCTAAACATGCATATATCTTAAGATATGTATATATGTACATAGTATATAACAACAACATTGTCCACCACGTTTTGTTTGACATCAGAATTGGCGGTCTATAGAACGGCCTTTCAGTAGAGAGACCCCAAAACGCCGTCGCGGTGCATACGCGCCGCACACAACAATCTTTTTAAAACAATCTTTTTGCCTGTTGGCGCAAAGCCAAGTGGGGCCATCGAAAAGTGATTCTCGTTTGCTACCTCCCCATCCTTCGCTACCTTCGACTGCAAGTGTCTTAGCTAAACGGAGATGGTAAGTTTAGTTCGTACAGCCAGCTGTCATCCTTCCTCCTTCATTGTCAATAAAGGTTTGTTTTCATCGAATCCATTTATACACCCATATATATGTATGTATATATATATATATATATATATGTGTGTGTGTGTGGTGTGACTTGCGCTATACTAACATCATTAACATCATCATCATTAATAGTGTTATGATAGCGTTTCATCTAACTACGCTTACGATCACATCGCCATCAGCTTCGTGCACTTCGTCGATGTGTCGAAATTGTTATGGCTGTCATTGCAAGTAGTACATACTTTAACTAACACCACGTCGATCAGCGAAATGTCAGCTTTGTGTGGGCGGAAGTAGGAGGTGGCAAGATGGAGGTACAACTTAAACGAACGGTCGGGTCGGGATAACAACAACATTGTGGCGAGTAAATGTTTATGATGATAGTTAAGGTCTATGATGATGGTGATAATGATGATGACGGCGATGATGAACACACAATCCGTCATATATGCGTGCACGTATACGGATATATGAGCGTGAGATCTCCCATGAATCGTCTCGTCTCGATGAGACTGGATGAGTACTGGTGCCAGTTCGTGACCGCTGATGATTACACATATCTATACATGTACGCTCGCAATTCACACATCGAATAGATAGATACATAGATACAATGGACGATGAAGATGATAAGAACGATGGAAACGCAGCAGAGTTTGGAATGCAGGACGTCCGCTTTGTGCAACGATCTCGAACCTCCGGGGGTATGGTTGCGCCAAATTGCATGAAGAGGCGCGCGAGTGCACGTTCTTCGCGCACGTCGAAGTTGTGGCGACGTTTCAGCAACGGAGACAACAATAAATATATCATTGACAACTTTCCAAACATGGTTGCCCTTTAGCGCACCGGGGAGAGAGGGAGAGAGATATCAGGATAGAGAGAGAGAGAGCAGACCGGATCAGACTAAGCCAAATAAACTGGCTGGATTCATTCTACAATGTTCTGCCGTCCGGTCAATGCAGTCGCATCCTGCAGCGTTGTTGTCTGTGCCATTCATTTGCTTGGGGGAGAGATTCAGAATTTCAACAGCAATCAATCATCTTGCGTGCTCTAGCGAAGCTTCGTCGTTAGATTTTTGCCGTTTGTCCTCTGTGTTTGAGCTGCCCTCTGCTCTCTGCCCCTTTCCTTCTGGTCGGTTATGTACCTCACTTGCTCATACTTGATTTATTCCCCCCTTCCATTTCTTCTCTTTCTCCCCCGTCCCCTCTCTCTCCCCTAGCCTTGTGTTTTCTTCAGCTCATCTCCCTTATTCATCTCCGCACATCGTCGCCGCTGCTGTAGCAGTCGTAGAGATCTGATGGTGGTGCACTTCACGGCTGCTCTACGAGGTGTCAGCGGAGATCCGCTGAAACTTCATGAGCACGTCGTTGGACAGATGAAGTGGGTTGTTCGCATCGACGGCAGCTGGTACTCCCGACGCCGCTGGCGCTTTCGTTGTTGGTCCGGCTCCGACCAGGGGCGGCACAACGTCCGGAAGGTCTGCCGAGCCGCCCACGTTGATATTAAGCTGGAATGTCGGCCGTCCTGTACAACGAATTCAAACCGAATGCAAAACAGGACTTAGTTTAGTTGGCCAACTAGGTAACAGGCGAGGAGAAACAGGGCGAGGCAATTTCAATCATCCAATAGAACAACCACACATTACTAAGACGATGCGTTTAATACATTACAATACATTTACATGCGTTTAATACATCCTAAACCGAATCCCTGTATATATATATATATATAAATATATAATCATGATCATTTATTACCATTGTTTAGACGTTACAGTTGTGAGGTGTACTCCTTGTCTTCTCCTTTTTACCATTAGTATTATAAAGAATTTTAATTTTATTTTCTTTAGCTGATGTTAGAACATGAGGTTAATGAAATTGTCTATTCCACGATCGCCATCATTCTCTACTGCACGGTTAGTGGGCACATATACAAATAGTTAATTTACATTTCGACTTGTACCAAGCAAATCGACTTTAAATTTTCTCCGCAGGTTCGGCGACTGGACCTCTGAAGCTCATACCCGTTCTTTGTTCATTATTCTCTCTTTTTTCAACCACTTTTGTCAAGTCCTATTTTTAAAAGACTCATGGTTTGCGTTTGATAAAGTGCCTCGTCACTTTGACGTGCTGATAGATTGAAACTAACGCTGCGCACGCATACACATATCGAAATTCGTATGACTCTGTGTGAACGTCTCAGCTCCAGACACACCAAAGCCTGGCCACGCTGGCCAGCCGGCTGCAAAAAAGCCCTAATGCAGCAAAATGCACTATAGCTTGCAGGAAGCAAGCGCGAAGGCCTGTGGATGGGAATGTGGCAGAACAGATGTCTTTAATTTTAGCCAGTCATGATGTAAACCATGGTGGATGTGGATGTCTGACCGGGGATCTGTCAAGGGATTTGCAAAGCCGGCTGGTCTGGTACAGCCCCCCCTCTCTGCATTTGCCAATACAGATCAAATTGGGACAGCCACCGCCCCGCCAGAGAGACACGGGGGCGGGGGGGGGGGGAGGGGGATTCCAGTGTCGTTGTCGACAGAACTACTTTTGGATCTGATCAAACGCGATTTCGGATGAAACTTGTTCGGCGGAGTGAGACGAGGACTAATGAGCAGACAATGGCAACAGGACACAGATGTACGGTCGGGGATTAATTTTTCTTAATCAGAACGAACCGAGGAATCCATAAAGCCAGATCGTCGAAAACGAGTCCATTCCAAATGGGGTACATTGGCATTAACAACTTTTTTTTGCTATCTGTGTTGTAAGCGAGTAGCAGAGGGGGCGTGATCCGCTGCAGTCGAACACATACAGGAAGTCACACAGTGACGTTTTATTTGTTACATTCTTACACACAAAGCATGTGTAAAAGTGTTATATATATATATATATATATATATATATATATATATATATATATATATATATATATGCGTTTAATTATGCACACCGGAGAATATATATATGCATGAAGAGTAGGAAAAATAAGATACTTCATTGTAAAGTCATTAAGGGTGATAGCTCAACAATATCAGAGAAGAGAAAAAACACTTTAAAATAATATTTTGATATCACAGTCCACGTTCCTGTTTGCTGTCATCAACATGCATTCTTCTCTCTCTCCTAGACTCTTTCAGACCAGAAAAATAGGGAAAGCCAACTCCAGGCTTTGTAACTTAAACTTGGGAAGATTGTGATTGTTAATCATTAAAGAAAATTCTAAACTGGGTGAGCATTGTCCCGTTGCTACATTTTTTGGCTGAGCAAAGCTCATATGAGCTCAGTGTAAGTGAATTAAGATAATAGAGTAGCTTAGTGTTGAGACGAAGTAATGGCATATAGATAGCTATCTTCTACGAGCTAACAACAGTAAGAAATGGGCTATTCGATTATGCCTAGATCCTTTTCCTGAGGCACCTTTAAGAAGTGGCCTTTAATACTGAGTAATAATCTGAGGCTTACTGAAATTGTATTAGACTTGGACCAACTACGATACGCTACTTCCACCGGTAAACACACCGTAAGCACAATCGTATTTATTATGTACGGTTAAGCAACCCGTTTTCGACTAATCAGCTTGCCAGCGCAGCGTTACGCTGTTATTTTTAAGTTAAAGTTGCACACTGATATCTCGTAACTGGGGACGAGCAATAATCTGCGACTCTCTATTTTTTGTTTTAGAAAATGAGCTCAAGCAGATGCCCTGTCGAATTCAAGCTGAGATGCCCCAGCTAAGCTCAAGGAGTTTCCCCAGAGGATTAACGTACTCGGTGTGGTTTCATCGTACGGTGGATCATAGCGTGCGAGACTAACAGACTAACAAACGATCTCCTGGCCTGTTCTGCCTGTTCCGGGGCCAGAAACACCTATAGTCATCAGTCGTTCTCCCTAGTTCTCGAGGCGTAGTAGACATGCGTTAGGCTATCATTGCTGGCCTAAACCCACCAAGCGTTTCCGCGTACAGCCGATACAATAGCGAACAGAGGGGAACTGGCGGCCGTCACCGCCAATCGCTGCATGCCGAGCTAATGAATGATTCAGGGTCGTTGGCGAAGCACTGCCGCACAGTTTTGACGCAAATACGCGAAAATGTGTGTTCGGATCGTGCATCGTTAGTTTCCGATTGTTACTCACGAGACACAGACATAGGAGAGCCATCGATACAAACGAGAGAGAGATCGAGACGCGCGCGGGCCACGGGGCACACGCGGCTGCACAACAATGGAGCACCTTGCTGCTATTATTATGATTATTATTACCATGAATCCCCATCAAAGGCGGATGCGCCTAATTAGCACTCGGTTCACTGAAGGACGACTCATTGGGAGAAAAGTTGCCGTTTCTGAGTCTGCTTAAGCAGCAGAAACGCACCACATGGGCAATTATCGGAATACGACAAAAGCGGATCCTTGCTAGTATAATATTCCTTATTTCTATTACCATTTGTGTTACATTGTGTGTTGTTTCAACTACTCAGCGAGGAGCCATCAGCCAAGAATCGGAAAAAGCCAAAATCACTGATTGAGTTAGTGCAGCAAAAGGGAAACATGGGAAGAATGAAGCACAACGATGTGCCGACCGTATCGATCGAGCAAATGCTGCAAGTATTTGTTTAGTCATTCGCGTGGCAACACAAATACAATCGATCGACATCCTATTGGAGTGCAAGGCCTAATTACAAACACGAATACCGGCGCTAGGCCGTTCGACTTAGCGCTCTGCTATGGCCATCAGTGAAGCTGGAAGGGGAGGTTTTTAACGACGTTTGCTCGAAATCATTGTTCGGACGATGCACGCCGAGCCTCAGAGCGACTGACTCTGCACTTGCGTAAAAGCGCGCCACATAATAGTTGGCTTTAATTAATCAAACGACCGATACAGAGAGATGTCCGTTTAGAGTCTGGAACACCGCCAATGCGCCAGCATTCAGTGAACATAAATAAATCAAACTCTATCCAGCTTAAGGCCTGGAAAGCACGAACGAGTTGTTCTTAGTGGCGCAGTGGACTAGCAAATGAGAGATCGCCCAACGTATAGTGTGTTCATATACAGGTAGTTCAATAAGTTCTTAGAATGAAAACCGAGAATTTTCCAAATCATGTTTTTAAATTTTTCTTATTCGATATACTCCCCGAGAAGCTCAATACACTTTTTCCACCGAGATTTCAGAGCTTTCGTACCTCTTGAGTAGAATTCCGCGTCGTTAGACTGAAAATAGGCATTGACAGCAGCCTTAACCTCTTCATTGCTGGAAAAACGCTTTCCACCGAGACTATTCTTCAAATGTCCGAAGAGGAAATAATCAGAGGGGGCCAGGTCTGGAAAATAGGAGGGTTGTTCAATAAGTTCGAACCTCAGTTGGGCCAGTTTTGCCGATGCTTGCCGGGACTTGTGTGCAGGAGCATTGCCCTGGTGAAACGGGACAACCTTCTTCTGCAAAGCGGGCCGTTTCACGATGAGTTCTTGCTAACGGCAGTCCAACAGTCTTGCATAATATTCTCCTGTGATCGTTTTACAGCTCTCAAGGTAGTCGACCAGCATTATTCTACGTTGGTCTTAAAAAACTGTAGCCATCACCTTTCCGGTCAATGCCGTTGTCCGCACCCTCTTCGGAGGTCCTTCATCAGGTGCACACCATTGGCAAGATGCTTTTTGGGTCTCGGGAGTGTAGTGATGAACCCGGCTTTCATCGACGGTCGTGAATCTGCACCAAAAATCCGACAGATTGTTCGACATCTTGGCCAAATTTCGCTGTAAAGCCAAAACAGGCGCGTCTTTTTGGCCTTGGTTGAGCAAATGCGGCAGCCATTTTGCTCTAAGCTCTTTCATCTTCAAGTTTTAGTGTAGGATAAAATGCACACTGCCTAAACTAATCCCTAATGCCTCCGCTATTTCCTTAATGTTCATTCGCTTATCTGTGCCAAGAATTTTTCGCACTTTCTCTACGTTTTCCTCATCAGTTGCCGTTTTTTGGCCTCCTGGACGTAGTTCATCCTCGGTGCTCCTGCGACCTCTTTTTAACACATTAATCCAGTTGGAAACAGTGGCAAAACATGGCGCAGAGTCACTGTACGTCTCGCCTAACTCAATTTTTACTTGGGTCGCATTCCAACCTTTGAAATAAAAATGCTTGATAACCACTCGAAATTCTTTTTTCTCCATTTTTAAAAATCACGCCGATACGTTGCACGGGAAAAGCTATCAAACGAAATCGCAACGGCCAATCACCATAATATATTGAGTGCTAGCAGTCGAAAAGTTGCAGTTCCTATTAGCGGTGAAAGCGTGCCAAAATTCGAATTCTAAAAAGCTCATTCTAAGAACTTATTGAACTACCTGTATATATATATATATATATATAAAGTTTGAGTAACATTTACAGTGTAACTGGCAAACGAGAGATCGCTTAACGTATAATGCATTCATATATATATATATATAGTTTGAGTAACATTTACAGTGCACACGTTCTTGGAAGACAATTGTCGCTCCACTTGCATCCTTAGTAAAACCAATGTATGTATATATACAAAATATATATATATATATATATAAAGAGAGAGGGAGAGCAGCAGTCTCTCCATTGTGGATGCATGATTCGCTCCGCTCAGTTCAAAGGCATCCATGCGCAGTCCCACGCACAAATGTCCAATGTAAGAGACAAGCCACACTAGCCGGGGCAAACGAAGACTACTCAGGACCCTGACGGGGCACCACGACCAATCGTATTTGTTCAGGATCGTGAAGGC
Organism: Dermanyssus gallinae; assembly: GCA_003439945.1. Classification (NCBI taxonomy): domain Eukaryota; kingdom Metazoa; phylum Arthropoda; class Arachnida; order Mesostigmata; family Dermanyssidae; genus Dermanyssus; species Dermanyssus gallinae. The sequence continues at coordinate 113,652 of QVRM01005861.1, read as the reverse complement.
CTTCAGCCCAACGCGCGCCCATTGCACGGGCGGACTTCACGACACCCGAAATATAATAGCCCGCCCAAATATTAGGGCGGGGCAGCGTGCACCACTCTCGCTGCTTAACGGGAACAACGACACCTGCACTTAGCAACAAATCGAACGTCTGCTAGAACATAACGGAGTTCCCTCACCCAATGAAGGCAGGAGACATCGCAGGTTTTCACGGAACATCCTTCTGGCGAAGACAGCTAACAATACACCAACACTTTATTGCGTGGTATGGTGTCCCCCTTGGCTTCGGAGAGGATATTCGCTAGAAGCGAATTTCTCTGACTCTTTGAAGCGATGCGCAAGTGGTCCTCGATCTGATCGTTGGACTGTTGTGTTTTTGGTTGGTTGGAGCGCCACCTGACCGGTACAATGCAGAGGAGCTTCCTGCGAAACTGTTCGACTAGGCCGCAGCAGATGGTGCCTCATCCTCGGAATACCGTCGAATGTGCGGCTGTCTCAAGGCCGCCCGGCGAGAATTCATATATTCGCTAGAGGGCAAAATGAATTCGGCATAATATTTTTTTTTTGTATAAGCTGCTTGCCAAGAAGGCCCTGTCGAGGGCAAAAATACTGTGTTTCCCATTAGAGAGAGAGCAATAAGTCTGGTGCCGCCTGACCCTTTTAACTGAGGGACCGGCTGGTCTTTTGCGTCAGCTTGGATTAATGTTTGTCGCTGTAACTTTACCCGAAAATACCTCTCCTGAGCGTTTCTAAGGCCCCGAACGAAGGCCGCCAAGGGAATGTACCTGTGGATGCATTGATTGGACTTTCTGAGCGTTAGCCAGAGTTGAGCCAACCACTGTTTACTGTCCAATATTTTCGCTTGTTCGTGTTCTACAGCTTAGACGTGACTTCAACTTTCCAGCGACTCTATAGAGTATCTAAGCCTACCGGTTTTCTTTTGGCATTAAAACATATGGGCAGTGAATTTGCTATATATATATATTAATTAAAAAAAAAAAAAAAAAATATATATATATATATATATATATATATATGTATTTAATACCCGAATGATAATTTTCAGTTAACGATCTATATATTCATATACCCTTTTTTTAGACAAAGGACCTGCGGTGCCCTTTGAGGTGCCCACAAGAAACGAGTTGTTTGTAGTCTTTGTAAAGATCTTAATTCCAACGCATTCTACTATGTTTCTAATATTAGAACACACCATAAGCTATAGATTATACATACATTTATGTTAAGGCAACATCCGACCACACAGTGTCTCCTAAGTCAGAGGTGCGTATCTCAAGTTCTGTCAAGATTGCCTTACCTAAACTATGCCTTCTCGTACTTGAGCGTTATTTTTCAGGGATGAAAGAGTGTGAATATATATATATACTATTATTTTAGTGAGAACTCAAACATTGTAAGATGCAGAAATAATAATGTGATATAAAATAATAGTAATATATATACATATATATATATATATTGTTAACTTTGTTAACAGTATCATCTAGTAGGTTCCACTATCTTTTTTCTACAAGAGGCCGTAAAGGTGCGAACTGTGACACTGAATGCAGTGTTCTTTCAGCACGCATGAAGCTTTTTTTATGTGCTCACTCCACGTTTCGTAATTTCAACTCGTTGCTAAACGAGCTTTGTCGTTTTGTGAAACCGAACTAACACAACTACCGTTATATGCTGCGAAACTACGGTGATGGCTTGGTAAACCAATACGCAGGGGTATACTGAGTAGCAGTGGATCGTTTACGTTGTCCCCGTTGTCGTGTCAATCCAAAGATCTAAAGCGTTGTCCTTTCCCCAACGTCTTTGCACTTAACGGTCAAACAAGATTAGCAGGGCGTGACGGCCGTGACAAAGTGCTGAAAGAGTGTTGTTGTTTTTGTTGTTATTGTTCTTTCTCTTCTATGTGTGTGCGTCTGACGCGAAAGCGCTAAAGGTGACTCTACGCCACAGCAAAGCCAGACAAACGTCAGTTGCAAAAAACAATAAGAGCGGTCCCTATATATATATATATATATATATATATATATACATATACATATACATACATATATATATATATATATATATGGTCGCCACCTTATTAGCTCAACAGTTACTTAATTGAACATGTCAGTCTGCGCCTTCATTCATCGTTCAGTGGAGACGCATCAGTGCAAGGGTTAGATTATATGGGCGGGTCTGGCATTGAGCGAGGAACGTATGAAGAAGGTCTTTCTTTAATATATAGTTGCTAAGACGTTGCTGACATAGAAGGACTTCCAAACCTGGGCACCGGCCGGGGAGAAGGAGGCAGACCAGCGGTGTGACTGCCGGACATTTTGCCTGCTTCAGAACGGCGATTACCGATCGAACCACGCATGTTCATGTGTATTAAATAGAACAGCTCTGAACCAAGTTTGACGAGTGTAGTAAGCAGCACAGTGTAGAAGTGAGCTTATTTTGATTTAAATAAATTGCCAGCCAAGTGGTGCCAAAAATAGCTGCAGCGGCGGCGCGTCGCGTTACCTTTTCTAGCTAACTGTTGTTTTTGCGATACAACATAGAAGAAATAGATGCCTAGCTCATACCTCACACATATATATATATATATATATATATATATATATATATTGTTCACATGGAATGCTGAAAGTCATAACGTAAAACTTCTCCATCACGGTAAAACTCACCAGACCGAGGAGACCTTTACCGTCACTCAAAACTCACTTCAGGCCAGGTGTACTACGTAATTTTGCTATGGTGCCAACATGCCACAATACTATATACGTAGCATTGGCACCCTAAAGCAGCGATGTCCCTGACACAGTAACCTACCACGATCACCTGCTGGCCTATGCCGCCTCCTGTTGATGATGAAGTGAATACGTGCTCAGCGTGGTGAACGACCAATGTTCAACAATAATAACAATAGCAACAGGAATCGACAAAAACATCATCAAGGGTAATATTGTGATCAGATGGCAAAGGCTGTCCTTATGACCACCTCGAGCGTCTTGAAATAATGTGCTACACACCTTCAAGTCCGTACAAAATAGTATATATATATATATATATATATATATATATATACAGAAAAACTAAACAGGTCAATAAAAAATACATTTGGGCACCTATTAGGACTCTAACTCTGTCGTTAGGTTTTCTGGATTAGTGACTCGTGCAAAGTACAATAGTGCATTGTTGCGAACCTAGCGAGCGAGAGCAATAATACGAGTATTAGTGTCCATTTTGCGCATCGTACAACTTGTCGCCAAACAGTGTCCCCTCCGTTGCGTTTGCGTCGATGACGTGCCCGGGCGACGCTTTGGCTGTGCACGGACCCTTAAATTACCCCACTGCTACTACCATTCCCCACTACCACCCCCTACTGCTACTACTATTCCCCACTATTACCCCCACTGCTACCACCACCCCCACTGCTACCACTACCCCCCACTACCACCTCCACTGCTACCACCGTTCCCCACTAATACGCCCACTGCTACTACCACCCCCAGGAATACCCCCACTGCTACTACCACCTCCAGGAATACCCCCACTGCTACTACCATCTCCAGGAATACCCCCACTGCTACTACCACCCCCAGTAATACCCCCTATTTCTACTGCCACCCCCACTGCTACTACCACCCCCACTACTACCACCCCACTACCACCCCCACTACCACCCCCACTGCAACCACCACCCTCACTAATACCTGCACTGCTACTGCCTGCCGCCTTCACTAATACGTCCACTGCTACTACCACCCCCAGTAATATCCCCACTGCTACTACCACCCCCAGTAATACCCCCACTGCTAGTACCACTCGTACTAATACCTCCACTACTACTACTACTACGACGACGACGACAAGGACCACCGACGACGTGATTCCCCTCGGCAGGGCAGCAGTTAGCCGTTACTGCAAGGTCCACCAAGAACTGGGTGGAGAATGGGAGGCCATTCTAGGCATAATCCTACCATCTTGCCTTTCGTTTCTGTTGACTGTTCAGAAACTACTATATGCCTTTAGTTCAGTTTCTGCGTTTGGCCACATCCATGCTTTCTCTGACTGAAACGATTGGGGCTTTTCCAGCAGAGAGCATTGTGCAAGAGCAGGTGGACGACAATGCCAGACTAGCCACATTCAACAGAATCAACGCGCAATGATTATCGGAGGAGTTATCCAGGAAGGAGCACAATAACGGCACGCGGCCGAAAATTGAGGAATTATCGAGGAAAATCGGCTTACCGGTGAGAAACTTGCTAGCTCCCTCCTGCTCGGCCTCGTTGCTGCGCTGGGGAAGCTCGAGCTCCATCTGGTCCTGGTAGTCGTCATCAGCGTAGCCCTGGGCGTCGTGCTCGGCCTGCGGGGTAATCGTGCCATCCGAGCGGGTGTCGAGAATATGATCGAGTTCGTTGACAAGCGATGTCGACTCGCTGAACATGTCGAGCGTGTCCGAGTCGAGTCCGCAGTGGCCCATGTTGATTCGGGTAGCTGCCGCCGCACCGTCCACATTGTCCAGCCAGACACCCCCGGGGGTGGTGGTGGTGGCGGCGGCGCCCCCAACGCCGCCGACGCCACCGCCGCGACCCGCACAGCTGTTCCCGTTGGCGTCGCTGTCATCGTCGTAGGGTAGCGTTTGAAGCGGATGTGAAATGTTCGACAATGTGCTGAGGTCTCCGTTCGATGCTGTGATGTATTCGGACATGGGCATGACTTCATTGGCCAGCGTGGACGCCTCACTCTGTCCCTCAACGACCACCTGCGTTGAGCGCGCACGACCACAGCCGCAACGAGAACCGAACAACAAAACATGTTTTCCACCACAACACAACACGACATCGTACATGTTACGCGTAGAAAACAACACTTTCAACGCTTGAGTTCTATCTAGCAATGAAAGGAATCTACATATATATATATATATATATATATATATAGTGGTTTGCACTGCTGAACAAATCTGGTACCACTTAAAAGATATATTCATATAAATACAAACAAAAAATAGGAGTGATCTGAACGTTAATTTCAGAAAGCTCTCTGACCAGCATGTAAGTGTGATAAATAAGCCGAGTAGATTGATAAGCACAATGAGCAATAACTTGATAGGATGCAGATTGTCGTTCGCTTGTGCATTAGTATGGTGAGAAGCCTTGAAAAGTAGTGCACGGTCAAAAATGCTGATAACAGGTAAAATTAATACAAATCAATTTTTAAAAAACGTGGGACATTTTCTAGCGAGAACGCACGTTTGCCACAATAGAACTGGGTAGGCACCACTACGCAACTAAAAGCAAAGCTCTCACTTTACATTATTTGACTTCGTGTCGTACCGTTACCAGGTTCTTCGATACCTTCATTCTATTTTAACCTTTTTCTCTGCATGTTTTTCTCTTTAACGTATCTCATCATTATTTCCTTAGTACGTCTCGTTTGCGTCGACGCGTGCTACCAATGTATATTCCCATACTAATCGTTCTGTTTGACCGAGGGGTGCGGAGCCTGGTGGCTTCTCTGTGTCGAGTCGCGTTTGACTGAGTTGTCTAAAGTTTGAGTGATTCAAGACCCAAAGGCACGGAACGAATGTGGCGTGAGGTCGCTAGAGATGAAATATGGGCAGGGGTCTGAGGCAAAATCCACTCGATTCAAGTGGATTCGGGGATTTGTTCCGGGTTGTGTCCGGTCTCCGGGGACCAGAGCGGGAAAGATGAAGGAGATTTAAGAAAGTTAACATTGCACTACAGTCATCTTTCCTCACCCACCCCTCCTCCTCACCCCGTGTTCAAATGCTAGGCTTTAACTTGTTAAAAATCGAAGGTGCGCCATGACACATTAGCAACAACAACAACAATAGTAGCAAAACAAGTTGTCTAGTTAACACTATGATACGCTAGCTGTCTAGTTAACACTATGATACGCTAGAACTTTGATCAAGAAGCTTGCCTACGTGCGGTTTGGGCATATATTGTTTATATTATACTTGGTATATCTAGTTTCGAGCGACTGATTCACGACTGCTAATCAAAAGTGAACCATAGCGCAATGGCCGCCATTGTTACGTGTGAGCTGCCAGTCGCTGAAAGTCAACGGGGTGACTTAAACGGTTACGTTGCAGAATGATGGTAAGCGGTGCGTGTAACATCTTGCGAGTCGTCTCTATAACTGTTATAAAACGATGGGTGATGACGACAAATACCAGTCAATCGTACTCATCAAACTGAGAGGAATGCCATGCAACATTTCTGTACGTTTGTATGTACAGGCTGGAAACCCCGCCACCAACGTGCCACGTTCCTTAAAACCAGTGAGTGAATGTTAGTGTGAGGAAAAGACAGGTCGGTCGCAATAGATGAATGAGTTGGTAACCTCGAGCGAGACCACGACTTCAGGACCGGATTAAGCCGACGACGATTCTTCAGCAAGCACAAGCTTCTGGAGAAGCTAGATGTTGATCAGTTTAATCCGTGCAGCCCCGCCGACGTGCGGCAGGGGCCCCCCCACTTGTAAGAAAGGGCATGCGGTCACACGTCGGCTTTTTCGATAACAACTGGCACAATTTAGGATAGTGTTTCAATAACGACAGATGTAGAACAACCCAGTCGAAGAACCCCTAGAGATAAGATACGCAGTTGTTTACAGTTATGATGGCCGTGGTGCAGTATTAGTTGTTGTTGTTGTTGCTGTAGTATTCGTTGTCGTAGGGGTAGAAACATCAGTTCAAGTCCCCAATCAGTACAGTCACTGAACTGACTGGGGAAACGTGTCGCTGGGTGAGTCATGGTACTAAATCATTATTTTAGCCAAGGACCAGGACATTGATGATTTCCATGACCCTACAACCACCATGTAGTGAGAGACAAAAAAAGTAGACCCAGCGGAAGTTGATGATGAAGTGCAAAATGAGTCCTTGTCGTTGTCGTCGTCGTCGAAGAAGAAGAAAAAGAGAAGAAAGTAGAGAAGGAGAATGTGCCATGTCGGAAAAGTGCGTATAGCTCCGGACTGACCCGAGATGTGCGTGAGCAAACTAGAAACAACGTCACTATAGTTTTTGAGAACCGCACGAGTGCTTATCCGAAGCTTCAATAGTTGTAGTAGTTGTAGTATCGAGCCCGGTGGCGTGGTGCATTAGTCTGCGCCTCGCAACCGGAGGACCCACATAGGTGCGCGGGTTCGAGCCCCGCCGTTGCACATTTGTATTTATGGGGGTCCGTCTATGAAGCAATGCGAAAAAGCAGTACCGTGGACGTTAAATCTTGGCTGAGGGTCATACCGAAAACTTTACTTTTTTAGTAGTTGTAGTACGGTTAGTGCCGACCGAGATGACCACATAACGACGGCAACGGCATCGTCACTGGTTAAGGACTGGCCGTTCGATCGACACCAGCGGTACCCCAGAGTCTTCTAGCACGACTCAGTGAGCCCGTAGGGTTAGTGGTGAGTGGTTAGTGATGTGAGCGGTTAGTTAGCGACGACGAATGCAGCGGTAAGTGAGTGGCCTCGGGAAGTTAGGCGTCCCTGAAGCTGCCCGGCCCGGTGTTTGCGTGCGATAGCTGACCAGCGCACCTGACTATCACAGCTGATGTTGTTTAATACCAACGTTTCGTTCTCTTTCTGCTGCTGCTGCTCCTTTGCTTCCTCTGCTCCAGTTCTGCTGCTGCTGCCTTATCGATCGGCTTATCTCCATCTTCTCTTTCCTACCACGCCTCCTGTTCCAACTTAGCGATTCGTCGTAACTACCTGTTGTGGAAATGAAGTTTGTCGCGGCAATACACTGCCACCACTGTGACGCTTGTGTCTGCGTTTGGTTTGCGCGGCGCTGAACGTCCCGTCAATTGACCTGGGCGGGGTGAGCGAGGGTAGATTAGTTCAGCGGCGACGGCCGTCAGAAAAAGAGCGCGTATAATGTTTGCTTAAGTATACATATATGCGTGATTACGATTAGACATGTTAGAGTTTATTTTGCCGGCAGAAGTTGGTTATCATTGGATGGGGACGAGGAAATTATTCAGATTATGTCTCGTTATTTTATAGAAAGGGTTCTGCGCGAATGCAAGCCTTCACATTGTCGTCTCTGTGTTAATCAATGTCTAAAATATTTTCTTAGGGAAGGTCGCTTGGCCATTGACAAGCAGTATGAAATTTGACTAGGTATGTATTTCGTGATAAACGATATATTTGTAATATATTTATTGGCACACATCGCACAAACTCTTCTACTTTATGGGTAAGTACCGTTAGCTAGATAAGGGTCTGGCGACAGAAACCGCTTGAACCGTAGAATCATCGAGCATATGTACGATATATATATATATATATATATATATATATATATATCGAGCATATGTACGATATATATATATATATATATATATATGTTTTTTTTATGGGACCTCTTCTGCAAACGGCAAAGTTATTTAAATTCAGTAATTCTTCATTGAGCTTGAAATTTCCATACACAAATTCAAACAATTGAAACTATTTAGGGCATTTTGCAGAAAAGGCTATCGCCCGTGTCTCCCCGCTCTTGTGAGTGTGTCAACATCCTTCATATTACATAACAATGTTATATATATATATATATTTGCCGTTTTAGCGCACCTTGTTGGCGTTCAGCTCGTCGGCTTGAGGTATCTTCCACGTAGAGGACTCCAACTGTGAAAGGTCGGTGTTATCCAGCCGCATGCCGGTGGCGCCCCCGAGGGCAGCCATACCGCTCAAACTGCCATAAGCGGCAGTGATGGCCGAGTTCGCGCCCCCGGCCGCACTACCCCACAAGTAGTTTGGCGGCAAACCGACTGATGAGAGATGCTCGCTGAGCTCATCGTCGATGACCGTAATCTTGAACATTTCCGCCACCTGTAAAGGGTCCGATCGATCAATGCAGGTTACCGATACATGACATACGATATGAGACGAAACAGAGAGCGTCCAGCCGAAGACAGACGCTCTTCGAATGAGACGCCATCGACGCTTTCAGCCGGTCACTGCGCTCGGTCGGAGTTGGTCTCGAATAAAGGATATACTACGTCCAAAACACCATTCCGAAATCAGGCAGTCTAAGCGTTGTTCGACATCTTAAGGAGTGATATTCGCGCAAGACACAATGCTGAGAAGTACACCAACAAGAAGAGAAGCAGCATATGTTGCGCTCCTTGTGGCACAATAACAGCAACAACAGCAACAACAACAACAAAAACAATGGTAAACAAAGCAACAAATATGGAAAAGCGTCAGTAGCAGCAGCAAAAACAGCAACAAACATCGTAACAGCAGCGGTGACAAAAATATCGACATAACCAACACGAACATCTAACTGGGCAAGCACGAACAATTCGACAACTCGGACGACTAGAGCTTTACGTAACTCTAGCGAGCAAGCAGGACAGCGTGGGTGCGGACATTTATTGGGATGTGCCTGCTACCATCTCTGTTCATACGAATAAGTAGTACAAGTGACATTTGGCTTTATCGCCATGACTATATCGCCATCGGGTCGCTCGAGGTCGCGGCTCAACCCGGCTAGAGACAACAATGCTGTGGACATGTTCAACACAATGAAGGCAACAATGGCGGCGACGACGACGACGACGACAACAACAACAACAATAACGACTGCGACGGCTGTTCGAAGTGGTTCGCTGGTGACTATGCAACCTGGGAAGCAGGAACATACACATGTCGTCATTTGTTCCCGCCTGGGTAACCAAATAGCGACGTCGGACGCAGACAACGAGTCGCCATGCGACGCCTATGGATTGCCATCCGTGGTCCCCATTCAGAACTCCACCCCAACGGCCAAATTGCCTATTATTTATGATCTCTTCTTGAGATGAATGCAAGGTATGCGACACAGATATATAGCTATAGATGGAGAGCGGAGAGAGAGAGAGAGATGGTCGGGTATGCGAGAGAATGGGGTAGTTGTCCATACGACCCAAATTCATCGCCGTACAATGCAAGCGAGAATCAACGAGAGAAAAGAAGATCGTGTACAGATGTGAGCTCAGTCCGCGTAAAACGAATGTTTCTATATGAACTGGAGAGCCGTACACAACAAGCGTGTTTTGGGAAGTGACACCAGCTATCGGGTCAATCCGGCGAACCTCTGCGGATATGGCTTTTCGTACTCGTATCGTGAAGAAGATGCACCTCATCGTGGAGACACATCACTAGTTGAAACTTTGCGTCTCCACGTGATAGTATGTCTACATTATTATTACAAGAACCTAAACGCCAAATGGACAGCAAGCTTACTTTCATTGCGTTGCTCGTGACGCCCTCAGCGGGTCACCGCTCAATGGTCCAAGCTGTAGGACCGAGAGACAGAATGAGATCGACAGAAGAAACGAATACCAAAAAATATAGAGATGGAGGACACCCACAGCGCTCTAGACAGCAACTACAAAGGAACATAGTACACCGCGTCCAAGGAATCTGGAGTGCTATTGCTGCTGATGCTGCTTGTTTCGTTGGGTCATTCATATGTGTATACCGGGGGGGGGGGGGGGTGCGTATGACGAAGATAAAGGGGACATCATCTTGCCCGGCGTTCGCCCCCCCCCCCCCCCCCCACTTCGCAGCCTGACCGCGCTTACATGTGCGTGCAATAAATTTTACTACAGCGGCAGGAGCACTAGCGTAGCATGGATCAAGAAGCACACGGGGGGGGGGGGGGCGAGTGTGCTACGCGAGTTTGTGAACCATGTATGTTGAAGGAAGAACTATATATATATATATATATATATCATAGATATCACTCATGTTTAAGATATAGGAAAGGCCGTTCGACTCTGTATTTTACTTTGCAACAGTGTTTTGTGTCTGCGTGTTTTATATTTGAGAAAAAAGGCGATAAATCTAGAAGATAAACGAGATAAATCAGCCACAATAAAACCGAGACAATACGAACTTCTATCACGCTCAAGTATCATAAATACGCTAACTGACTATGTAGTATATCTAACCGAAATTACCAATCTTCTAGTATATATATATATATATTCTTTAGAAGCACATGGTTGCAACGATGACGGCAGCCGCCAACCAGCCCATCTTGTTTCCGTTGGCGTCAAACAAATTGCCCGTACATTGAGCTTGCGAAACACTTGCTCTTTAGGCACTTTTTTTTGGGATCTGGCAGGTTTCGGGAATGCATGATGCACATGCGTCACTAGCAGCCTGCGTGACTGGCGTGGGACTCACATACCCTCTAAACACGGATCCCTCCCTAAGCCCACCCCCCAGGCTCGGTAGGTTTGGCATTACTTCGAAACCGTGGGAGAGTCGTCTCGGCCGTTCTCCTCTACTCAGCTCTATCCCTCTCTATCATCCTGCATGTGCTCTTTAGGCACTGACCGTGACTGACAGGCGTATTTTTCGGCTGAAGGTAGAACGCTAAGAAGTTGAGTAGCAGCCGGATAACTCTAGAGACAGAAGAGAACACAGGGGCCCAGAGAAGCCGAATCCTTCGAGAAGGAAGTCGGTTGGGACGACCCAGGCGTACTGGTACTCCAGGGTCTTAGAGCAAATGTGCGTTCCTGTCGTAACGCACAGCTCAAACTCCAACACCAGTATATTCATTCCGCAGGGAGAGCCACCCTTACTTCTGTCTTTTCCGGCTCATCAGCTTTCAAGAGGGCGATGAAACGCACTCGCTTCCGTTACTGTTGTTGTTGTCATCTAGTTTGCCTATTGCGTCGGGCTGAGTGTATGGAACGCCTGTTCAATAGCGCATAGAAAGCCAGTGAACCCTGTATGACTGGCTACATATGGCTAGCAGCTATACAGACACCTGCCATCCATCCTTCTCTGGCTACACACAAGCACCCTCGGCCTACTAAAGGCATGGTTCGGAACTGAGCAGCTAATTCGTTTGAGATGCAATAATAAGCGAAGTTATGTGTTATATATATATATATATATATATATATATATATATTACTGAAGTAATACCACAAGTATCCCGGTCATGTAGGTTAGGGGGTCACCAGGTTTTTAGTGGGGTTGAGAGTCCCACACTACCCAGACCAAAGGGTGTGTGTTATGCATTTTTGTTCCTGGCCCCTGTTAAAAAAAATATATATATATATAAACTGTTGTCGTTTACTGCAAACCTTTTCGGGGCGTTCGTTGAGCATATCGTGGACGGAGGTGCTCCTTTGGAAACCAAGAGAGCACTCTTCAGGTTCGTGGAACATGAGGTCACCGAGCTCGATGACCAGCTCGGTCGAGACTGGTCTCCGTGTTGCATCAAGCAGACAACACTTTGCGATCACTCCATTAAAACCGATCAGATTTGTGTTGAGTGCGTACTCGGCATCCCATTTCTGTTCGACGATCACTTGCTGAAGGAACTGCACAACCGCATAGATAATGCACACAAACAAATAGAAAACAAGAATCAGAGGCTTGCCGGAAACTCATTAGCTTTCTCGGAAATCGACCTCCTTGCCTTCGCCGGGGAACAATAGATAGTGGTATATGTATAAATATATATATATACGATCGCGTAGTTCTTGGAAAGTACCTTGGATTAGAACGTATGTTGGCGTGAACGAACAAATACGTTATTTGTTGTTATATATAAATAATATGTTATTAACGGATAGTTAACCTAGAAGATCAGACGAGCGCCAGAATTGTTACTGTTGTAGTGTTCGCCAGGTGTCCACTACAAATCACACCGATCAGGAAATGTTAAGCTAGATCGATTGCTTGTTGTGCGGATTCCCGAGCCAACCCTGACCCTTGCCTTGTCGGTAGTAAGTACTATTGTTTACTTGACTATTTATATATATATATATAGACGTACCTGTTCATCGTTGAGGTAATCGAGGGGCCGTTGGCAATCGTTTGCTAGCTCCCAAAGCAGCACGCCAAAGGACCACATGTTGGCCATCCGCGACAATGGTAAAAGTTCGACAGCAGTGTCCATCACCCGGAAGGTCTCCGGTGCCGACCATCGCAACGGGATCGCCGTATCGCCGACTGTGTAGTAATCCTTTATTGGACACATGGATATGACAGCAGGAACGGCACATGAAGGTTATATATATATATATATATATATATATATGTATACGTCACTCTGGATGAGTTTATCCCGTTGTAAGTATTGGTCTATGTGTGTGGACGTGCACACGTATATACATATATAGTAGAAGGCGGTATCAGCTAAATTTTGGAGCAACACACTCTCGACCTAGGAGAAATAGCTACTTATACCGTCGAGGCTATTGAAGTCATGTGGCAAACTTGCTTGGTCGCTATATATCTGGACATTTACTACCACCAGCAGATTAAGCCGCTGTCACTGAGAGGTAGTAGCCACAGACATGTCATATGTCCTGAATCTCCTCGAGATAAGTATATAATCCCTTCGAGATATGGAGTATAAATACAAACAAGTCTGTTCACTTTTCGTAACGAGATCGTAAGGGACCCTTCAGGCAGCTAGGACATAGGTTTTGATTTGGTAGAACATGGTTTTCGTCGAGTAGCCCAAGACCGGCTAGCGTTTCCCGACGTTCTTTCTCGTCACGGTAGACGTTCTTTCTTGGCAAATTTCGCGCCGTCGACATCTTCGTTTTATCATATATAAGTATATATATAAGAAAATAAAAAGTACGGAGTTGGCTACTGCCAGAAAAAAATCTAGGTTTGCTTCCTACGATCGCCTACTGTATATGTTCCCATTTCTCCTCGAGACAAAGGAAATACGCCGATGAACGTGTTCCACGTTTTGAGAGTATTTAGTACAAAGCATAAAGCCCAAGAAAACGGATTGAAACGTACACAAGTGAAGGACAGCCGCAGACTTTGTTCTGTAAAGGACGTCCAGAGGACACAATTGTAGATTGCCGGAAGTGGTTCCCGCGAATACAATTCCCAAAGCATTTATATACATTTAAACACATATTTATTATAAAAAAAACATCGTATACCTACTAGGAAAAGGTAAAGATAACGAAAATGTCACCATATTAGGAGTAGGTATTACGAAGTTCAAACAACATAGCGTAAGTAGAGCTGGCTTACAGCGGGGCTCGGGATTTAATTTGCAGCAACATCAATTTGGGACAATCATTGGACTATATGATCTCAAAACGAGCTGAAGTAACTGCGTGGCCTTAGCCTAAGTTTCACGTAGACCCGCTGAAGGCGCCCACCGTGTGATGGGCCGCCAGTCGCCAACGAGTCATTATTCTAAAGTCGCCTGTCTTCCCGTTGTTAACGGAGAACCTCGAGAGAGGGAGAGAGTTAGTGGACGACGAAATTTAACTAGCGGCCACCGTAAGTGAGAACGTGCAACATCGGTGCCGTCTCTAACGAGTCTCCGGCCCACCAAGCAGACGACCGAACGACCCAAACGAGCAAAGGGGAAAAAAAGAAAGCCCATTGCTGGGCCGGCTTCTCTATCTACGTGAACGTAAGCCGCGTACGTTGTGCTTCGAGAGCGAGATGAGGTTGGTTGCTCGGTCTCAAGAGACTGCGTCGACTGCGGCGCGTTGACCTGCATTCTGACGATCTGTACGATCGCCTCGGACCGCGTGGAACCAGGCGTCGTGGAAGTTCAGTCAGGACAAGGGAGCGGTCGGAAGGAAACACATGCACGGACGGAAGCGTACGAACCGTCCTGTAGGAGAAACACGAGAGGACTACAGGGAACAAGGAGGACGACAACGACGACGACAAAGGCAGCAACAACGCAATTGTGCTCCTGCAAGTGTCATTCAGTGTGGACCGTCTACGCGAATAGCAGAGGTAGGTAGGAACGGAGGGAGGGGGGGAGGTAAGTAGGTGCTCAGCGACCGTTGGAGTGGCGAGGCAAGAAAAAGATAATGACCCAACCATGACATGTTGTAGAAGGATCGGGCAGAAGGATGGCCTACCACAATGACGACAGCAGCAGCAGCTGCCGCAAAGCAGTCGTTGGATGTCGGCGACATTGATGGCAGCATCCTCGAGTTCTTCTCAGATATATATATATATATATATATATATATACATATATATATATATATATATATATATATATAGGTGCAGACAGAACATCGCAATACCATGAAGACTGCAAGTTGCGTGGGCCTGGGCAGCACGATGGCCGACCAAATGTCAGGAAGAGGACAATCGCGCCGTTGATGGATGAGGGCCAAGAGGCAGATCAAAGTGGCAGAGCAGACCGAAATTTCGTCCGCTGAGGCAGGCCAATCCCGGCCATCGAGGTCGAATGCGAAACACCAAGACCTGGTCTCTTGGTAGTCTAGTCTTGTGTAGAAATGACCCAGCTGTCAAATGTGGTCGTTTCTGTTGTTGCGGTTGCTGTTATTGTTGTTGTTGTTGTTTCCGTTGTCGTTGTTGATTGTTGCTGCTATGGCCGTATATGTTATTGCCGTGGACATTTTTAGACTTTCCTACGTATTACTTATTGGTCTTATGACGATTGCGTTGCTGTTGTGTTTACAATACTAAAGTATTTTTGAGATTGTTTTTGTATTATTGTTTTTATATGTTCGATCGTATAATTATTTTTATAAATTGAGTCATATTTTGTGATGATCAGCGCCTGAGATTGGTATCACCGATAGCACCGCTTTCGATAGATTTTTGTTATTGTCTAACCTTTAAATGCACAGTTGTTTTGTCGTTCTATCATGGCATTATAAATATCTGGCTTTAAATGTTCGCGATTGACAATGGGTCATTGTGTTGCATTGGCATTATGGCATTACTTGCCATCATAGTGCAAGCGCATCAAAATGCGGATGGCTCGGACGATTCCCGAAACGAAGTAGTGTCCCGGAAAGGATCTAGCTGGCTTGCGCGATCCGACATGTGTTATTAAAGCGCAACTGACAGCATCGTAAGCAAGCAGGACGTGTCGCCGTCCAAGATCAATGATCAATATTAAAATCAATCATGTTCCAAATCCTATCATATTAAGCGGAACCGTTTAATCGATTCCAAGCTGTTTGAGTAGTCATCGCCTCTTAGCCCTCAGTCACTTGCGAAATGATGATATTTATTAAGGAAGCTATCCGACGGAAAACCTAAAGCCACCGGATATCTGTTTAGCAACTCTAGCGAACGCTAAACAAAGAAGAACGCAACAAATTGTGTTTAGATACGACCAGTTTCATGGCAAGCATGTCGCCTCACAACCTATGCATCTGAGATTCTACGCTTCTCGCAGTAGAATCCGCGGGGTGATCGCTCAGGCAGACGAGTTTGTGTTAGCAATGGGCTATTATTAGTTCCTTAAGGATAAAATACGTCGGTATTACGGTGTTAGCTAGCTGACGTTCAGACCTCTTTCGCAAAGTGCTTGCCAGGCGCAAAACTACGAACTTTGTCGTCTCCGAAGGGGCACTGGTGAAGTCTCTTCGTCGTGTAGGCGCAAACTACAATTTTTAATGATTTTAGTCATGCGTATTCGGCTGTTGTGGCGGTTTCAGCGCTGCCCATGGCAATAAGATGACAGGCATGTCCGCTGTCATTTCGCACCGCACCGAGCCGGATATCTAGCGGGACTGACATGCCAGCCAGCTTGTCTACGGACACCTACCTGGGGGAATTTCTCGATCGACAGCCCGTAGTCGCCGAGCTTCACTGTACGTAAGTCGTTCATGATGAGGCAGTTTCGCGCCGCGAGGTCGGCCACGATGAAACCGCGCTTATGAAGGTATTCTATCGCCGAGGCGATGTCGTGCGCGAAGCGCAGCAGGGATGCCGTATCCAGTGGAGATTCTGAAAAATAATTTAACGATTTTAATCGTGAGGAAGCATATATATATATATATATATATATATATATATATATATATATATATATATATATATATATATATATATATATATATATATATATATATATATATATATATAACATTGATTTGCTTTTAAACAAATAACATACAGATCTACAAGTTCTAACACTTTCACAAGTGATTGCGTTGCTTACAGCACTGAGTATGTTAATTATCGTATCTTGTTTCGAGTTCAATTTATCTACATAACTTGGTTATATTAGCACTCTAGAGTAAACAATTCCTAGAGCCTAATCGAATTCAAACAATAGTTTCAATCGATTTCTGTATGCTGTTTTTGCTGCTGACGAACTCAATAATTGACCCAACGTTCAATTATTGAGCTCTTGATAATTGCTCTCCCGTTGCCATCCGCCGACGGCCAATAGTGTTGTTCGCCCGAAAATGACTATAATGTGGCTCTATGATTTACCTTTAAGAAAGCCATGTAGTCTTGTCTTTACACTTGTTTGCCAACTCCAGATCAGCCGTAACAGTGGCGCCAGAGACAGCACTCTAAATAATAATAATAATAATAATAATCATCATCATACTAATATTAGCCAACTCTTGACAAATGCCGTCTTTGGTCCTATCGTTTCGGCGGCCGCGAGCTTGAAGGTTAAATGCTTATCAAATACACAAACAGACATCCGCTGTTGTAAATCCATGCATTGTTGTTGGTGTTGTTGTTGTTGCTGTGTTTCTTTGTGTTGTTTCCATGATTGGTCATCACCTGATCTTTTTCATATTGCTACTGCTGTCGGCCAAGAGCTGCTATGGCGGCCCTGACGGTTATCCTTCAGCTGGCGCTGGCTAGATTTAAGTCGCTGCTGTTATTGTCATGGTTGATGCAGTACGGTAGTCGTTTGATTAATGCTGGCTTTGTCGTTGCTAGTTGTAGAGTTGGTGGGCTGTATTGGGAGGTGTTGTTATGGTTGTTGTTCGTCTGTTGTGGGTCGTGTAGTGTCTGTCCAGGCTGTCGGCTGTGGCTTCACTTATCCCAGTATACTCCGCCGTATGCATCGTCATCATTCGCTGACAGTTTACTGTTAGCTAGGTGGAAGCGTTCTGTCCGATCTGACAGGGACCTGTCTACGACGCAGGACATGAAGACCGTTGCCTGCTCTGCGAAGGCAAGAGGCAGACGATAGACAGTCCGCTAGTCCATGAGAACACATGAAGCATGTTTCATAGCCGAAGGGACGTGGCCACAACAAGAGCAAAGCACTTACTTACTTCTTCAACCGAACCGCTAACCGCGCATACTAACCGAGATCAGATATATATATATATAGATATATATAATATATATAATAAGAGATACACACATATATAGTTATATATATATATATATATATATATATATAGTACGTATATATATATTAGAGAGAGAGATCAAGCTCGTCCATCACAAGACTACGTTCGAAAAGTCACCCATCGTCCAAGAAACAACACTAAACGTCTAGAAAGGAAAAACGTCGGCCCATCGATAAAAGACGAAAACCCACTACATGTGGAAGACTACTTCACTAAATGACTTCGTTGTCCTTCCCAAATCCCAAGCCTCCACTCTTCCCAAGTCCTACTCATCCGAGAAATGGATCCAGCATGGCAGAGTCTGTGTGACGTCATCGCACACACGAACGCATATACGCTCGCAACTAACTAACTCCGCCCTGCGCTGTAACTCCAATGGGTGTGTGGTAGATTCGAATGCACGCATCTCGTTGAAGTTTCACCGTGTTCTATACTGACTGCGCAGAGAAACAGACAACAGGCACATAGCAAGCGAGATAAATATAGGACCGGCGGACAGGCAATGCTCACTACATGAATGACCTAGTATAATAGCCGCTGCCGTCCTCACCGTAACAGCACTGATAGCGCAGTGGTGGTAAGAGCGTTATTATTAAAACAGCTCTTATACCGAAAATATTCGCGGACACACACAGTTTGCATTTTGGCGTGAACGTCACGTGTAGTCATGCGACACGGTGGCTGAAGATCTAGAAGGGCGAATTGAAGCTCAACTAAGCCGTCAAACCACGTAACGGTCGGGTTCCCACTGCGGGGACATCGCACATGCATCGAGCGTGCGCAAGACGCTCGGAAATGCCTAGTATCCTTGGGCGGAGGAAACTGGGTTTGACAAGTAACGGTAGAAAACATAGCCACACTAGATAACACCAACCAAAAAATCAAGCCTTGTTGGTATTGAAACGTTGGCAGCAGAGTTCTTTAGAGCGGCAGTTTTTAAGAGCGGTGCAAATAATGCGTGTGCAAATAAGCATACACAGGTTCCAACAGAGAATCAGGGAGTTAACGCTGCCAGCAAAGATGCGAAGCTAAAGTCACAGTCGCGAAGAGTGCCGGAACAGATATACTAGAATAGCCAACGCAAGTATTTTAGTCAGGGCCAACATAATGGTCAGGGCCATCAAAGAGGCAATCTTTATTGCATACCTTCCAAAGGAAAACTGCCCAAAGGAATTTACGTTACCTTGCCCAAAGGAAAATGACGCTACGGAACTTGCTAACCCAATTCCACGTCACCTCTACCCTTCAAAATCCCAGGTAAGTAACGTCGCCACAACGACTACATCCAGCTCCGTCCAGAGAGGAGAACCCGGATGAAGGGAAACATCCCATACAACACAGACACATGCGTGCTGGGCACCGAATCGGAAAATGTCTTCTCCCGTATGCGCATATGTGTCTTCACACACTCAAGAGCGAGTGACAACGTATGACGCACTTCTTGTTTCGATGCTGGCGATCTCAGGAAAGGTCGTCCCAGATTGGCCATCGAGCTGACAAAAAGCAGCAGGCGACGACCAAGAGGACACTTTCGTACGCGTTTCACTGGCGGTATTCTACACATGATCGACGGCTGGCCATCAAACGATGACCGAGTGGCTGAGTGCTGGGCTGGCCGGCGTCAACACGCCAACGCGATGCGATATGCGATATGCGAATGGGATGGGAATGATCCCATTCGCGCTTGCTGGGAGCGGAGTGCCTAACTGCTCCTCCACCCGCACAACACTGGCACACTGGTTACAACGACGCCGATGCTCGTACTGCGTATAATCCCACCAGTCAGTTTTTTGAGAGAAATAAATCACACAAATGAATTACGTAATTCACGTAAAGGCGTATCGTAGCAATGCTGCTTGCTGTAGGAAGTTACGTAGTAGACGCACTCGCGATGAGTATCTAACCCAGTGGTTGCGTTCATGGCGCGCACACACATTTATCTCCGATTTCCCATAGATCACCATAAATCACCATTTTCTCACCAGTTTCTACCATATTGTATTGCCTTTTCTCGCCATTTCTCTCTCTCCTTATTTCTTTTTTTCCCTCTCTCTATCGCAGTACGCGCACCAGAAGATGTTGATGACGATGATGATAACTATAAACAAAGGCATCAGCATTACTATTATTATTACTACTCTCGGGAATGAAATAAACGGACTTCTCCGCGCTGGTCCCCCTCCTGTTGACCACACGCGAGTCAACCAACAGACAACCGTAGCCGCTATATGTATGTCGATTTGCCAAGTTGCAGCAGAGCAGTTGTTCTTTTTGTTATTGTTGTTGCAATTGTTATTATGATAGCTGTTGTAATAGTACGAGTGAAGGAAGAGAGCACCTAGCGCGCCACCCAACGACCGACATCTTCCCGCGCCGCCCTCACTGGCGCGGGCGGCCGCAGCGGCGGCGGCGACGACGACGAATGCAGACCTGTAAGAAAACAGATGAGATGTCTTCTTCTTGTTCTTCTTTTCATTCGCGTGTTCAACCAGCTCATTACAACCAGCTTCAACCGGTTCAACCGGTTACAGCTTTACGTGTGGGAAAATCGAGTAATAGAAGCGGCGCGTGAACACGACGTAACCACCAGCCATGACTGATAATTCAGTGCTGGTTGTGGTTATGACGCTATGCCGCTGCCGCGTCTCCTACCGACCCGCTGCTGCTGCTGCTGATAACAATGCTTATGTGATTCGCTTTATCATTCACTACACTGCCGGTCTGACCAGTGTGTCTAATCTGATGTTTCCGATGTTTGAATTGCTCCTCTTGGCACTACTTTTATAGTATGTTGTTTTTGTTGTAGGTATTATTGTCGTTGTTGTTGTTGCTGTTGTCGTTGTTGTTGCTGTGATTGTTGCGGCTGTTGGTTTCGTGGAGGTGTGATTATTGTTGTCGCTGTTGTGTTGTTGTCGTCGCTGTTGTTGTTGTTGTTGTCAGTGCTACGACCAGTTCCATCGAGACAACTTTGTTTCACTTTGCTGTTGTTGCTGCTTCTTCAACTGCCTCTGTTGTCATTAGAGTCGATTATTGTTATCATGCTGTATCATGTAATAGTATGTTCTTTTTCTCACGTTTTTTAAATTTTAATTAAGGTTGTTATTCATTCACAATGATTATATACTATTTAAATTGTTGTCGTCACTACTTTTGGCAATCATTCCGTGTCATTCCTAGGTTCCTTGTTCATGTGGATGCTGCATTTTCTATAGTCTAGTTCAAGTTTTTGGGATTCTTACACAAAGTCCTTATGGGGGCGTCGACTAAAACGGACTACCATAATAATACAGCCTTACGCAGAGTCATTGCGTGACTCCAACTACCCAACTCATTGTGTGCTCCTATATTTTCAGGAATAAAACAACCATGCAATGAGTTGGGAATTGTTGGCTAATTTAGTAACAGCTTAGAGCGGGTTCCTATTCAGATGGATATATATATATATATATATATATATATATATATATATATCTATCCCCTAGCGTTCTTAGTTTCGGATCTACTTAATTCGAATGTAGTAGCCCATCTCTTGTAGTTTTGGCGTATAAAACGCCACTGCTTAAAAAGCTGTGCTTTACGAAGAAAACATCGGTACAGATTAGAGAGCGAATACTGAAATAGTGCAATGTATTATTTGTTGTTCCAGTTTGTTTGAACAGTTAAAGATCGGCCATTCTGTATTTATTATTTACGGAGTGTTGCTGTCAAGATTACAACGTCTTTCACTCGGTGTGAATATTTGGATTGAGCCTTCTTAGTGGCCTGGATATGTTTTTAGCTCTAGTGGCAATACTTCGCAACAATATGTGAGTTTGGATACAACTAAACTAAGACATAAATGGGTATTAATTCCGGTTTCTGTATGATAAAGCATCTGAACATTGTGTTGCACAAAAGTGTGGCAGATTGGATGGTGCTAGTTATATGTGTATATTAAGGCCTAATTCCCAAAGTCACGGTTACGCCAAGACCTCGGATTGAGTTTTAATAATGGGTGTAACTTAAGTCAATTGTGTATTGGTGTGCCGCTACGTTGGTCGAACTCGTCGAAAATACATATGAAGTATGTACAGACTAAACATTTGATCTACAGTATTACAAGTTTTACAACGCATTTGCTATAACTCGGTTTCGATTGCCTCGTAGTAGGTGTTCCAAAAGATAAAGCCACCGCTGTCATTGAATCCGACATCTGCTTCAAATAGAACCACCAGGGCTGTTATAGGCTGAAACTTAACACGTTCATTTACACCGGATTGTAATATAAATTAATTAATAAAATTTTAGCAAACGATAGCTGATTCAATGGACAAAGGGATGGCATCTGTTCAGAGTTAAAAAAAAAATAGAACCTTGAACGTGAGAGCGTTATGATCAAATCGGACTAAGGCTTCAAACCATATAAGGTCATCGACAATATCAGGGTTCGTTGGTAAATGAGGTCTATAAAAGTGCCACTATCTTTTTAATTTACATCACCGTCATGTGTTGACGGACGCGTGAGTTGAACGAGGTCATTTGTGATACACGCATTTGCAAAAACGGTCTCCTTCTGTTAGAATGCAAAAGTCTTAGAAATGTTGACCAGTCTCTTCTTAAACATCTAACATTTCCAGCAATTGCCACTGGTCTAGCAGGTATCCTACGCATGAAATCAGTATGTTGGCTCTGAATGACTCTGAATTTGTCTCACATAAACACGTAAATCTGCTAAGATCATCGTTCCACAGCCTTAATGTTAATGTCAATTTCAACGTCGTAATGTTTCCGAGACCTTTTGACTAGAATACATATGCCGCCTCCGCTACTGCCTTTATCGCGATATCGATGTAGCGCCCTCCATCGAGTTTCCTGTATCGTGCTGCTTTACTGCTTGTGGAAATACCGAAGCAGTAGGCATTTGTACACCTGACTCAAGTGCTAATCTGTGCGCTCTTGTAGTTGTTGTTGTTATTGTTGTTGTTGTTGTTGTTGCGACCAAAATAATCTCGATCATGATTATATTGTGCAAAGTCATCTCCTGCGTATTTTTGCTTTCAGCTGTTACTGTCGTGTCTGCTGCTCTTGTTGTCAATTTTGACATTAGTTCGTTTTTCGGCATACTGATAACTGCGACTGCAAGTTTCTCCCTTTCTCTCGCTCTCTCTCACTTCACGTTGATATACTTTCCTCAAAAAAACAACAAAAACAATATATCATCATCATCAATGTAGTTGTTGTTGCTGTTGTTATCCCAATGCGCTGGAATTCCGTATTTTGGTTCCGGATACCGACCAAACACAGCAAACGAGCAGTGAGTATCAGTGAAGAAACTGGAACAAACCACCGTTTTTCGGAGAATGTACCACGATATATGGATCGACCGACCGACCGACCAACAGACCCTATGTGTATGGCGGGTATCGACAGCACTAAGCGACAGTAGCGCTACTTATGGATCGGTGGCAAGTCACGGATCACTGTGAACGGGTAAATACGGAGCTGATGTTGCTGATGCCCCATAGATGCGCAACGACTCCTCACCGATCACGGCTAGAAGACCACGACCAGCAACACATTGTGACATCGGTCAGCCGAAAGGCTACTTTAACTGTGTTAAAGTGTTCTATGTCTACTTTGTGTCGGCTACAACTCTAGCTGATGTTCGCTACTCGCTAACACACAACTAAGCTGAAGAAGTCTCTGACGACTGAAGAAAATCGGTAGCAGTTAGCAGCAGCAGTTGGAGAGTTGTTTAGAGGAGCGCTCTTCGGGAAAACGCCGACGACCGTACTCTTGATCCTCCGGTCTATCGTTCGAACACACGCAAACAGGGAAGCCGCCAGACTATACTGGAACGTCTTGTATGAGAATATGGCGCCTAGATTAAACCCTAGATATCTTAACATGTCCGGCTCTCAGTGCTTTGAAGATATACCTCAGGTTGAGTTCCAAGCCCGTAGGGGACGGAGGATAGTCTAGAATTAAAAACAACCTCCTTAAAAATGATTTAAATTCTAGATTAAACACGTAATAGTTGTGGTGCGGCACGTCATCGTCGTCGTTGTATAGCGGCAGTCGGTTAAAACGACCGCCGACAGATTTACTAATCGAACGCTACAGTGGCGACGGCAGAGCCTGCATCAGCAAACGCAAATATAGCAAAAAGACAATAATAACCACAAAATAGGTAGCAACAATAACAGCAGCACAAAAACACCAACAAACAATGACAAGAACATAGCACAACAACAGCCATAACAACGTCAACAATGGTTAGAACTAAACAACAACCACAACAACAACAACAACAACAGTAACAACAACAAGAGAACATCAATAGCAAGGCCAAAAACAACAACAGCTATGAAATCATCCAACAATAGCTAGAACTAAACAACAACCACAGATGATGATTTGACATACACCCTGACACAGCCGCCTGCATAAACAGATGGCATTGGAGAGTGGGGTGGGGGTCGGTGAGGGGTAGAACCGGGACTGCTTCGTAACCTTCGCTTCGGTCGTCGGTAGCCACTGACTAGTAAGTGCAACTTGTATCTGACGAGCACGAGATGCGTATCGATCGATATAAGACGACGTAAGCAATCCGTGCCCGGGGCCTTGGAAGGGCCGAAAAGCCGGAGAAGGGCGGTAAAGCTCGCCGAACACTAAGTGAACACTAAGCCGCTTGTGCTTCCCGCATATCGTCGCGGATTGGAACGTTGAGGTGTCATTGTTGTAGTTCGTTAGTCGACGTCGTTAACTTGGTCGTGATGGTCATCATGAGCACTTTGAGGAGCTTTGTCGCTTAGGCTAGCCGAAGCAGCCTGTCTTGAAGCGGTGCGGTGTCGCAATCGGCCTCTATATATATATATATATATATATATATAATATGCTAGTCGAATTCCGCCGGCCAGTCGCGGACACGGATGCTGGATGATGGAAGGGGAGCAGGATCAACAACAACAATAACATGCAAGAACAATGACAGCAGCAGCAGCAACAACAACAACAACAACAACAGCAACAACAAGTAAACAGGAAGGTAGGCGACCATACAAACAAACAACATCAACTGCTGCATCAACTAGCTGCCTGAGTTTTATCGGGACGACGACGACGACGACAACGACAAAAGCGTCGAACGGCGTCGACGATGATAGTGAGAACGCGACAGAGCCGAGACGCGGCATCATCGTTCCAGTTCAAGATCTTTTGCTGAGTAAACGTGTGTTTGTGGGTCTGTGTCTGTGTTCGAGCGTGCGCCGGAAACGTAAAGCATGCGTATTTGACTCTGGTCGGGGCCGAAACCGGATAGGCACCATCTTGTTGTGGTGTGGGGTGATATTGTAAATGTTGTTGTTGTTGTTGTTGCATTGCTGTTGCTGTTGTTGCTGCTGTTGTCGTTGTCGTCGCCGTCGTCGTTTTCAGAGCATTCCTTCACACAAGAGGAAGAAGAAGACCCATAGAGGGAGCAACGAGCTCCCTGCCTTCTTAACACTGAACACTCAATCAAGTGGCTAACGTTTGTAACGGGGAAGAGATGATGTAATACTAGTCATTGACAAAATAGTCTAACTCTAGTAAGAGAGTGATCCGGTGCGTCTAGTCAAAGGGTTTCTCGCTCCGTCTGGTCACGCTCTACAGCTGAACAAATCGCCGATGACATGATATCTGAATATAACAAAGAACACTCGGGCCATTGTATTTTTTTTTGTATTTTCCGTAAGGCTAATGCCCGTGCACGGTTTTGTTCATGTCATGGCTATTTTTTATTCACTCCGGCATTTACCTTGTCTAAATTGGAAACCATGCAAACCAATTTAAGAGTGGCCGGTCTGGGTCTCGAACCCAGTCCTCCCGAAGGCAAGGCAAAGGCTTTTACCACTAAGCCATCTTGCTCGGCGAACTAGAACTATGAGCACGGTAGCTGGTTAATGTGTAGACCTGTGTTATATATATATATATATATATATATATATATATATATATATATATATATATATATATATATATATATATATATATATAATATATATATATATATGAGTCTGATATTATACTAAAACTATGTTTGTGTGTACGTATCCTGATCATCGTCAAAGAAAGCGTCGCGCATCCAACCCCAGCGTGCGAAAATTTTTTCAGAAAACACACTCACTTTGCGTGATGATGTATGTCTTGAGGTCAGCTTTCCCCTGTTCAAGGATCAGCAGAAACGGATCAGTCTCGAGGCAGCGTCCCAGGAGGCGAACAATGTTCGGATGATCTGCCGCCTTTAACGCCTCCACCTGTGTCAGACCAAAGAACAGACACGCGTCACAACACAAAAGCACAAGAACAATGCTTAAGTAACTCTAAACACTCTCTCTGTCTGTATCTCAACACGTATGTACATGGGTTGCCCAAATGAAAAGTGGGCACGTGTGACAGCGTTATGATTAAAGCAGCAATTACAGTGCCATCACTCAGAAGTGTAACATAACGTTCGAGGAGTTTATTGAAGTCCACGTTGAAGCCGATTCACCTGTTTGTAGATTCACCTAAGAGAATTGAAAGTACAATTACCGCGCGGTAAAGAATGCATGCGTCCAGCATGGAACAGCGAGCAATGGTAGGATTTTTAGTGGCAGAAGATCGTAACGCCGACATGTATCGTCGACCAATGGCTATTTATGACCATCACTGTTTAGGACACGCACAGTAGTTTATTCTATTTTCTGTAGGGCCTTTGGTTCATCCTCTAATGCCGAAACGCATGCCATCACTTTTCATGCAATCGCCAGGCCAGACTTGGCAAGTTCCTACTCTGATAGGCTTTGCCTAGAAAAACGTCTGTGAAAACCTAATCTGAATATATATACCTACTATATATATAGACCGACATAGCCAGCCGGCAAATTATTTGTCCATGTTGTCTGTTATCACATATATTATATATATATATATATATATATATATATATATATATATATATATACTTACAAATGTTTAGTAAGCTTTAAGTCTGATTTTCTGTTCTACTGCGCGTCGACTAGTTAAGTCTCAAAGCAGCGCAGAGCGAGTTTTGCGCTTACAAGAGGTTAGTAATGTTCGTGACGTGTGTGATTAAACTAATTTGTCTCAAGTGTCCTTATTCTTCATGGATTTAAATTATCTCCACTCACAACACGACTATTTAGATTTTTTTGTGGTGAAAAAAACACTGTTGTTTAGCGCACCGTATGTAAATTAAAAAAATTAAAGGTCGTGTTTTTGACTCAGTCAAAGCGCGACGCGTATTTTAAAGACACAACTTAGAAAAAAAGACTAGTACTAAGATTTCCAACGCCTGTACGGCCTGGCAAACAAGTGTGCAAGTTTGGGAGTCGTCTATTGTGAAAAGTTCGCAATTCAATTTGTCGTTTTTTTTTATCTGTATGTATTTGTATGACAAGCCAGTCCTAAAACTTAGTAGACGCACTTCCTATGTGCATAGCTAAGCAAAGGCATCCCGCTTGTGCTTGACTACCACTGTGTATGTGTTTATAAATAGTTATATATTTGTTAGAGACGCTTTTCATTGGAAATATTTTTCTTTGAAAGCACTTCTACCTCGTCACCCTCGATTGGCGAGGACTGTTAGCCATAGATTTCAGTGTTCCGCATAGGAGACGACTACATGGTGACACCAACGACCGTAACGGTAAGCGTTCCAGCACGCTACTGTAGATCGCTTCACATCTATGCTTGTTTTGTTTTTGATTCGTTTTTGATGACATCTCGGCCACCTAACGATGACACAGATGAGCCGAGAGCAACAAAAATAACAGCTGCAACAGCACCGCCAGCAACAACAACAACAGCAACAACGGCTACCAACAAATATCAAAATGACTTTTAGTGGCAGCTTAGGAGCAACAGCTAGCCACAACAGTAGTTACTTGATCAAAATGGCCATCCGATATGAAGAAGCAAGCGCGTCATTACCATGACCAACGATGACGACAATAACTAGAGTAAACAAGGGTACAAACAAACAAAAAGGAACAACAATAAACACACTGTTCTGATAACGATGTAAGGAATGGCCGACGACTCGGATCTCTGCTGTTGTGACCAGTGGCATTTTCGATCCCGCGGATCGAGGAAACGCGCCAAGATAATGCCGGCAGAGCATCAACGTACAAGCAACATACATGAAAAGAATATCTTTGAACCCTTTATAAATAGTATACGAATAATTTTGATATACGTATATAAAGTTCGAGAATAAACAGTTAAACAGTTTAAAAACAAAATTATTATTATTATTCGAAGTACGAGAATGTGTATTCTCGTACTTCATGGTACCATCTAGCTTATATCCGCCCATCGCACCTAATATCGATGCGGGATTTCCTCTGCAAACTGCCAGTGAAAGCAGCTGCCTCAGAAATTCGTCTTATTATTAATATTATTATTGTTATTATTATTATTATTATTATTATTATTATTATTATTATTATTATTTATCGCCGACGGTGGGAATATGACAATTGGGTCCCTGCAAGCGTGTGCACTTTTACGTGGATTATTTGATCAATTATTATTATTACCCACCATACAAAACAGCTATAGTCAAAAATAATAACAAGGACAATAACAGGAACCTCTACATGTGAAATGCATTTGCTCTTGTTCCCTCGAACAAACGGACCTCCGAGGGCATGCGGTCACGCAACAACATAGGCACGTATTCGTCGGTGATAGGGGCGAGTCCTGCATGTCAGTGTCACGTCTATGTCACGCCTACTCATCTGACGCTGCGGTTGCCACTGCGGTAGTTGCTGTAATTGTATGAATATATATGTCTGTCGATATATATATATGAATATATATACGGAAACATTCTTGGCTTTTCCCTTGTGCCCTTAAGACACGTGCGAATTCAATGTATTTCTGTGCGGCTATTGACCTAGTGCATCTAACCTTTTGGTAAGGCTTAGCTAGATAGAAAACCTTCTTCAATTGAGCAAAATGTATGTATGTATGTATATATATATATATATATATATATATGAGAGAGATAGAGGAAGGGGGAGAGAGATGTCCATGTGATATACTGCGAAAAGTTAGTACTTGGCAACTAAGCAGCCCTGTGTACGAATTATGGGCATAAATGCTATGCCGAGAGTATCTTTGGAGGCTTTTGCGATGGAAAAATTACGACAAAAAAAGCGTTACGTACATTTGAGTTTGTATGACTTCCTATCTGGCTATCACTACGCAAGCTAGTAGTGTATACATGCAGAATCCAACAGGTGCGGTTCCTTGGGCGTGTCTGGTTCTCCCGCAAACGTTATTTGCACAACTATGTGAGAGAATAACTCTTTTAATTTCATCCTCATCCTAAACAACTTTTCCGGCTTCCAAGCAAAAATAGGTCGACCATACCCTAGCTGTGGACACACAAATTAAAAAAGATGAATATCAAAATAACACGTATTCCATGGAAACATGAACAATAGCGACTATCGCGAAGTGCACACTGCTACGTTCATCTGTTAGAGAATATCAAAATTCTTACGGGAACGCGATGACGACACGTGAATTTAGACGCTGTCGTGCTATGGTCACCTTAGCCTATTACGAGCATCCAACATGTGGTTGTCAGAGCGGTCAAGAATTGATGTGAGTAGGAAGAAAATACAGGGCTCATAATGATGCTGCAGTAGCGTAGTGCAATGTGGCGGAATTGTCGCGTCAAAATATGATGAACACACTGACGAAGTAGGCCTCAATAACAAAAACGGTATCGACAACAACAATAACAGCCCAGGTAGAGCAGCTATGACGAAATACGCATAAACACAAATCAGTACAATCTGCCCTGGTGCGGTGAAGAAGAATCGCCAAGTTTTAGTAATTTGAATCATTACTAGAGGTAGATTAAAGAAATGAAAGAAACAACCTAAACCACCAAGGTTTTCCGGTTTGATTTGCTGGGGACGTTTACTGCTTGAGTTTGATTTAAAAAAAGGAAGTAAATAAAGGTTGGCGGTTTTAGGAGGATTATAAAAACGATAAAAAAAGAGCCGAGAATGAAGGGGCAACGTATCTGAATCAGGTTTGGTGTTAAAACCATCTTTGTTTTAAAGTGGTAAAAATGTCACGAACTGCTTATGGTGATTAACCAGTGCCCTGGAACACTGCGTATGCGTAGTACGGTCGATTTCGCGACCGATGTAAAGCAGACCGAAGATGACCTCCGTTTTGGAAAACCCTCGACGTCAATAACAGAAAAAAACGTTGAACAAGTTCGTGATGTCGTACTCAACAATCGCGGAATTACCATCAGGGCGAGGGCTAAGGAATTGGAGATATCGTATGGATCAGTTTTAACAATATTAACCGATATTTTGCGCGTCAGAAGATCGGTAGCGAAGTTCTTTGTTCCAAACATTTTGACTATCCAGCGAGTGAACACTCGTCGGAAAATGTCCAAACTGAACCTTCAGGTGGTAGCAGAAGGCCCTGAATTGCTTCGCAGAGTAACTACAGGAGGCGAGTCATGGGTGCATGGTTACAACATAAAGATCAAGATCCAATCCTCGCAGTGGTGCTTCTAAAGAGAGAGAGAGTCGATCAAATATATTCAGACAGAGCAGATATTGCACCAAAGTTGTTTTGACTGTTTTTTTCTAAATCAGATATCTAGAATTTTTCTGCCACGTGGTTCCACGGCAAATAAGAAATATCACCACGATTTTCTAAAAGCAATATGCGAGAACGCCCGGCGTCAGATGCCTGAACTCTGGCCAAACAGCTCTTGGATCCTCCATCGCGGTAACGCACCGACGCACACATCGTGATACTGATTTCGGATAATTTGATGAAAGATATGACGTATGTCTTTAAATTCACTTCTTCAATTCTAGAATATATAGGTTGTTAGTTTTGAATTGTTAGGTACTCGCTTTTATTCTGACCTGAAGTTCCGTGACTAAATCTCTAATCGTCATAGAATTGAGGAGCAGTGAGCCTCTGTACAAACGGGAACCACTCATGAGCATAATAAACCCTATCTATCTATCTATCTATCTAATAAAATGTCGATGTTTTGCTCCATAATCGTGCTAGTTCGTATGTAATTCCTGCCAGTGGCGGCGGCGTTCGACTCTCTCGCAGTTGTACCTGTTGAAGAAAGTGGATGTGGTCGGTTGGCGTGGCGTCTGCGCGGAGAATCTTCACCGCGACAGGCCCGAATGATGAGGCCGTGCCAGCGACGACCTGTCCGAACCAGCCGGTGCCTAACTCGCTTAGGTACTGCAGCTGGTGTCGGGGGAAGTTCGCCGATGGGTCGTCTGAAACGGCAGACAAAACAAAGCAAATACGAGGTCGTCATTAACATGCCATCGTCTGTGTAGTACAAATCGTCTACGTAATATGGGCATATATATATATATATATATATATATATATATATATATATATATATATATATATATATGTATATACAGACACGCTTTCAGTGGGTGTGAAAGCTCCATACTGTGCTGACTACAGCGGGCAATCAAGCATTTGTGTTTTAGGCGGCTGTAAAACGTATAATAACATAATACAAGGTGGCGGCGTTAAAAAGATCTATATATATATATATATATATATATATATATATATACATGCGTATAGCCCGGGAGTTAACCACAGCGAAGCCTTATCAGTTTCTCCATGCCACAACAAGTTTGTACGCCCATCGAGAAGGTCTTTCTCGGTCACGGCGGGCCATGAGGGATATGACGAGCGATTCGGCGGTCCGATTGGCGCTTCGGTCGTCACACCGAAATAATACTGCTGCAAGTTCTGTGCCTGCTGCTGATGCAGCTAGTGTTTCAGATATAATGGTAGAAGTGATGATGATGATGATGATGACGATAACAACAGCAGTAGCAGTACCAACAACATGTATGTAATTGGGTTTACGTGCTGCACATAACCCCCAACAATCTTTTTATGCTGGCTGCTGTGTGGCGTTGGCGTTGGTATGGTATCTGGCACGCGGCGGTTAGCGGCGGTAGCTGAACTAAGGCTGGTTGCTTGGCTAGTTAGCTGGCTGTGACGATTAGCTTCGGACCAGGTCATCATGAATGTCGTTCGTTTATCGTCGTTCTTCGATGAGGCGGCGCATCATGAGGTTGCCGACGCCGACAACTTCGATATCGTCTTCAGCGTCGAGTCGACGACTCAAGCAAGCAACCAAGCAACAATAAAAACAACAACAACAACGACAACAACGACGACGACAACAACAACAACAACAACAACAACAACAACAACAACAACAACAACATATGATTCATCGCATGGTGCTGCTGCTGCGATGGCTTCTGCTGTTGCTGCCGCTACACACACGAATAGATTTGGATAGATTTGCCAGGCCGTATCGGCCGTTGGCAGCTATGCGGCTAACGCCATTGTCTCGGTGATGGACGATGCCATAGCTCTAGACAGACTTCAGCGGGAGGCATCCGGGGGGCGAGCTGGTGGAAGCGCTTTGAACCTTGCACTGACAACTGCTACAGCACTACCATCAGCACCACAGCAGCAGCAGCAACAGCAGCAGCAGATGTGACGCATTGCACCATTGCGAAATCGCGATACCGAAACGCCCTCTCTGTTCGCTCGCACGGCCGGCCGTCTCGGCTCGCTTAATTGATCGAGAATGAAAATCTGTTATGTCTGATGTTTCTTCCATTTCTTCTTCCTTTCTTCTTCATCGCGATGCGGCGACGTGTCGCCGTTAAACGTTAAAACGCCGCAACACATAGCTGCAGAAGCACTCGGCGAGCGAAAGGCACTGTTGCTTCATACATTACATGTAGTAATGAGCGATCCATTCTATGTTATTTTGCAGACTACTTGGCTCATGGCTTTGAGCTTAAGGCGCGTGTCTGAGAGGCAGAAAAAAAAACGCGTCTTTCATTGTGGTTATCCGTCCCGCAAATTGCATACTTCTTGACGATCTAAAATGTTGGCATTTTTTTCCATAATTGTGATTTTGGACGATAGACAGCTTATCTAGCAGCATGTCTTGTATCAAATTTCAAGCCCTACATACAGCCCCTGTAGTTTCTTCGTAGTAAACGTCGCTGACGCGCTCTTCGGAAAACTTAGCACTTTTTTAATAGAAAATAATTTTCAGCGATCTAAATTACTTTGGTCGCTAAGTATTAATTATGGCGCAAAATATGGCACAAGGGGACAATATCTCACTATGTATATAATGAACTGTATTGTAATTATGTACCATCTTGAAATGGAATGTTATTGCGAAGTAAACAATATATAAATATCTCACTATAGGGAGGAATTTCGTTTAAAATTATAAGTTGCGACTTTCACATCTATGCCATCGAACTCTCTCAGTAAAAATACTGTCATTGTTGTTGTTTTTTTTGCCATTTTGACTAAAGCATAGTCGCGGAGTTAAAATCACAACGAGTCGTAAAAGTTATTAACACGATCTAGGCATTGTGTCGCTTATTTTAAGTTGGTGGTCTTCGGCCGCATAAGCTCAAGTGTCTACTTAAGCGATGAGCTTTACTCTTTCTAGTGTTGATTGTCAACTTATTGTTCCGGCACCATGTTGCTCGGATCTGTTTAGCTAGAACTGCAGGTGGTTTCGTAATACTAGGTGAGCTTTAGCTTATCTAGTATTACGAAACGGGCTGCGTAGAAGGCATGGAGACATTTACACCACGGAGTACCTCAGCCGACTCTGCTACAGAAAAACGGCTTCATAGTATGCAGTCGCATGCTGTTTGAATGCCCATAAACGTCCCCTATCTATTCGGTTGAGGGTTGCTAACATGGCGTACACTGAATTCTACCCCGCTCTAGGTAAAGCGGGCTACTCTAAAGTATAAACTCCTGCTGCTCTTGGGAAATGTTGTGCTTTGTCCTTTCGCATAACTGTTTTATAATATGTGATGCGAGTCTAGTAGTTACGCGAATTCATGCGCTCCCCCTTCGTTTCAGGGGAACGCTTCTCATCAAAGAAACCAGACAGCTTTTTTTCCATTTGTCAGGAATGTTTTCTTTCTTCTTTCATAAGTGTTTGTTAAATTTGAGGCTAAAATGCTTCTATTTGACCTAAGGTGCTTGTTTACTATGTAAGATCCGGTCCATCCTGTCACTTTTACGGGCTTTACTTTTTTTAAATTGTCAAGTTGTGTGAACCCTACAAGGTCGTTGAGCATGTTTCTATTTAGTATGGGCGTGCGTTTACAAAGCAACGTTTGAAAATGGACTACTCATTTAACTTTGTTAATTAACGGGTTCTGGATGATAGGCCTTTTTAGTAGATGTGCCCAAGACCACGTGGCTATCCGTGACAAGCATTTGACGTTGAGTCTTCTCATATGCTTAGTTTTTCTCTCGTTCTTTGTTTTTAAAATGTCTTCTTATGTTTACTAATTGTTCAAATTTAATCCATGGTTGTTCCGTCAGTCTATTTTAATGCGTTTCATGCTGTCAGATTCGCTC
The DNA here is from genome assembly GCA_003439945.1 of Dermanyssus gallinae. NCBI lineage: Eukaryota > Metazoa > Arthropoda > Arachnida > Mesostigmata > Dermanyssidae > Dermanyssus > Dermanyssus gallinae. Next base: position 79,033 of record QVRM01005861.1, on the reverse strand, counting down.
CAGTACCACGGTTTACGCGTTCGTCTCTTTGTCTTTCTCCAAGCTGCAGCAAGGTGATCAGCAAGTTGAGCAGCGTCTCTATGGTTTTAATATTTTCTGTTTTGCACAAGCTTAATAGAAAACAAGCTGTTCTCTATAAACTGATTTGATTGATTTTAGATTGCGGGTGATGGTTCGTGGTTTTGACTGTGTGTTCTTTTTTTAGACACCAATGTCACCGCAAGGTGTAGGCTCCTCTTCAACCAATGTGATATTATGCCGCTTCCAATATTTGTATATATAATTTTAAACAAAAAAAAATATATATATACATATATATGAATATATATATATATATATATATATATATATATATAAATCAAGCATTCGATCGACCGTTCGATGTCTAAAAGCACGCAAATGTTTTATACACCACCATATTTGTGGTGGCAAGCGAAGTGTTAGATGTGCATTCACCGAGAATACTGACAGTCATCGCGCGTACGCCCTATCAATAAACAGCTTTCGGCGGCAGTCCTGCATTTACCGAGAAAACGCCACGTATGCCCACAATCTAATACAGTTTGAGTTGTCAATCCATACGATATCATTATATATATATTATTATTATTATTATTATTATTATTATTATTATTATTATTATTATTATTATTATTATAACAATAAAATCGTCATCATCACAGATATCCGTCGTGACTGTGACGTGGATCAATTCGTGCTCGCTCGACACCTAGTTACATTGCACGCCCCTGACGCCATCGATTGCCTATCGTATAGTGCGGTATCGCTGCGTCGGCCTTTTGCCCATTCGCTGTTTGCCTGAACGAACTTTATGATCACGCAATTGCTAGCATTTCTCGGTTAGCTGTGTTGCCAGTCAGCTGGCACTTAGCGTATTGTTTAAAATGGAGCAAAATCAAACAACGTTTTAATTTTGATCGAGATATGGTATCGTTGTTGTGCTATCATTGTGTGGGTTGATTGCTGCGGTTGTTGTTGTTGTTGTTGTTGCTGTAGCTGTCGTGATGTGCTGTTGTCGTCGCTTCTTGCTCGCTAACTTATGCTTCTGTTATCCCTGATTTTTCTTCTTCTTCTTCACCTTCTTCTTCCGTTTTGACGGTCGACATTCATTAGCGGTCTCGAACAGTTCGAGGTTCAAAGCCTCGAACAATTGTCAACTGCGCACAGTGTTCTCACGGGGCAGGCTATGACTCATAAGTGCAGTTCCTGCTCGACGCCGCACGTAAAGAGATGAGCCGGTAGAGTGTGGTTAATAAAAGCGGGCCATATGGCAAAGACTAATTCTTACCTCTCTCTGTATCTCTGCCTCCCTATTTTTATCCAGATTCCCCGTATCTCTCTTTTTCTATGATGATGATGATGATGATGATGTTCGATGACGGGCAATATACAACAACAACAACAACAACAACAAAACAACAACAAAAACAACAACAACAACAACAACAACAACAGCAACAACAGCATCGACATTGGTAACGCTATTAATGCTGCTACTCCTGCTCTCGTTGTTGTTGCTGTTGTTGTTGTTTTTGTTGTTGTTGTTGCTGTCGCCACTGCATTTGCGGTGAAGTGCGATTCCGGCATCCAGCCAAGCGATAATACCAGCAGCCTTACAATGAAATGATCCACTTGTGGCGTCGGCGTTCAAATTAAATGCATACATCTGCGCATTCATTGGTAATGCCGAACGCGTTATTGTTGTTGTTGTTGCTGTTGTTGTTGTTACTGCTGTTGCTCCTGCTATTTTATTATTGTTGCTGCTGCTGCTGCTGCTGTTGCTGTGGCTGTTCTGTGGGTCCGAGTGCGCACATATAAATAGCACAGCTCAGCAGATGCCTTATCCCGGCGGTCTGCACAAGCGAGAGTAGACAACGACGTGTTCACCGTACTCTCTTCGCTGCTTCTTTGCTTTGTGCCTTTAGCCACTTCTACTGCTGTTCCTTGGCATCAATTTGGCTTGGTTCTTTTTTGTGGGGTTAGTCACGCAAAATCCCGTCATCACGCTTGATCATTGGTATTATTATTATTATCATCATCATCATCATTATCATCGCCCCGACCTGCCCCCACCACAGTCATCAGAATCACCAGCATCATCATCATCATCAAACCACACATAGACAGACGACGCCCGTTCATCCGTTCACCACACGTCGCCATTTGTGGCTGGTGGCCAAGCAGATGGTACACGTGTGCGATGTCCCCCCCCCCCCCGTTAGCGATGTCCACCATGTTTAGCAGTGAACGCGTGACCGCTCCGACGGAAAGAACAACCGCCTTGCTTACTTAGGCACACAACACGCCATTGTCCCGCCGCCGCCGCCGCACATATCGACAACAAAGCCCGTTGCCTATGTTGCTCTGCCAGTATCGCTTCTAGGGCCATAGTACACGGGTCGGAACAAAAACATATATATATATATATATAAAGCGTGTAAAAAATTCGTATATATATATACATACATACATACATATGCACGGTAAAATAGACTATTACCGTAAAATCAATTCGACTTGCGCGCACTGTACGGCCGCCGCTGGGACAATCATCCGCTTGCCTTCGTTCGTGGCAAGATGTCTTTTTTTTTTGGTCAATCACACTAGTCAACAAAGCGCAAATCCGACATTCAAATAACGGCGATGCAGGCTCACGAACGCACGCTTACAAATCCATATACGCTCTATACATCGGCGCGCACAGACGCGCAGATGTATAATAGAGCGACCGTCCGTCCGTCCGACCGACCCACACACCGGTGGACCGGTGTCCAAAGTCAGACGAGAAAAGAACAGACATACAGACATACATAACGTCAACCCATAAGCAGGCGGTCGATCGGGCGGGCGGGACACCTGTTTTGGTTCGAATGTTCGTATGTCCCGTTGCGGTACAAGTACAAGCCGTCTCCCTAAATCCCGAACGGCAAAAGCTGGTCAAACACCGCCGCCGATGGCCACTCTTCTGCGCGATGAGCTGGCGACGCTCAACCGCGCGGCAAACAACAACAGCAACAGCAAGAACATCGTCGCCGAGAGCCTCGCCAACACGCCGAAGAGATCTAATGCGCAAACGCATCATAACGTGCGGCTATGATTGCCGGCGGCGCGACTTGGTGGTGCTAGCCTGGTGTCAATAACGACAGACGAAGCTGGAGAAGTTGCAAAGACTTCTTCGCACCACCAACTGTTGTTTCTTCTACCTGTGAACCCCCCCCCCCCCCCCGCCTCCCAAAACACACCTGACACCCGATTAAGGCACCTGACAATTGCCCCATATATATATATATATATATATATATATATATATATATATATATATATATGTGTGTGTTCAGCAACCAGCAGTCGCTCAACGATGCGCTAAAGCAGGTGCAAGCTAGAAGACAAAACGGTAAAAAAATCGGTCGGTAGACGATTTGCGGCGAATCAAAACACATTCGAGTAGTCGACTGTGAAGTCGTAACTAATGGGTTACTATATTATGCATCGTATGACATCGCTGACTTAGTGGCTTAGTGGCACTTGCAGGCTCCACATGTTGAGAGCGTGCTGTTAAGATGACCTTACTAAAAGGGCGGCTAGGCTTCCGATTACAAAAAAACAAAGGTAGATCATTGTAACGCTTGATGTAATATGCCTGATGCTAACGTGTAAAAATCCTAGGAAAAACTCATATATTTTTCCCTCTCTGTCTTTCCGATTCTGAGAATAGTACGATCATGAAGATGAGATATCAGTATATTTTTACCCATCATCCTATGTAGCTCAGCCGAATGAAACACGTCTTGGGCAGCAGCGGCAGCATCAGCAGCTACATCAATACGATCAAGAATAGGAGCCAAGATCGCTGTAAACGTCACCTCGAAATAACGCTGCTGGCGAGAAATGTACGTGAGCGAACCCTAAAATATGTCTCTTAGATAAGATATTAAGTGTTTTGTTTGTGTTTCTTTTTTTCTGTTCGGTGACGATAAACATCTGCTGTTGTTGATAAAAAATAAGCAAATGAAAACAACAAACAAGACAGCAAAGAGCGCTTTCTGGAAACTTCAGAGAAAACCGAATCGCCCGCTCAAAAGAGATACATGAAGTGAATATCCTTCACCGTACTTCGTTTTAACGCGTGAGAAAGAGAGAGAGGATCCCCACGGAATTTGTGCGCCAGTCAGTCTTCTGTCGTAGCGTAGTTGGGTAGGTTATGTGTGCGTTCGTATGCGTGTACGCCTAATCTATCGGGGAAAAAAAACACGAGACGAAGCACTAGGTAGCCGAATACGAAGTAGGAAACAGTAAGAAATTCCCTCCCGGGACCATTGGTCGGGACCCAGTCGAATGTCCCGGCGCGATCATTAGTTCGATGTGTGAGCGGGGGAAGGAGGTTTCGCTCAGTTTCCTTCGACGTTTAGTTCGCTTCGACTTGTTTTGGGCGGAGCGCGGTCGTCGTCGTCGTCGCCGCCGCTGCCGCTCCCGCCGCCGTTATCAACGCCGTATTCATGGCATTCGCCTGTCGCCACATTACGCCGCGCTCCACTAAGCCCGGCGAGCGTACCTAACGAGAGCGCCCATTTGTAGCCGCAGCTACAAATAACGGCGCAAACTAACTAACGCCCCGACTTCCGGGCAACAACTTACGGTACTCGATAAGACAAGAAGACGTGTTTACACAATCTGACATATATATATATATATCTACATATATATATATATATATATTATATATATATCTATATCATATATTATATATATATAATATATATAATATATAATAAATAATATAGAAATATATAGATAGATTATATATATATATACTATATATTATATATATATATATAATATACATATATATATATATATATATTGAGTATATATATATATTACATATATTATATTTATATATATATATATATAATATTATATACATAATATACGCATATTTAATATTTAAACTTGATACATGCATACCTATAAACATATATGAAGGCGTGCATATTTCGATAGTAACGTGAACTGAGCATTTACGCTGTATTGATTTAAATGTTTTGATTCAATCATGCGGTGGAATCGCACAAGTAACAAACACTACCGCTGCATTGGGAACAACATGTGCACGCACAAAAAGAACAACAAGAATAATGGTTAAGCGGCAACCACGTGAACGACAACAACAACAACAACAACAGCAAATGACCACAATAACAGAATTAACTAGCGGCGTCATCAACGACGCTAGTATCAACAACAGGCAGATTTTTTGTATTAATTAGTGTTACCGTTTATTTATTGTGACTATTTTCCAACTAAACCGAAAGTTAGGTACAGACATGCACTACAGTTTCATCGTTCACATTTACAGATTTACAGATTACAGCCAAAGACTGAGTCTTATGCCATCATCTGTGCGTTTCGTCAATTTAATTCATCTATGCGTCTCGCAATAGCCTGCAGGAGAAGCTTATCAGTTTCAGGAGCTGATGTGTCTAGGACAACTAGTACAGGGCACTACAACAACGGCTACTTGAGATGCCGAGTTACTTAACAAATGTACTGTTCGTTTTTCTCAGTCCACGTGTTCTGCGACTCGCCCAGTCTCAACTAGACTGTAGCGGTGTGACCGCACATAAGACTAATACGTATAAAAAACTAAGCATTTACCGTGCGAACATAAGGGAGTGGTCACCTGATCAAGTCGTCACATTTCAACGCTTTGTGTTATTACGCTTTGCTCGTCACCGCGTAGCACGGATCATAAACCTTTTGCCGCTATATTAACTGGCTTACCGAGGGTGGCGCGTCACCTCGATACGAAACGCTAAAAGAACTTCGTAAGCTCGACACGAAGCCGGATAGGCGGGGGCAAAACAAGGCTAGCCATCGTGAATCTCCCTATTGAACGCGAATAACGACTTAAATTACTACCGAAAATCTCGATAGTTCTGTCAAACCATTGATCGAACTTGAAGGTTCTACCAAGGCAAAACCGCCTTGGAGGTTCTACCGAGGCAGAACCGCCTACAAGTTTTGGGAGGTGAACGGGGTCCCGCAGTCAAGGGACGTAGGCTGGCAGTCACCAGCTGTTCGGGTCATAGTGAGAGTGCAAACCATAAGAGGTATGGTAAAAGAGAGTAGCTACTCCTTTGATAAAGTGACCGTTTCCGAAAAAGTGCCTTAAATGAAACTCAGATCATTTGAGATGAGATCATAATCTCGGCAGTACGTGGTAACGAATATTCCTTATCTCACAAATTTGCATACATCAATCTCGGACCGAGTTGAGCGTGATGTCTCGGACCTAGTTTAGCGCGGGGAGCTTACTAGCTAAAAATAGAGTGGTCTACCCAACTGCATTTAGCTGCAACTATGGTTTAATCGAGAACGTGCTCTACTAATTGGAAAATATTCGACTATTTTTGTCTAGCAAGGTTAATGACAAACAATGTGAGAAGTAATGTGCTCGAGTCACGCCGATACTCAAAGGAAAAGCGTCTACGCTTCAAGAGTTCGTTCAGATGTCCTGGCGTATTGCATACGTAATAGTGAACAGACCAAGTCTGTAGACATTGGCGTAAGTCAAGGCGTTTTTTTGTGTTAACTATGCCCATTGGAGTCGCATAATCGCTCAGTTAGCTGTTTGTTATCGGATTATGGCGTGGCTCCGTTACAATCCCATGATAAGAGGGAGGCTGCACAAGGAGGGCCGTGTTAGGAGATGCAGCGGATCTCGTGGCGGGCTTACCACTGCAGTAATCGAAGCTGCGAGCAAAAGAAGAAGGTCGTGAGGAGCTGCGTCTGTTGTCGTCTATCTGGCTCGAACGGTGTCATCAGTGAGGCGGAATACTCAAGTGGCGCACCGCATCATTTATGTACGAGCCGACAGTTCGTCTTAAGGGCAGAAAGTTTGCGAGGCTATTCGAAGACCAACCTCATCACCATCATCATTCGTTCGAAACAGAGTCTCTCGGTCTGAAAAAAACTGCCGTTGATCGGTAAAGTGCATTTAAATTTATTGTGGAACTACGGCGACGATTTTATATATATATATATATATATATATATATATATATATGAAGTTTGTAGCCAAGACAGACTAGGAAAGATGGCCAGCGAATCGAAACACGATTAGCATTGGTCGTGAGCTTCGCACTGGCACGAGACATAACTGACATTATTTACAAAAAATACACTAATATTTTCTGGAATTAGACCTTGAAAAGAAGAATTAAGTCTGGCCGCTCGCAAGAATACGTGTTGTACAGTAACTTTCCAACTAACAACCAAAATGTTGTTGAGGTACAAGGAAAGCATCCCTAGACAGAGGCAGCTATCATCACAATGAATTTCGACTTAGTGCTCCAAGTATGATGCCTGGCTAAAAAAATGGTATCGTTGCTCGATGACGCTGTGCTCTGAAATTAGGTTCGTGTTGCTAATATGGCTAGTTTTTTTTCTAGTCTACGTCGAGTCGAGACCAGGAACGTTTTTGCCCGGACACGTGCCCACAGTGCCCTGAGTGAAATTAGCACTGTCGGTGTATATGTACTATGTGAACCGAGGAGGGGGGGGGTCATTCGGAGCAATGGAGGGGAGTTCTAGTTCCATTCCCTCTTCTGTTCCAGTCAGTAGCCGTGCACCCACGTATATCATGTCTGTTGCAGGCATGAGCACCTCAAGGGGTGGTGGCGTGTCGACTGGTGCTTATGTCTGACACCACTTGTTCTTTTTCTTCGTCTTCTCTTTGTGCTACTTCTGTTGTTGTTACCCCCCGCCCGCCTGCCTCTGCTTCTGCAACTACTGGTGCTACAATCGCTAAGCGATGTGTTCCAGGTAGTAGTAACCTGAAGAGCAAGAACATCGATCTATCTGCATAGTTTCAGACGCCAGACAAGAAGGAAGAAGAAAAATGGGAGCACCAAGTAAAAGGCGAACAGGAACAGGCGAACGACGACAATCGGATGTCCCTTCTTGATATTCCTCACCCTTTTCTCTATCCTCTCCTCTGCTCTTATATCTCTCTCGTTTGCACTCCCCGTCTCTCTATATCTTCCTCGTCCTTGTTTTCCTCTGTTCCTCTTGTCGTCTTGCCTCTGTTCCTCTGTATACATATCACCAAACATCAGATAGATAGTTAGATAGATAGATAGATATGCGCATACGTCTCTCCTCCATACAAGCATTACTCTCCCGCACCCATTCTTCTCAGAGTTACGCATGGTGTCGACAACAAGCTGCGTCATTTACTATTTACTATTGACACATCACCGGCCTCAGCATAATAGTGGCGCCATGATCGACGCCATCGTCGACTTCGACATTGTTGTTGTTGCTGCTGCTGTTGCTGTTGTTGCTGCTGTTGCTGTTGTTGCTGTTGTCCTGTTGGATGCTTCCAGGGGGTCGCTAACAACAACCATGCACATACGAGCGTATAGCCTACAAGCACAAGCTGCTCTTGATTCATCGCCTCCTCTCTGTGATCGGGCGGCAAAAGTTTACGAGACAACGGGGTCATCGCGCGCAACCTCTACTGTTATTGCTGTCACTGTTGTTACTCGTAGGCGGCTGTCGTCTCTACTCGCCACGTTACGGCCTTGTGACCGAGACCAAGCAGCCCGATATGCACAGCCTGCATGTACATACGTGCATAGGGCACACATACGAAGGCCAAGAGACGACACCAACAGGGACAGCCTGCCTGCCTGCACGAGTTGAGCATGCATGGGTATTCGTGCATATAGTATGCTGCAAGGTTTGCGAAAAATACCAGAAGGACCAGTCGCAGTTTTGTTGGCAACGCGTATGCAAGTATCGAGTGAAAGGAGAACATGGCTAACCTATGCGTGTACGTACATACGCTTGTACGTAGGGGCCTAGGCGTCTGCTTCCTGCTTGAGGAGAACAGCTGAGACATACCCTCCTTGCCAATTTTCCAATGCCCAGCGCCAGCCGCGCCGCCACCAACTAGGTACTCGATGATTTTCGGCCATCTTTGATCGTAAACGACGCGATGCAGCTTACTACTTTACTTACCTTCCCCCCCAACTACACTAAGACGAGTCGAAAAGCGGGCCGTCTGGTTAATATGCTTGCTCGGCCTAGCCCGAAAGTCCTTGTCGACGCGCCTTTTTTACTTACTTGTCCTCGTCCACGTCACACACTTAGCTGTCCTATTAGAGCTTGTTTGTGCGTGTGCTTTCACAAACTTAGCGGTCGGCAACTTGTAGTTCTTCTAGCAGCGCTGTGTGGCTGGTTGAGGAGTCTATAACTGTTGCTGCTGCTTGTGCTGTTTCAGTCCCTTCCCTACTAGAATGGGGAGCTGTCGTCTTGTACGTAACCCCCTCCGTCATATGGCCTCCTGATCTAATAGCTACTTTATTCGTAATGATAGCCGATAGCGAACTAGTTTGTTGTGGCCCCTCTCGTTTCTATTACTGAACAGTGTTCGGACGCCGTATGCTGGAAACCCCTTTGCTCCCTACTTTACTCTATCTATCCCACTCTCTCGCTCCCCCCATCTCTCTCTTTTCTTTAACCTTCTTCTCTCAGTGATCGAAAGTGACACTTCCCATTGGTGGGAAACGACCTCGTCGTACGTTTCGGCGTTTTACTATAATCTAAAATTACTCTTATATTGTCGATTTGTCTATTTTGCGATCAAGATGGCTTAGTGGCAAAGTCTTTGCCTTGCATTCAGGAGTCTGGGTTCGAGACCCAGGCCGGCCACTCTTAAATTGGTTTGCATGGTTTCCAATTTAGACAAGGTAAATGCCGGAGTAAATAAAAAAATAGCCATGACATGAAAAAAACCGAACACGGGCATTAGCCGTGCGGAAAATCTAAAAAAATGTATATATATATATCTCACGAGAGAGCAGAAGAGCACAAGTACGAACATTTCTGTATTCAAGCCGGAGAACAATACTGGTAAAACGATTACTACTGTGCATTGCTCAGCAAGATGCCACTAGACAAGGCCTATTGTCGAGAAACTCGGTCCGACCAGCGACTAAAATGATGGCACAACCATTGGTGGGCTTCGACGTAGTGTCTAGGCAAGGAAGCCTTCCAAGGTGATGTCTGACCTCGTTGTCGGCGAGACACGAACCAGATGCAAAGGTGGAGTCGATTGCGACCTTCAAGGTGCCACAGCTAGATACATACGAGAGTCATGCCCGGCAAAGCAAGGTGGGTCAGCAGAAGTGGTGCTGTACGCCTGAAACATATTGTTGCGACCCATCTGCTTTTCAGATGTATATATCTATATATATATATATATATATATATATATATATATATGTAGTTATTTAGCTAAACACCAAGTCACTGCACCATATAGAGTCCCGTAACTATTATATATTTTGAAAAAATTACTAGTGTGATTGAAGTGACCCTTGAGTCCTTGCGACCTTACGAAGTAACACCACTAACTATCTGCTCCAAGTATTTCGTCGTTATTCAGTCGCATATCAAGCTGCGCAACGACAGCTAACCAACTATTAATCTTGTTAAACAATGTTAATTAACTTCCTGAGCTGTAAATAGAATCTCTTTGGAATAACTCCTCTAAAGGATACGCAATACGTAGACGCATTTCTTCGGTTTCTTACATCGGCATCCAGTAAAAAGCAAGCAGAAAGAGAGAGAGAGAGAGAGATACATTGATAGATCGATATGAAAATGAATTAGGAGAGAGAGAGAGAGAGAGAGAGAGAGAGGGAAAAACCAAGGCAACCATACGCCATCTCTTGCAGCTGCAGCTGCTGTTGTTGTTGCTGCTGCCGCCGCATCTGCTGTTTTCGTTTCCTTTTAGATAGGCTGCGTATCTTTGTGCATGTGGATTTGTGTATCCGACCCGCCGGTGTTGCCCTCGCTGCACGAACAGGCTGCATTCTGTCTTCTGTTCTTTACACGTTGTGCTTGTCTGCTGTGCTCTGCTCCGTTCTAGTCTGTTTCCTCTTCTGTCTTGATCTTGGTCAGGAAGCCAGGAACTCATCATTGCCTCATTGTTCATTCGCTCAGATCCTTCATTAGTGGTTGCGGCAGCGGCGACGTCGATAACAACAGCAGCAGCAGCAGCAACAACAACAACAACAGTGACCATAACCCGCCGGCTCAGGCGACGGTGGCGCCAGTGTTTTCCAGACTTTTCCCTAGACTAGCGAGGACAACCGTTGTCGCCGATTCATTCATTACCTTCTTCCACGAACCCGTATGCATAACGGAGCGCCGAAACAGGCGGCGTGCTTGGTCGCTGCTAACACGGCTGGCTACCTCTGCTGCGATCTTCTGCTACTGCGCGTGGCGCCTGGTAGCATAGAGAGCCGTCAGTGGTAACAAGTGATGGTGGTTGCATGCATGTATGCTGCCGTGTATATGATTGTACCACTGAATTTGCTCCCATTCTACTGCGCCTAAGTAGGAAGCCGCTGAAATTGGCCAAAAGTCAGTTGTCACGCTGTTCCCACATCTACTAGATGTGGGAGGATTATCCTAAGATAGATGAGTAATTGTTCAAGCCGATTGTGCCCTTGATTTTAGAGGCCATCCTGGCGCTGCGCCAGCTTTTCCTTTAACCAGCTGACTTTGGTGGCAAATGCAAATTGGACGAATCACTGTTCCATAGGTTCCACGTTTCAGTTATAGTATTAGAAAAACGCGTGCAGGAAAACGCCGAGGAAAAACGCCACCACGATCATTGCGTAACACATTCAGAGGGCAAACAGATTTGTACTAAGCAAACCGTATCTTAAGTTGATTTATCTCAATCTCCTTTCATTTATTGCTCATACCTTATCTACAGTTACTCTTACGTGGCTCATAGTTCTATCTACAACTTGAGTCGTACGCTCAATGCAGAGCTTATTTTGACAGTAAACCTGGTAGTTGTTGCTTGGCCTGCTGATTTATCGAGTTATAACAATGTAAACATTATTCACAAGCTATATCAAATGCATAACGAATGCCGCCTGTCGTATGTCTCGGTTGCGACTCGTGTCCAGCGCACACTGCACGATGATTTAGCCCTGATAAAATTCGGGCAGCTACCTAGTATATATCTATATATAGTTGCAAAAGGATGACCAAAATGGCAGACCGGCCGCCTAATGGCTTGGCAGTGAGACCAACATCAATCGCTGGTCCTGTGACCCGGGCATGGCCCGTAGACCTTGGGAACCTTGATAGCGAACACGCCAAAATACCTACCGTAATTCCCATAGTCATTTAGAAAAACTGTCACAAAAGGAAGAACGAGGGAGAGAGATAGGCATATAAGAAGAAGAGAGAGAGGTAGTAAAGGAAATTGAAAAAAGCAATGAACATCCTGCTATTTGCATAATGATTTGCACATGAAATTGCTTTTGTTAGGTGGGTCCCTACTAACTAGCATTTGCTAACTTCAGAAGATGAAGATTGCAAGAACCTGAGGGAAGGAGCAAGAGCAGCAAAATATGATATTTTTTTTCTCTCAAAGGGAATGAGAGCCGCAGGCAAGCAAAACTGTGGAGGCGCGGTCACACGCACACTGACACAGTGGAAAAGCGGCCCTTGCGCGTCCCGGCCATATGACAATGGGGCAAAAGTACGATGCACTCGGAGGCAGCACATGCCTTCGGACAATTTCGGACACTGTCTCCGAGCGCACAGAACACGACATGAACGTAGTTTGCGAGCTGCCCAAGAAGGCCACTTCTTCTGCCGTCGGCTGCGTTTCTTTTTGTGTGTTTGCAAATGTTACGCGTAAACTGCAAACAGTAATGACAAGACAAACTACTGTTGAAAGCAAGAGAAAACAAGAGATGAGTAGAGAGACAGAGAGACTAGAAGAAATGTGCAGTAAACAGAATATTGGCCAGAATAATCACTAGCTAACTGCGGTCGTGAAGCCGGGGTACGCTCAGAAAGTGGACATTTCCCTCTCAGGCAGGAAGTGTGGTTCTTTCTAGTTGAGAGGAGTTCTTATCATCATCATCATCAGCAGCATTATTATAATCACCATCTAGTATTACCGAATGGGCTTGTCTGCAACTGTATATCCGTATACGGCAATCGTTAGCGTTGCATGAACGGCCTGGTAATCCCAGACAGTAAGCGATCAAAATTGCCTGCAATAAACACAGCACCATCCCTAACCTATTGTGCTCCCCGCGCAACGGGCTAACGTCTTTCGTATACAGCCATGCAGAGCCATTCCTCGATGAGTACGAACATATGCGATACGCTTCTACTTCGTGCAGAGCAGCAATGCGAAAATTTACCCGCATATATATCAACTACTAAATGTTTAGGCCTCATATTACACGATGGTTTAAGTTGGCGCGCGCATATTGATCATATAACACCCAAATGTTATGCAGTTATATCGGCCTTGCGACGTTTGCGACGGGTGGGAGTTCCGTTGGATGGACTGATATTGATCTACAAAACGCTGTTTGTGCCGGTACTCACTTACGGCATTCTCTTGTGGGGAAGTGGTTATAATCACGTTCTGCATCGGGCTCAGGTCATGCAGAACGATGCACTGAGGGCTATATTTGGGATGAGACGTAGCCAATCTGTTAGATATATATATTGTGATTATAAGATCCTATCCATCGATTCGCTGTATCGTCTTCAAGTAGGTACTTTCGGCTTCAAGATCAGTCGTAGTTTAGTACCTGTTGAGGTTGCCTTCCCTCTAGTCCCTCAGCGGCGGAAAACCTCGCGACGGGCCACCACTTTTGTGATACCTCGGGTACAGAAAAGATCTAGTACCCAATCTCTTGTATATAGACTGCCCGTCGTATGGGAGAGTATCCCGCATGAAATCCGTCACTCGAAGTCCCTGACCTGCTTTACCCGAGACGTCAAAATATGGCTTTTAAATAGGAATAAATGACGGAGAAAGGGAATCTACTGAGAGCGATGATCTAATTTCTTAGTTTTCACCTGTCATTTCGAGTTATAATGTTTATGAAGTTATAACTCAGTGTGCTCCTTTGCCTTGTATGTCAGTATCGCCAATAATATGGTATAGGTATTATCTGCTGCTTTATCTTCTTCTTTTTCTTCTTTTATTCCCAAACCCTTGTACCACTTTTCATAACGAGAACTTAAGCATGTGAATGTATGCAGTTCCGTAAATAAACCACGTCTGAATTGAATTGAATTGAAATATATGCACAAAGACACATACATGCAAACAAGGTCACACTAGCCAACATGTTTTTTTATGTGATACGTTATGTATCGACGGCACCAAACCCTTCAAATATACAGTTTCCTATGCAAATAGTGTTCATTTCTCCTTGTCCCGTAACAGGTGCGGTTAGGGATACGAAGAACTGCGCTCGTTGTGACCCATATACATTTTTTTAAAGTTTGTACACGCAAAAATTCCTGTAAATACAAGATTACAAACACACATATATATATATATATATATATATATATATATATATATATATATATATATATATATATGTTATCTTGTATTTACTATTAGCATATTGGAGTGAACAATTGTCTCCGCGTAAAACGAACTTGTTATATTATGTTATAAAATAAATGTATATCATGAAGAGGTTACGCCTATAACCTACAACAGAACTGGGGAACGCCTTACATAGTTTAGACGCTTTCAAAGTTAGGATTATTATTCCAGATATGCTGTATGGAAAACACGCGGAAAGCTCGCAGACGCATAGCTTAGACTTAGTGCGTTGTCAATGGCAATTTTACAATACGTATGCTGACAGTAGGTTCTACGCATCAGCCGTGCGTACGCGGAAGGGGAACACAAAAAACAAAAGAACGTGCACTCTTTGTCTTCACTCAGCACAACAAGCTGTCGAGTAGTTAAGTAGGCCTGGATATACTCACCTGGACATCGCTGCTTTTAAATCGAAAACATAAATCAGCCCTCTCAAGCACTCTCTCCGCTAGCAAACACGTCCCAAAATCGTGCGGTGTGATCAACATTGACGGAATTTTACTTCATATGAGATTATACACGTGCACGACCATAAGCAAAAATCTAAAACACTTTTACCTTAATCGTTTCTAGTCCGCATTTTTCTAAGCTATCCACCGCAGCAGCAGCACTTGCTATCGGTCGAGCAGCGGCCGAACAGGGCAAAACCATTCAAGGCAACGCGTCTTGAAATTGATAATGAACACCCAACCCAGGCTGATCGTAGTCAATATCGATACACAAAAGAAGACACACCCGAATCGAAGTAACATCCGGTAACGTATGGTTTAAATAGCTAAGACCAGCGCACCCTCACTCATTGTGCACTTCGTATAAAATCTAGTCCCATGTGGGACTAGATGTGGGACTAGAACACAGCGCCTACGAAATCCACTGTACGGCGGAACCGTTGCTTTGGCCCGAGTACGACCTGAGCGACGACGACAAGAACAACAACAACAACAACAACAAAAACACCAACAAACTAACGAAGTATCTAACCTTCCTTGGCGTTGATTGCGGTTTTTTAGTCACTGCTCGCGGCGACGCCGATAGGCGATCGCCTCTTTGCATATATCGCTCCTAATAATCGCCCTGCTTTTGTCGGGCGCTTTCTTCGGTGCTTAAGCTATTCATTCATCTACCACCCTCTGAGCTCAGTTTCAACCGTCCGCTTTGTCTCGTTTAGTGTACGGTACTGCGCTGTAAGCCAGAGCTACGAGCCGCCAGATTCCGGCTGTAGAATCACGCCTCCTCATTTTGGCCCCCCACACAATCTGCCTGATATCAATCACGTGTAATCCGTGTGCGTGCTCGCGCACGGCAGGAAAGCGGCCGGCAAAGCCAGATAGTTCTATTCTCTCGTCTCAAAAACTCTTCTCTAGCTAGCTACAGGAGGCCAATACATCTAGTCTGTTTGTCGTCGTTTCGTTTTTCTATTCCTTTCAACTTTCTTGGTTTGGCCTCGCCTAAATTGGCCGCAGTGAAATTAAGCCGGGAACCGACAAACCGTGCGCTCGCGCCGTCCAGAGAAGGAAAGTAAGACCTTCCGTATTTAATCGCTTAATGTATCACCTACACGATAAGACGACGGTAACGGTGCGTCATTGGTCTCGGCACACTCGCATTCAAGTTGTCTGGCGAATGAATTTGGGCGGGTACGCTGAAATCTACATCTTTCCTCTGCAACCCTGATCGTGAGTCCACCAGCCGGTCGCCGGATTAGCGGAAAGCCCTGATGTTCCAGCCACGTACAAGTGAGTAGCCCTCCGACCAGCCTGGCCGGAGACCTCGGTGTTCATTTCTTCGTAGTTGAAATGTTTTAATTTTTTTCCTGCAAACACAGCGTTGTAGAGCTTGCCTCTGGGATGTAAGTTAGGATTGTATGAAGCAAGGAAAATGGGACACACGCGCAAATACAACACATTTAGTTTTATATAATTTCTAAGTTTAAATAATCCAATTTCGCTTTATCTGTAATGCTTACAAGGAGACACAACAAAAGGGTTTAAGATGTCCGAATGAACGGAAGACACCGGTTGCCCCCACCGGTCCATGTTCAGTTTGCAACTTCTTTTTTGCGTGGAGTGGTTTTAGAAGTAGGGCAAAACTAAGGGTGTAATCGTGTACTGTACCACATCTCTGCGGCTATTTGGCCACAAACAAAACGCATTCTAAAAAGCGTAAAGAGTGGATTGAAAACAGCGGAGAAAAACACAGTATATCAAATTGAACCCATGTTGTTCAGCGAGGGTGCCCAGCACCTCACTGAAACTTTACTAGGCCTTTTCGTGGCTTTTCAGACGAAAAAGGCACTACTCCTTAAAACACAATGGTCTGTGCTCCGATTCGTTTGCTTAATCCTTTCACAAGGACTCGCTGCTTTTGCGCATTCGTCAAAGCCAGGCAGGCAAACGGCATTTGAGGGCTGCATAAGAGCATTTAATCTATAAGGCATTAGTAAGAGAAGAAGATTAAGAAGTAAATTCGATACAGGTATCTTCACTGCCTGGGCGGGAGAAACGTGGGGTGGCGGTGACCCCCTGCGTTTCTTTCGCAGACTCAGGAAGACCAGACGGTTGCGGCCCGCTTTTGAGAGTGCAAATGGAACAACTCGGAACGACGTTCCATGGCTTATTTGTGAGCATGCGCACCGAGAGCGCGAATGCACGACTTCACCGCTGCAACGTCAGCAACGCTAGAGTAAAGCTTACGTGCTACAATATTTGCCTACCGAATCTACTTTCCCTCATTGTGCTTCGGCTCGCGAGGCGTGGTGCAAACTGCCACCAGCTTTCCTTGTGTACGCTACTGCGGCGTAATCGTAAACACCCTAACACAAAACAACACAGCATTGCTCGGGCGCAATCAGCTTTTCCCACCACTAAGGGGCGCTTGTCGAAAGGTGTACGACTCAGCTGGAAAACATGTTTTCCTGCAGGGAAAACATGTTTTCCTGCAGCGAAAACTAATAGCTGCAGTTTATTCTTTTCGTATTTGTTGTTCATATTGTCTTTCTCACTCATTATAAGATGTATGAAAATGATGAGTATATTTCTCACGTGCAATTTTGTACCACAGTTCTCTGTCCTAGAATTATCTTATTATTCGTGCTTGATATTAAAAGAATCGTAAGACTTTTCAAAACGCAGACAGGAAGAACCGCTCTGATGGAGCGTATGCGGGTAGAAATAAGCTAATGGAAATGCACCCATACTCCGAGACTAGACCGTCCGTACAGTTGAAAAACGTAAGCACATACAAATGTCTGGTCCAGCCTGGCCGAATCGACCGTTTGCGCTGCTGAGCACAAGCAGAGTACGTGTCTGGAAATGCTGTTTTGGCAATTTCTTTTTCATTTCGTATACCACCCATACGCTGTTACCAGTATCATCTCGTTTACTCTCACTCCCTGTATGTATCTCGTTCTCTGCTCCCTGCTCTGTTCCCTTGTAACTAACTGTAGCGGTCAATGACAAGAAACGCTTGTGCCAGCTTGTCGCAGCTGGTCAACGCACTGCACATGGCTTCTTTTAAGCAAACATACTTTATGGCAGAGCTAGAAGTGTCACGTCATTCAACATCCCTGCTTGCCAGTCCACTTGCGGTGCTTCCGAGATGACCGACCCTGGTGCGCTAACCACTCCCTAACGTCCTTGACGTTGGCTATACGGCGAGGGTTAGTGGCAGCAGCGGGCGTGCGGACACAGCAAACGAAACGCTGCCGGATTAGTCCGTACGAAGGGCAGGAGCTAAGAGAAAGTGTGGTCGACGAGAACGCTAGAAGAGGATAGGGCAGATAGCGCCTGTCCAAATCCTTCCGGTGGCTAGATATATGAACATAGCCGCAGTTCCTGTTTTATGGAGTGCCCGTCGCATTCCATTAAGGTGGTGATGATGGACCTTTTTCGTGAGGGGGGGGGGGGGCAAGCATTTCGAGTACCTTCTTGGCTTCTGGTGTTCTCATTAGGCGTGGTAATAGGTATCCGGATGAGTGTAGCCTCCAAACCTTTCAGAAAAGGCACTACTTTGAGCGAGGCTATCTCGTACGACCACAAGTTTGTCAGCCAGACGCATGGCCACGTTACTTATGGCTTCGCGAGGTTTGGACAGTACGTCACGTGTCAAGAGAAGGGCATCTCGATGCTACGACATGTCGTCCAACGTGCCCTCTGGGTAGTCGTAGCAACATTACGAGTGGCGGTAGTAATAGATGTTCTAACAATTTTACGCCAAAGCCGTGACAACGGTAACACGCCGCCAAAAACGGCAGATGTAGGACTATTGCTAGCGGATGCAGGCTTGCGTGTAATTTGTTTCACCCAACTGCTTTCGGTAGACGCAGGTTTTAAAAGCAACGAAATACAACAAGCAAATCGAGATGAGTTTCCCAAGAGTAGCTCCTTCGATAACACATTGCAGCAATTGCAGCCGTCTTCACAATAGTCACACCGACCATTAGAAACTGTCAGCGACAACTTTCTGGCTACGGTACCGGGCTCTCTCTCCCTCTCTTTGGCGTCAACTATCGCCTGAAGTTTCCGCCTTTTCGCACTAGCCATCCTCGCCGTATAATCGTTTTTTGGCCCAAGAGGGCAGCTTGAAAGGTTGCCTACGCTTGGCTCACACACCATAGTAGAATAATTAATTTCCATAGTAAGTACACGACGCGGGCAAAACTAGTGCGCCAAGCGGTGGAATGGCAACATTTTCGATATATCGATACTTCGGCATCGCCGATGATGGAAAAACGAGCACCATTATATATCGGTTCCGCCTGGGCAATCAATATTCGCGACACTTTGCGAAAGTCGCGTTTCCTCGAAATATATTTGGCCGCAGCGACGCCAGCGGCATCTCGCCACTCTCTCGTTAATTGAATCGGACTAAACTCTTAAGGCAATGCTGGCTATGTATGCTCGATGTATGACAATCCCAAATGAACAACAAAACATTCAAAGAAGAGACGCGCGCAGGCACCGGCTTGGCATTCAACTTCTAGCAGTACGACCAGGAACTAACGCGAGAGGGAACATAGCGTTGCCAAGCTGGCTCGATTTTTAGGTCCCGCAATAACGATAACAATATCAGCAGCAACTACTATGCTAGCAGCCCTAAACAGTGGCTCGTCATCGTCGACGATCGTATAGCAAGGGCAACTGTTGTTTTTTGGCTAAAGTGCATCATCATAATATCGGCCAACTGTTTCCTTCCTATGGAGACGCGTGAAAGAGGGCGCGTCGTAGGAACAGAAGGCAAGGATCATTCTGATCGTTAATTGGCCTTCATCAGGGTCAGCTGACTCGAATACAGGCGGCTATTTTCCATTCCACCGCGGATACAAGCCCTTTCCTGTCTGCAACATCTGCGTTCGTCACGCCTGCCATATCTGCGTTCGTCGCTCCTGCTGCCGTTTACTGCCGCGCTCAAGCATACGAGGGCGCTCGGTTGAGGGCGGTCTGGTTGTACCGATGTGACCGACCGCCGGCCCGGTTGTCCCTGCAGCCGGGAAGCACATCATTGTCATGATCAACATTATCTTGCGCGTCCTCTAGAGGTGATCCTTTCCCCGTAGCCCATGGCCATTATAAGTTCCCCCTCCTCCATTGTGCCTCTCATGTCGACACTGTTCGCGCGTGCGTTGTCAGCCGAGGAGCCATTTGCGAAAACAATCTCCCTGGACGACGACGCCTGCGTACACGGCCAATCTCAAAAAAGTACAGTCAACGCCTTCCCCTGCTTCCCCCCCTCTCACCTTCATTTAACCTCTAACGCTATCTATGTTGTCTTTCTCGCTAGTGTCTCCCCCTTCTCTCCTGACGCCCTTGTAGGCGTTACACTATAATCCTGTGCCTGCCCTGCTTCGCCCCATCAGCACAACCCATACAACCATCGCCACCACACCTTATTCCTAAGTAGTCGCATTTCGGGGGCCGTTCCGAGCCTCTACCTAGGTTCCGGTAGCAGTCGAAGTGCTGGCTATCATACTACCTAGCACATTTTCTCTCTCCTCTGTAGCCACTCGGGCAGGCAATTATCATGTGCCCACTTCATTCATCCGGGCATCTCCGCTATGTTCCATTTCAACAGTGACGAGCTAGATGCTTGAAATCCACATTGAAAAATTTAACGGTGACCCCCACTGAGTTTGCGTACGACGCCCATTTTTTGACGCGGTGCATCCGTAGTCCGCGACGTATCCGTTAACATAATCCTGCAAACGTAACCAACTTCTACATTAACGATGCTTCGTACGTTACTATACGTTAAGATGAAGAACGATAACTACAGCGAACGCGGTTCATTCCAGCGTTACACACAATATGGAGGAATTAAAACGCGACCGATATACAGTTGCCGCCTTGATTGGTCGAGTAGAGGTCACACGTTTCTGGACAAGGAAAAAACAGACAAGATAAAGCGAAAACCGCCCGCCTCCCCCTAAAAACGACACCGGCAGACGTCGCGATTCCGCTTCCCTCCCCAGCGGCCAGCGCCGTTTGCGACTTGGCAACGGTCTCGGCCTGCCTCATACGTCATGACGGCTGAAACCCGCAAGTCAGGGCAAACCCCACCACCGGAACGCCTCGTAACGGTCTACGACAGCAAAAATATAGACGGCCAGCCCTCAAAGGAGAGGGAACTGGACGGAGTGGTATCCATAATAAGGCGGTGTCAGCAGCAGCAACTGTAGTTTAGTAGCACTGAAAGTCGGAGCTGTACTAGTGAAGTAGCGAAGAAGCGATAGCCGTAGACGTCGAAGAAGTATTAGTGGTACCATTTGTGATAATGACCACACTATGATATCGTCCCTCCACTGTAGATCTTCTCTTGCGACTTACGATACCGTGTGCGTGTCGTTAGCATGGCTTGGCCGTAACGCACCCTGACGAAGTGAGCAGCAGCAGCAGCAGCAACAACAACAACAACAACAGCAACAACAATAACAACAACAACAACGACAGACTTAGCCGTGTCCGAGCCAACTATACTATCGCATGCAGTTTTTGTTCAATAATCCTTCGGGGAAAATGTGCGTATCTTCTATCTGCTATAGGCATCCAGCAACATTTATCTCGAATCGCTGTAGCATTATTCTTACTATGATTATTGCTATTATTTGTATGATCATTTGTGTCTCCGCAGCCCGTATATCGACTCTGTCAATGACCCCCACACCCGGCCCCCACACACTGCTTCAGGTAACTTATCCGGGATTCGGGTCAATTGTCCGGGACTGTCAGGACGCTCTTTCTTTGAGGTGAACCCATTTGGGGGTATCGAACCAAGTAATTCGCTCTTGATTTTCTACCTTTATTACTGCGTGTGCTATTACGCCCGCTGCTGTCATCACGACGACGAAAACGTTTGCCTAGCACCCCCGAGTCCTGAGTCCCATCGTCAACTTTCGGTTGGCCGACCCGACACCACCAACAACGCCAACAAGAACAACAGCAACAACATTACCAGCCACAACATTGTCACTAGCCAGGTCGACGGATCTGAAAATTAGGTCCTTTCTGTGAGTAGTGTGGTAATACTAATAATAATAAAATAAACAACCACTGTGGTGGTAGTAGTAGTAGTAGTAGTGGTGTTAGCAGTAATGCCGCGTGATTCTTCCCGCGTCTAATGCCACCGTCCTCATTGACACGTCGTAGGTCGTCGTAGAGTGGAATAGAACATGTAGCAGAGCGTTACTGCAATAGCGAAACTATGTAGAGAGGAGTTTAAGTGAATTCTGTTGGGCTTTCCTGGTAAATGGTTCCTGGTGCTCTGTAGAAAGATTCCGAGTTGCCACAGAGGCTGACAGGAAACGTTGGAAAAGGCAAGCAGTAGAGATCCCGGATCCCCGGGTGAAGCAGACAAATATCACGGGTTGGCACGGAATGCCCAAAACCACACGAGAAGGTAATCGAAAGCGTTCGATTCCAAACGTCGTTCAAGCGCAGAACCGATGATGCCGAAAATTAACGCTGATGTTTTGCAAAAGGGAAATGAACGATGCTATTACTAGCACTACGACTTCGTATTAATTAATTGACCTAAAAAGCAAAAAATGTACATTCAATAATGATAGCGGAGCTTCTGTTCTGTCTGAATACTGTCGTTTCACCTCGCCACTCACTAGTGGACACCAGTAGTTTGCTATGTTTGATGCGCTTACCAGAGTTGGGAGTTATTGACAGCTTTCAGCTATTTTACAACTCTCTAAAACTTTCAACTCATACCTGCTAAATTGCTGACAGGCGATGCTCATCTATTAACGTCAACCTAACAGAATTAGATGGAAAAAAATATTGCTCATAGTAGGTTTTCTAATGAGTCTGCAGTTCAGCGAATATCAAGTACTAAGTGATTAAATATAACATCGCGTCAAAAGGCATCCAAAACTTTGATTGCTAGTATTGCTTCAGTTAAAGTGGCTCGTTGGCCGGTTTCGCACTGAGCTAAACTGTAGGTAACAACAACAATAACTACAACAAACCAATAAGAGAAACAAGCAGAGCTGACCGGTTCATCTTAGTTCAATATTGACATGTTACTGGGTTTGGCTTCTCTCTTTCAATGAGGTTGATGTAGCTGCTCTTGGTTTAGCGGCATCGTCGCGTTTTCGATTTAAGGATCGATGACTTGCATTTCACGCAACCATTGATGTGAACCGTCGACGCGCCCTGACTTCAAGCTGCTGGCTCACCTGCCAACCACTGATGTGAGTATGAACGGCAAAGCAAGAATAGCAGAAAAATAACTCCTCCTGTTCTAAGCAACTGGGTCGTTGAGCTGGGCGTCGAGAGGCCAGCAAAGCAGGCTAACTCCTGCCGAGTCTAGCCGAAGAAACGAATATATGTAAATTTCGGACCGCCTTTAAGGCCTAAGGTGAACAAACCCCTCGTCCTGGCCGAATCTGCGCCCCCCCCCCCCCCATCAGCGGAAGAAGGCAGTCTGCTGTGAAGGGTTACGGCAGTGGTGGACGCGATCGAGACGTGTCGAGGCACCCAAAGCAATCCGATGCGTGTTTCCTCCCACCGTGAAGATCACCGGACACCGGTTTGCATCTGATTGAATATCTGACAACATCTGGTCGTTGTACGAAGGCGCTTCGAGGTCTGAAAGTATGCGTGTTAGCCTTTCAAAAATCGACCACGACAAACAGCGGGTGTGTACTCGCAGCGCGCCGCATTCCAAACGAATGAGACGGACGCGTGTCCAAACGATGAGCAGAACACACACATATAAACGAGCACATAGCATAGGTAGACTCACCCACCACTGCTTAGTTCCTACACCCGGCGACCTCTGCTTAGATTGGCAACCACCTTTGTTCCAGTCTGCAAACCTCAAGAGCATACCCTATGACTTAACAAGACTCTCAAGACGCAAGCCAAATGTGTTGAAAATAAATACCAGCGTGGATTGAAGCAGATCACAGGAGAACAACAACTATCGGTACTTTCGGATGTCAGGACCGAACCTGTTTTAATCTAGTTAAGTTTTTGCTTCTGGAGCACTGCATGTGCCGGACACGGCAAACAAACGATGGATGATTCTTTCAGAGCCGAGACCGCGAACAACGGCAAACCACTGGGCGTACGGGGTAATTAAACGTTGACTTTGCCCACCCTGAACTAAAGCGTGCGCAATTAGCCCATAACTTAAAAAACTGGTCAAACGACCAGCTGATTAAAATATTGTTGCCAAGGGCTTACTTCTATGTCCTGTTCAGTGCCGGGTCTGTTACACCTTATATATTCGGGATCTAGAAGCTTGGAGCGATTCATTATAGCTATGTCAAGATTGACCTATGGACAGAAATATTTAGGCAGCAATATTGGGCAGCCAACGAGCTGCGATGATACATTAGATGCATACTAGATGATACTCAGTTATTTAATGTATTTATTATGTGTATTGAGTCTATTAATGTTACAAAAATGTTTATCAGAACTGCTCATGTTTGACCTTGCTGTTATGTGCAACACTCGAACAAGTAGGAAGTTATATATATATATATATATATATATATATATATATATATATATATATATATATATATATACATTATGTAGCGGCAGTACCAATGGATCCCACGCTAGCCGCACAGCGGCGCAAGGCAAGCCTAATGGGAGAACAATTCAACAATAAACCAGAGAGCGGGTAGAGATTTGTAGCCCGCAGAGCGCTCTTTGAACTCTTAAAAGCAGAAGAGGTTCTCATCCTCTGCCGATTATGGGAGAGAGACACGCGTTAAGCAGTCGTAGTGTCGTTTGCTACTGGGCCTGCAAAGCGCCTATTTGGTCATTTGCCGCCCCGTCGTCGCTAACCCGTGTACGATAAACGGGAACGTTGTTCTAGAGCTCTCCACTATGCTAGGCGGGCCAACCAGCTGCTAGTAAATAAATCTTAGCTAATTTTCCAAAGATTAAATGGCGGCAAGTTTTTCAACAGGAACGAACCGGGGGATCCTTGCAAACCATTGAGATTCCAGAAATGTAGCAACGCCAAAGCAGGGACATAATTGGGCCATCTGTTAAAGTCAGCCCCTCCTTAGGCGAGGATGTTCTCCAAGTTGTTCTCTCAGCCTATTAGGTGTACCGTTCGTTTCTTATCTAGGGCGCTATATATATATATATATATATATATATATATATATATATATATATATATATATATATATATATATATATAACATAAATAATCATTTAATACTGTTTATATTGTCATTAAAATGTTTTTATATATATATATATATGTACGTGCAGTCGTGTCGTCGATATCTACCTTTCAAAGGCGAATATTTTAACTAGGAAAACTGGAATATAACAGCACGTTGGAACAAGCGTTACAAGTAAACTCTTAGAACGTCTATTATAATAGCGTGGCAGCGCAATAATTGAGCCAACAGCAGCAACAACAACAACGACGACAGCAACTAAAAGTACAACACCAGTATGAGAAACCACACCGGCGATGACACTCAAAAACATTAGTTCGTTATTTCGTCCCTACATACAGGAAATCATAGGTGCTAGACCAATATTAGTATTGTGGCCATCATTTTTGTGGCCCGACCCGTTCGTTGACACCGCCAGAAATTGCAGCAAAACCACCATCGCCACCTACAGGTCTAGCCTGGTTGCAACAATTTGGAATTGTGCAAATGATTTGTTGACATTTCGTGGCTATCAACGATAACGACAGTTCACCAATTCCTAGAGATATTTATTGCGCTGGGCGCTTCTGAATTACTCTCGTCGGCAATTTTGACGCTGACAACGGTGCTATTACGCGCTCTGCCGCTTGTTGAGTGGTGGCTTAGGAAACCACACGTGAGCAGTAAACTCTCTCGTTTCTCTAGGCGACGACGACGATGACGACGACGAGGACGACATTACTCTGACAGAACGACTAATAACAATAATACTTTAGAAGAGTTATGCCTGTTTGTCGGTGCGCGTCTATATCGCAGGTGTAGGTCTGTCTACAACAGCCGGAGCGGTATAAGCTGGTAAACGAGCAGGTTTCAGCGCCGCGTGTGAGATCCGCGTGATAAATTGGCGTGTGGGGGGCCATTGCAATACAGCAACAAAAAAAAAGAATAGATTTTGAGCGAAGCCAACAATGCGAAGGAACGCTACGGCGTGCAACTCGGTCTACGCCGGCTGACTGACATCTCCGGCTTCGCTGATACAAACGATTCGAAATTGTACCGAAAATTAGAAAGCTGTGACGCACTTTGCGCATTGCTCGTCGCTTCTAGGTGTCCTGCTACTACTATTGTAATTATCATGCTATGTTTGTCGCCATTGTGTGCTCCCATATTCAAACCGTATATCAAACTCGAAATCATCGAGGGTAATAATTTGAGCGTAATAATAATAATATTTTTATCACTATCGACGAGGGCTCCTTCTTCTTCTAAACAAGTCCTTGGTAACTCTAGCTGAGCGGATTTTTTTAACCTAAAAGTAACAACGTTTAGGTGGAAAAGTCAAGCTATTGGGTCCAAGTCCACCGTCATTCGAAAGTTGGTATGCTTTTGCATTTCACGTGTAGTTTTAACTAATATTATTTGCACACTGCATTAAAAAAACGGATAATCGTAGGAACACCAATGTGCGAAAACTCAATACCGAGAGATCCTAGGTTAACATCGGGAGAGTTAACAGCAACGAGATGTGAACCTTAATCAGTTTTTTAGAAGGAATGCCGCTTTCGGAGATACAATACTCAAAACTTTCGCGCTGTGCTTTAAATGTGAGATTATGTTGAAGTCACGTCTCCAATTTACGAGCGACAGAGGTGCGCGATGATTTCAAGAAAGGGGACTGCAAAAAGTACTGGCAGTTACCTTTTACACGGCTGCGAATCTGCTTCTTAAGGATTGCTGTTGATAAATTTAGGCGAACGCCAGTAATCTCCCCACAGCACCACATAGTTAAATGGCGATAATATGAACGATTTATGTGAGGAATTTGGAGCGACACTTTATCAGGGCTTTGCGTTTCTCTACTTCGGATAGTCGAATAGAGGTAGCGAAAGCGACGCGTGCGGACCCCTGCAGTTTACACATTTTACCCGGTGCTTGGAGTTCAGGGCCAGGTGACCAGCTTAAGCACATCTTCTACGCATAACTTCATCACGGCAACAGTTTGCAATGAGACCTAGCCTCAAACACTTGTAACATGAGTCTGGGGTTCCCGCATACATAGAAACTTTAGGCGACCTAACAGTGAGAAACACATCTGTCGGTAGAACTCTATTCAGAGAGAGAGAGAGAGCATGACCCCTTCAGTAGAAATCGATGTGGCGGTGTTAATATTAAACATCCCTATTTGTTGTTCTGCCGTTCGTTCAGATCGTTGCCTTAGCCACCACCGGAATATAGACGAGGCGATAACTACACCGCCGCGTTTGCTAATAAAGCAGACGTAAGCGATGCCTACCCTCGCTTACAGTTTAGCGAGAGGATAGAGTCTGTGCACCTCACTGCACAATAAAAACTAGCCTACCTAGAATGGCTCACTTGTGAAAACAGTCGCCCCATCAGCTGATTTATCGCTTCTTCGCGCAATAACTTCACAATACCCTAAAATACCCACAATACCCCCACAATAATTGGCTGACTGACCCCACGGCTTGAACCGGATTTTGCGCCGATTCGTTCTTTCAGAGATTTTTGGAGATCACCACCTTATAACCATCGTTTACCAAATTTGCATCCGCGGTCTCATCAGCTCGGCTGGTTTTAACATCAAAGTTCGTAGAAACTTCTCAACTTCTGGAGACGGCACATCCAAAAAACCTCATCCACGACCATTGATTGGGAGGCAGATGACTTCGTTTGATTTCCACCAGCTGGCGCCGCTTTTGATGCCGTCGCGAGCCATCGCAGCGAACTTTGCTGGTCTGTCTTTTGATTCAGCGGTAGATT
Source organism: Dermanyssus gallinae (assembly GCA_003439945.1). Classification (NCBI taxonomy): domain Eukaryota; kingdom Metazoa; phylum Arthropoda; class Arachnida; order Mesostigmata; family Dermanyssidae; genus Dermanyssus; species Dermanyssus gallinae. The sequence goes on along the minus strand of QVRM01005861.1, from coordinate 51,134 downwards.
CTTGAGTGTAGAACCCAAGCCGACCCCTCCCCTCTTCTCGACCGCAGGCTTGCCGTTAACCATTGTTCACGTGCCAACAAAAATGATTCCATACGGACAACCGAAATAGTCGGCTGCTCTATGCGGCCAGCAACTCAAAACGATTGTATGGAAATAGCTGACTAGTGATGCTTAAGATAGCAAATACGCCTCGCCTGTTGTGTCGAATCGGCGGGCCGAAGCAACAGTCAGTACGCAGTCAATGCCAACGGTCAAAAACATGAAAAACACAGGCCTAAACAATGCACTGGGCCTCTGCATCGGGCCTGATTTGGGCAAACACCGAAGATTCGCCCTATACTCAACACGAAGCAAAGCAAGACACGAGTAACGCAGAATCACTAAGCCTAAACGAAGTTCACCGCACCGATGCACCCCCGATGGGAGCAGGTAGCAGACTATATATATATATATATATATATACAATACTCAGAACTTAGCTAACCACACGAGTTGTGTTCGTTGACGCTTGCTACAATGGAAGACTCCGGCCCTCCTACACACAAATTGATTTAGAGCGCAGGGAAGTTTTAATCATTGCACGGAAGATTCGAGTTTTTAGGTCAGAGGCTGTCACTCGATATACATATAATAAGGATCTGGTAGAGAGACAATATTGAATGGGACCAACCCTGAGTTAGACAACATGTGATCACTCATTTGCCAGGAGACTATTGTTTATTTCAAATTAAAATGCATTTAGTAGCTATTACCACGGAACATAGAGAAATACCTGTTGAAACGGATACAGAATGCTTGTGTATATATAAATATATATATATATATATATATATATATATATACCGGATATTATTACTACTATTTACCGACCATTGTTAAAGTTCTCACAACAATTATTGTTTTATCTTACATTTATGTTCACACGTATATGAAAGCAATCTTTAAACGCGGACGGGCATGCATTTCCCGTGTTTATTTGCCGATTTCGCTCAAAAGGTTCTCTATAGGGTTGCGATAAGCACCCGTAGCCGAGAAGTTTTCCATCGCATGAAGAAGTAAAAGAGTAAATACGCTGTAGACGTTGCTGCGCCCTGAACAGCTCATTCTGTTTGCAATTATGCTTGGCGATTGGGGTCGCAAAATTCAAATACTCTCACATATAAATAAATATATGCAGATATAGGGAAGAGACGGGTGGAGTCGTTTGGGGGGGGGGAGCAGGCGGTAGCTCACGCGCTAAAACAATGAATGCTCTGATCTGACACGAACATTCATTCAATTGGTATTTGTCACGCATAGAGAACTACCTTTCTCCTAGTCGCGTTGTTTTTGTTGTTGTGGTTGTTGTTGTTGTAGTTGTTTTTCTTTTATTATTATTACTGCCGTTGTTGTTGTTGTTGCTGCTACTGGTGTTGTTGCTGTTGTTGTAGTTGCGGTTGTTGTTGTTGTTGTTGTTGTTGTTGTTGCTGCTGTTGTTGTAGTTGTTTTCTTCTTTATTATTGTTACTGGCATTGTTGCTGCATTGACTGCTGCTGTTGCTGTTGTTGGTGTTCTTGTTGTTGTCGCTATTATTTTTGTTTGTGCTGTTGTTACCAATATAATTGCTATTCTTGATGTTGTTGCTGCGGCTGCCGTGGCGCCACCTTTGTTGTTATCGCTTTAGGTGTTTTAATCATGTATTTATTTATTTTTAATTTATATTGTTTAGTTGGCTTCCTGTTGACTTGCGCCAACAGTAGGTTCTCCCGTGAGGTTCTCCGACTGGCGACTTCGCTTTTCTGTCTTTCTATTCTTGCTGCTTTCTCTGTCTTCCATGCCAGTGAAGTGACCTCTCACTGTAAACGCAGCGGACGTCGTCGTCGTCGTCATCATGACCCTTTATCTCGTTTGTCTCCGTAACCATAGTGTCTTCAACAACAGCGTGCGCATTACAATACGCTACTACGTGTACACGTATCGTAACGAGGTCTAACGAGGCCTGGTGACAACGATGTTATGGCTTAGCTCGATTTAGAGAAATGAACCTAGCTCTTTTGTTCACTTCTCGCTCGTGTATATGATGACGCCGCCGCTGCTGTCTAAAACGCTGCGGGTACCGTTACCAAGGCCACCAGCGACAACCATAACGGCGACAACAACAACAACAATACCGCGAATAGGAAACGAAAATTAACGAAAACGACAGAAGCAACAATCGTTCCGAAAACGAAAAACAGCGTAGGTGTCAGGACAAATAAAGACACGACAGGCAGCATCAATAGCAAAAATCACGAAGACATCATCGACCAAGAGCAACAACAACAAGAGAAACAACAACAACAACAACAACAACAACAACAACAACAACAACATCAACAACAACAACAACATCAACAACAGCAACAACCTAGATCAGCTCGAGTAGAAAGTGATGAAATGCGACGCAAGCAGCGGAACCGTATCAGTTAGTTCTGTAAGTTAGTCATGTCATGCCATTATCAATACTACATGATTACCATATCATTACGAAAACGGTGCTGCTAATGCTGATGATTGAGCTGAGGTCCATATCGAGTCGTTGTCGTTGTCGTCGTCGCCGTTGTCGTTTCTCCTTCTGCCCGTGTTCCTATGGAAGCGCGTATCTTTCTGCTCTGCTCGCTTCGGTTCTGCTGGTTGGTTGTGTGATGTCTATCCTCCGTCTTCTTCCGTCCGTGGGTACACTGACGAAACGGAATCAATTGGTTCGGGCGTTCTGTAGTTCGTGTTGTTGTTGTTGCCGTTTGTTCAGACGTTTACTCATTCATTTATTCTAGTTGGCCGCAGAAATGCATGCGAATAACAGAGTGGTCCCGGTCGTCGTCGTCATCGTCGACTACCCCCATCAATTCGACGGGTTCTCGGGGGGATGGACTCGGTCGTGGCGGTATTAGTAGTTGTAGTTGTGGCTGTTATCGTAGCAGTTATTTAGGTCAAATTCAGGCGTCCTTATCATCTTCTGGCGTCTCTGGCGGGGCTGCTTACTTTGTGTGCTGCTTGATGGGGACAGCTCCCCCCCCCCCGTATTGTTTGGGTGCGGGGGGTGGTGTCCCCATCTGTCATCACTCCCCATCTTCGTGAACGCAAGTTGCGGTTTGCTGCTGCTGCTGCCGTCGTAGCAGTTAAGTTGCTCAACGCACCCCTGCCCCCTAAATCATCACGCATCCCTGCACCAGAAATCGAGGCAACTTTTTCTACTAGATAAAGCAAGAAATAGCTGAAGATATATATATATATATATATATATATATATATAAACACAAACCAAACAGAAAAGCTGTCTCCAAACCGTTGTCTGGTAATAAACAAAAAGCGGGAAGGCGCGTTGATTATCGAGTTAGAGAGAATACGAATTTCATTCATCTTTAGTTATTATTATTATTAATACTACTATTATCATTGTAAACGTTGACAACATATTACTTTACAAATTGGGTTCTATGCGGGTTGCAGCGTGATGTATTTTCTCACATTCTACAATGCGAAAAGGCGTTCCATTGGCGTAGGAAAGGGGAATGCGGGTTGTGATGAATCGATTGAAGCATGTAAAATCTAGTAGTAGGTAACTTTACTTATATTGGTGGCGTGCGCTTTGACGTTCTTTAATTGTATACACTATCCTCGCCGTGTATAGCCGCGAGGCATATCAACACCGAGAGCCAGACATGTTGAGATATCTAGGGTCCGCTACAGTCCTTGTAGCAGCTGTTGACTCTCAGCGGCATGGTTTGTTACCTATTCTCAATGCGCTCAAAAAAATTCGATCAGCAGGACGACATTCAGGCAGATGTCGACCTGATGACTGGGGCTATTGCGCTGGTCATGGTTGCCATCTACCTGGATATCGCGAGCAAGAACGCGTTTGGTCGCAGGCCCGGCTCACAGACAGACAGAGCGCGAGCGATCGAAAGGAAGCTTGCAGCCCAGACTCTCAACCGGGCTCCCAAATTCCAAGACATCGACCACGACAGGAGCCTGCGTCCAGGAACTTGCGTCCAGAAATCGGTTGACGAGAACGTCTGCGTATACATGTGTCCCCACGTGGACAACAACCCCCGGCAGATCCAGCCGCCACGCTCGGCGAGCTGTATTTTTTTTTAGATACTATTTTCTTAATAGCATCCGAGAACGAGCTAAATCACGGTGATGAAGGTGCTGTTAAGGGTCAACCACCATGGTGGCCGTTGTCAACGTCTAACCTAATCAGGCCAGGTCCGCGTTGAGTCTGTGTACAGACGACGAGGCTTAATCGGCGCACCTGATCAGCCGTAACTTCATCAATATCTTCCGCTTGACGACGAAGCCGCAGTATTGAACGCGAACGACCTTATCCTGTGTTTTGCGTACCCGCTTCCCCCGCCGCTTCTTTTACCCCTGCGCGTTAACTGTGCGAAGCCACACGAAGCATAACCTGCTAGATTGGATAGGGGATCTCTTCGTCCGTTACTCCGTTAGGTGGCGAACAAATAGCAGTCATGACACCGCAACAGCAATCGCACAACAATACTAACAACACGAATGGCAGCAGCAGCAACAAGAACAACAGGAACGACAACAACAAAAAGCCTGGTTTCGTATCCAGCGATCGATTCGTCCATTTCTTCGGTCCGACAGGTCGCTCGGCAATCTTTTTTTCTTGTCCATCTTCTTCTACGTTCGCCAGCGGCTAGTCTCGGACGTATCTATCTATTTATCTAGCTAGATGCCCATCGCTGCCACGGTGGAACAGCCGCCTATCACAAGTGCTACGATTCAGCTAAAGCTTGCATTAAATAACCCATGCATATATATATGTGTGATCAGCCAGCGTGTAGCGTATAATTAAATGATTATTTATATCATATTCACATGATTACTATTAGTAGTAACATCACTATCATCATTGTTACTCCTGTATTACTATTACACCATTACCCGCTGATGTTTGTTTATAGGCAAATCTGTTGTTATTGATATCGCATACACACTGTTCCCCATGGAATATAATCTACGGTGGAGTACTTAGACTCCCACATTCCCCGGGAGTTGATTCCGTCGCCTACAAAGACGATCCGTTCTCGCCCTGCTCGTTACCGCTTGTGACTAGAATCATCTCGAAGGAACAGCCAATGCTAGGTCTTAAATTGGCTTCACTAAGAAAGGCAAGCATTTCTTCTAAATGGCCTGAAGCGCCCTTCACATGATTTAAACTTACGCCTGAAAGAGAAATAACACTTCCCGATAACAAAAAAAATGTACAACCTTAAACACAGCTTGCTCACCTACTTACTTCCGCAACTGCTAACGAGCCACGATGGCAGCTTCTAGCAATGCCTACATCGCATTAGTAAAGATCTGCAAAATAAACTGAGTCCCCCTTTTGCTGAACTTGCAGATCGGGAAAGGCTGACAATGTAAGGCTGCTACGAACAATACGCCTTTTTCGATACTGAGCAAGAAATACTGTCTCGTAACCTAAGACCGGGAAGTTCCCTGACATGCCAAGACCTTATAGAAACGCTTCTCAAGGGTTACGAGTCCTGCTTTATTGTAAGAAGATTCGTAAAATTTGTCTCCATGGTGAAAGGAGCCGCCGTATAAAGTCGAGCAGCCTTAATGGCAAGATCAAATGACCAGGTGAAATAACCTCGGAAAGACAGTACTGCGGTCATTCCCGACAAGGGGCAAAGGGGGCGACTGGATTTTAGTGGGTTTGTGAGTCCCAGACTACCGTGGCTTTAACAGCGACCAGAACATTTGCCTCGAACAGAACACGCGCATGATGGTCATGACAATGTGTGACGAACCCGCAGTAGAGCAGGTAACTAACATTAGAAAACAAACAGGCCAAAGTTCGATCAGGGGTTGCCACACCCACAACGCTGCCGCAGAGGGATACATTCGGGTGGGGAGAGACGAGCCATTGACAAATAGCAGCAACAGCAGCAACAGTTAAAACAACTATAACAACAGCACAACAAGATCCAAAAGTACACTGCCGGCCTTGACATCGGCCGTCAGCACTGCTTATGATTTAGACGACGAAATAACAATCATATTAAAAATAACAGTTAGGGCTGTCACAGTTGTTGTTGTTGTTGTTGTCGTCGTCGTCGTCTTCGTTACCATCACCCCTATCCAATTAGATGATGGTTCTTCTTCCAGCGTTAAGATTAAGAACAACAATAACAATTGCTCTACCTATCGACCTTCTACAGACGATTTCTTTCCGAGTAACTCTTTGTAACTAGAACAGCTCATTAACGACCGCGCTAAGGTGGAGAACAAATGCTCTGCTGTTGGCTATTGTTGACTTGACTGGTTTTGTTGTCAACGGTTTGACGCGACACTTTATACGCAGCCGCTTCTTCACACGCCAAGTTCTTTGACGACGGCAGCAGCAGCACCAGCAGCCGCAGCACGCTTCTAGACAATACATACTGGTTGGTTGGCGTCTGTACCAAAGGCAATCCGAATACAACTGAATGCATTTGTATGCTGCTACCTCAAAATCGATTTGTCGCTCTAGGCTGCCATGATCGGTGGTCGCCGGTTTGAACGGCGGCGACCACGAGAAGACGCGCGAGCGCCTCCTCACGTTGTCAATCGATCAGCAACGGTGTGGCAGGGCCCCCGTTAGTACGCGCACACTTTACTTTAGCTCCTAGACATGACTTCGGACAGGGAGACGACAGCTCAAAACAAGTTCACCTATTTCGTTACACGGACGCTACACGTGACCTTGTCGTTGAGGTTCTCTATCGAAGCTGAAGCTGTTCTCGCCATTGTTGCTACCGCTGCTGTTGTTATTGTTATTGTTGGACCGTCAGTACCGCTGTAGTAGTCTACGGGCACGTCTATTGTAGTCATTGTCGCCTACCATACAAGTCGGTTTTCGTTGCTACAGTTTATATTGTTGCTGTTGTTAAAAGTGGTGGGAGCGGCGGGAGTACATCGGTGAAGTTATTATATTAGCGGCCCGCGGTCGTGGCATTGTTTTTGTTGTTTTCGGAGGCGAGATTGTTGTCGCTGGTGTTGTTGTGGTTGCTGCTGTTGTTGTTATTGTCGTCGTCGTCGTTAATGTTGTTGTTGTTGTTGTTGCTGGTGTTGCTGTTGCTGGTAGATTTTTCTGCGGCTACCATAGCTGCCCGCACGCCACTCCTACTCCTACTCTACGCGTGGGGCAGGTCCAAAATAAGGACGCGTCGCGAGCTGAGATAGATAGACAACGTAGATTTTGATGGTGGCGCAGCTGCAGCTGGTTAGGTAATTCGGGTAGGCAAGCCGACACCTGACGCTCACAGATGTCGACGGTAAGCAGACTATGTAAGCAGACGCCGGGAACTGCAACGTCAGATGCCGCAACATCGCCCCTATCGTCTCCCCCTACCCGCCCGGTGGATAGACGAACGGAAGGAAAATGCTCCTTTTTAGCTAATACCATTCCCACGCAATCCCAAAAACATCGTCGCTGTTCACGTCGAAACGGTGAACGGCGGCTGGCGCTACCGCCAGCGGTAGCGGCTGCCAAAAGCCCAGAGTGTCCAGCGCGCTGTGCGAAATTTGAAAAGAACCCGAAGTCTCCGAAATGAACGCTATGATCATCATCATTGGCGGCGGCATCCAGTCGCCTGCTTTAGGCTGCTTTAGACAGCTTTGTCCGCTTGGGCGGGGTTCCGGCAGACGGGTTATAATATCGCGTTTGGCTTTGCGATGCCAAAGACACAGGCTGTTGTTATTTGCCAAAGCTCTAATCGCATTGCCACGAACCCTTCCGCGAACGAACGAACAAGCAATTCTTCAACTAATTATATATATATATATATATATATATATATATATATATATATATATATATATATATATATATGTTGATGAGTCTATAAAAATAGCGGTAATAAACTTAATTCATACCTTCCTAACAATAGCACCGAATTATCCCATGAGATCCTCACGTGCTCGCATGCCGGTTGTCCATTTTGATACGCTCACAAGTCTCGGCATTTACTATAGCATTTACTGCAAATTCAGCGGTAATAATAATAATAATAATAATAATAATAATAATAATGATAATAATAGTCCTTATCATAAGCATCAACCACAACATAATCAAATTGTAAAACAAATGAGCATACGGCAAACGGCACTAGGGTACTGACTAGGGTACGCTAGTCAAAGACACGGTTCCGCGTAACAACACAATCTTGTTTTAATAACCCGCTGCAGACAGAGTTCGATTCATCACAGGGCTGCTTCCCAAATACATCAGTTTGTTCCATATTATGCACGGCAAACTTCAGGTGGGTAATTAACTCATCAACGTGAACAGTCGATCCCAAATCTATATTGACTGAAAGGCAGGACATTACCTTACTACCGAATAGAGTTGGTATAAGATAGATAAAATAATTCGTATATTTCATATATATGTGCAAACAATTATATATAGGCGCCATGCAGTGACAGGAAGCGAGCAGAGCATGATGAATCTAGCTTAAATGTTCGTACCTCATAATTGTAATAACTGAATAATATATATATATATATATATATATATATATATATATACAGGGGCCATGAGTTAACATGAAGCGAGCTGATGAGCATTGATGAATATAGCTTAATTAGCGTATAATTGTACCAGAAATAATAACACTAGCAGCAGATATCAATAAAAACAAATACCAAAATATTCCTTCCTAACGCCCGATTAAACGACAAAATAAATGAAGTAAAGCAAGAATGACTGAAGCACACAAAAAAGCCTTCGAATAAGCAGAACAATGAAAAGGGATTCAGACGTGATTACTTCGGCGAGATAATGACGACATGCGAGCTCATTTGTTAAGCTGTATACGTGTCACATAGAGCATGATTGATCGACAACGCCATTGATCGAACAAATAACAATGAGAACGCGAAGACAAACGGGACCTGTTAAAACAGTGAAGCCAAAGCAACAAACCGCGGCAATCAAGTCAATCAAGGGTTTGATTTGGACTCACGAATAAAAATCTCCTGAACGAGTGAGATAACATCGATAACTCCTCCATCAACATCATCGTTGCATCAATTAAGCTACCAATAATCATGTACCTATTTGTCATCGTTGTCTTCATCCATCCATGACGTAAGCAGACGACAAGCAGTTGCCTAGACAGCCGTTCCCTTCAAAGTTCTCGCGTTTCGTTCTGTTTCAGTTCACACATCCCGGGTCGTGCGCACCAGTGTGATTTAGAAAAGCCCGTTCTTCCAACTATTGTGTGATGAATATGACGATCACGTTAGAAATAGAGTGCAGGATTTATACCAGAAATATCTTTAAGCCCTCACCGTCTCAAACGGAAGGTCCAGAAATAGCACAGTATATCGACCACTGAGATAGGCCGCAACCGCAGGAAGAGAGGGTAAGAGAGAACTGGATATATATATATATATATATATATATATCAGGCCTAGCCCTAAAACGGATGTAGATTGCCATCACGCTCACTGGGAGACAATTGTTTACATCCGTTATGAGTCAAATATATATATATATATATATATTTATAGGGAAAGACAGAAAGCTGGCTGGGAGAAAGCCGCAAAAGGCATAGACAGGTTAAAAGGTCATGGAAAGTTAAAGGTCAGCCCACGGCAGTGGTTCTAACCGACTACGCACAAGAAGCTAGGACAAACGATGATGATAATAATGATGATGATGATGGTGGTGAGAACGAAAGCCAGGACGAGAGACAATGACGATGCCTCCTCTAATCTGTACTAATCTAAACGTGGGTGGGGACGCCGTGTTTGATAGTACGCATTTCGATTCGCATGGGAACAACACTGCACGACGAAATCGGCTGCTCTGTCCCGCTGGCCGAGAGCAGGACGGACCGGCAAGGAGCGGATGGAAACGACAGTGGGACAGGCCGCAGGTCAGGTCTAATTAGATGAAGTACATCCATAGATGAAGTACATCCATAGATGAAGTACCGCTTCTGCTGCTGCTGCTGCTACTGCAGTTGTTGTTGTTGCTATTGTTGTCACAGACGCCACCGCCGCCGCTGCCGTCGCTGCTGTCTGTATCCATAAAACTCCGCCGACCTCGCTCACTCAGCTCAACACGTTCAGGCCTACGCACGTGATCGTTCCAGTGTCTCGGTGTCCTTCACCGATGGATCATGCCAGGAGCACACAGAACTAGCAAACTTTATACTATCGCAGCAGTCATAACTGGTGGTGCCAACTGTCCTTTGATATAGAGATCAAAGGTTATATATATATATATATATATATATATATGTATATATATATATGCATATATATTTTCAAACACACTCGGACGTTTCGGTAACCGCCTCAAAGTCAATAGATCAAACATGATAGTTTGCTGCTGCTGCTGCCAAATCAAAGCAGCAAAGCAGTTCCGCCTACTCAACACAGTGGTGCTGGTGGTGATGGTGGTGGGTAGGACTCCTCGATCCTTGGTCTTCTGTTGGCGGCAACAATACGACGGTGCAATTACCGGCCCGACGTATTGTTCGTTGCGTTTCCTCCCCTGCAGGCGGTCCGTCGGTTCGTCCGTCCGTTGGTCTATGGGACGGTCGGTGGATCGCTCACGAGCGCCTGCGGTTGGTCGGCTATCACGGCACCGTAAATTCGAACATTCGATATCACATAGTAGTAGTAGTAGTACTAGTATCCCATAACGTCATGCCGCGAGACAAGTGTGTACACAGGCAAATCATAGAGTCACATCAGCAATCTTGCAAATAAAACAACAGCAACAGCAGCAACAACAACAACAATAACACTAATAGGAATGGAGTCACCATAACGCCAATATTAAGGACCATCACCAACATGAACACATGGCGGCGACAGCCTCAATAAAAGTAACAATAGCAACACCACCAAGAGCAACAACAAAAACAACAACAACAACAACAACGACGACAACAACGACAACAACAACAACTGCAGCAACAACAGCATAACGGTAAGATAGGTATGATAAAGCTAGGAATGCCAATAACAACCACACTTTAGCGGCACGAGCACACCAATCACAACAACCGAAATCACTAACGTAAGGCACTTATTCGGGAAACGTATGCACATAGATAGGTAGATAGATGGAAAGGCAGTGCACGGTGGTTTGCGGGGCTGACGCGAACTGGTACGTACATTTAAGCCTATCGACAATTGACAATAGCGCGTCACGCTCGCTGTCTGTCCGTAAGTGGGGCCTGAAACGTTATGCGCCGTGTTATGCGGGCGACAACGAGCGACTCTCGACAACGATCTCTACTACTTCGGTGCTCGTCGGCTGCTCTCCGTGCTGATCCGACACCTAATCGACTCGATCGATATCTGCATCAACACTCAAACGTGCTTGCTGTATGCTGTAATCGACGCTATCGACACACGATACGGGGAGGGCACTCGAGACGGCGGCCAATTTAGGCGGAACCACCAATTGCAGCCACCCAACACAAAGGTGTCACGAATCAAATGATGACGCTGACAGCACGCATAATGTCAAAACAGAGAGTCATTTTAACGTATGGGCGCGTGCATGCGCTAGCTTCAACAATAGTGACTCACCCGTATACTTATAGTCCCTAGAATTAAAAACATTTTTTAAGGAAGTTGTTTTTTAATTCTAGACTATCCACCGTCCCCTACGGGCTTGAAATTTAACCTGAGGTAGTCATAGTCCCTACGAACTCCTTGGCATACATTTTATACAAGCCAGGCAAATGTAGAAGCATTTGCACTTGTTTTCACTCTATACTACTATTATTATCTTCTCAATATAATGCAGGCATTTTTTAATTACGTTTCTTCTTGAATTATATTTAAACATACAGAACAGTTCACATTCTAGCTATTTTTGTGAGACCAGTCAGGTGCCTGTGTAAATCAGAATAGCGTAAATTGGCTGTTCGGCTTGACCAGGCAGGTAAAAGAGAAAGGAGGTTATTTCCTCTATTGTATAGAGGACACCATGGCATCTGCATCTAGAGACAACGAATCCTTCTAGAGGAGCCTTATGAGCGGTTAGTAAATAAAAGTAATGTAAATTTAACGGGGAAAACCCTAAATATGTTCGCTTCGTACAGAGTAATACAAGCCTCTAGCGTTTCTCTTTCAGCTCTTTTTCTCAGCATGCCCTTTGAGAAGATTGCGCTCTGATTATTCTAACTTTGCACGATCCTATTGCACAGACAGCAAGGAGCAAAAACAGCTCGTTCGACTTTGAAAGAAAACCTAATTGTTAAGGGACTGCTAGTTTTGTTGTAGTAGAACTACAACATCTACAACAAATACTACTAGTGTTTCCAGAACTACTACTAAAAGTCGTAGTAATAGCGGTAGGTCGAAGCTCTTTGGCTAATTTCCTGCTTTTATTTGCCTGCCGTTCTTACACTCGAAGTTGTCCGCAGGAGAGAAACACGGTCTTTTCTACGATGCAAAATAAGGGAGGTAACAAAGATTTTGGTTGGCAAGTCACATTCACATTCTATCGAGTGTTGATGTCCTTTGAGCTTCTATATATATATATATATATATATATATATGTGTTCTTTAACGACGTCATATGCCACTGACTTAAACATGTGTTTATGAAAGTCACCGCCGCCGTTGTTTGGAACATCTACTACTAGTTAAGAAGCTACCTTAGGTAAAACGCAGAAAAAAACTTTTCGAGCAGAACTACGAGTAGAAATAATTCCAGTCTATTCGGACAAGACCGGTATTGCTTAACCTTTAGTGCCTCAGTTACTTCTACAACTACTAGTAATATGTTATTATTTCACGTAGACAATAATTTCCGCCCTTTGTTCTGTAAATAAGGGCGTTTTCTATTCTATGCAATTTGAATGATGCAGCGTTTCTTTCTGCTTCGCACTGCTGGTGCTGCTGTTGCTGCTGCTGGGTATTGCAATGGCAGCGTTGATGGCTGCCCTTTCACATTTTGGAGGCCACGAGAGACGGTGGTCCCACCTCACAGCATAGCTAGCTTAGACAAGTCGCTTTTCTATCAATGGTGATGGAATAGCATGTCTTTCTTACGCTGGAAACTCTTCTTTCTTGCTCACTCTATCTCTCTCTATCTCTTGCGCGCGCGTTCCCATCTTCCTCCAAATGGCAAGTTTTCCAGTAACCAGCCCTTTCATAAACCTGTACGGCCCCCCGCTCCGGCTGCCCCGTGCTTCATGGGCATCTGCGTAGCGTGACGCGTACCCAAGCGCAGCGAAGACCCGCTACGCCATTGCTGAATAACGAACCTTTTCTGTCCTCAAAATGACCCGCGAAGATGATGCTGATGATGATCAAGTCATTGAAATGACTGGTGGGTAGTCAGTTGCTTTGCTCCCTATTGCAGCATGGCCTTCGTCAGATTCTGCACAGAAAGAGCTCAAACCACAAAAGGCGTGCCTACCGCTTCTACACAACGTGACTTATTACTGTAACGATTATCTCTGCAGCACCTTCGATGATGCAAGCAACGTAGAACTCAACGTTGCTTGCATCATCGAAGGTTGCAACGTTAGACAATTTGTAAAAAAAAAACATTAATTTGTCACAGGCATGCGTATATATTTTCTCCAACTTTTGCGATAATGGATGCCATACTTTTGTCAATGCATATGTATATATATAGAAATTCGTTGATAATTCTCAGGATATGACCACTCTTCACGACGACCCAGACATGAGTGGTCTAAAACCACTTTCCTGGTTTTTTACTATGTGTACAATAGATCCTTCTCTTCCCCTGACGCTCCCGGCTGTACCGTTTTTAGGGCAACGACATATCATATGGTGAGTCGCGGCAATCAAGTTTCAGGTCTTTGACTAACACATTTTCAATCTTTGCAGTGGTAAAAACATCAGACAAAGCCATTGTTTACGCAGAATATGTGACCGATTTGCTTGTCTGTGTGCCTGTATATGTTTACAAAGGTGTTTCTCAACCTTCCTCAACATCAAATAAAGACGCATCCTTTCATAGCCCGTATATACGTTGCAAACAGAATCGACTTTTCTGAAAGGAATTCAGAGCATCCTACGTTCTAATATCAATATATTTCTACAACATTACGTTCTAATATCAATATATTTCTACAACGACCTCCCAATATGTCTCTGAATAAGCATGTGCAGAAATATTCAGTGGAAGAACGGTCAAGTGTATGGCCTGCCGGGGATCACCGTAGCTGAGCAAATCAATCAGACGTCCGCCTAGCATATTTCGCCCCATCCACAACCATCTCTTCAATATATGGTGTATATAAAGATGTTCTCAATCAAGTCGGGAGGGCGGGTTTTCATCTTCGTTAGAAAGAGGCCAGAGCATTCCTTATCAAGTTGAAGGAATCTTTGACGGTCATGTTTGATCCCGCTTTCACTACGACGACTAGTGACGAAAGTATAAGATTATACTAAAACTAGCATAGCTATTCGGATAGGAATTTATAGGTATCAGGCAAATCGTTTTATTTAACTACATGATTTTATTAAATAACTAAGCCAAAATGAATGGTAGCAGCAACAGCAGCGGCAACAACAACAACAACAATGATAACGAAAGCAACAGTGAGACCAGAAACGATCACAAAAGCAAGAGCAAAACCTACAGAAACAACGGTAAAAGCAAATAGTCAATAGTGAAATATGTGCACTCAACAACACAACAACAACGGAATAGCACCACTATCATGAAAAGGAACAGCCACAAACTCAACAACAGGTCACCAAAAGAGAGCTTAATTTTGGCGCTACACACTACAGAAGAACAGCGATCGAACACAGGAGAAAGTGGACCAGCGTCGCCATTCAACCGAAAGCCAGAAAGAGAGCTAAACAAAGCGAAGGAATGGAAGCCGCTTTCAACCAATGATCCAGCATGACAGAGTTTGCCCGTACAGCCCAGTGCCAGCACGCTGACAAGATCCATGAGCAGGCGCGATTGATTGACAGAGCAGACAGAGCGGGGAAGCGGGGACATTTTAGACGCTATGGCGCGTCCTTCACCCCGCGATGTGACCCCGCGATCTTCCGTAAGTGGCTGGGGCAGGAGTCGCATATCTAGGCTAGGTGTACGTCTGGCGTCCCGTCGGCCCACCGAAGCCTGGACACACACGTTGGCATATGCCTGCCTGCCTGTCTGCTTCTCCAGACTCTGCTAGATGCAGTGTAGATAGGTAGCCAGCACACGTTTGCAAGTGAACCGTTAGCCATGCCGGTTACTCTGTCCTGGTCCTGGCCGCGTTGTCACTTTCGCTGCCGCTGCGAAATGAGGTTGATGAGGTCACGCAATACCGATAGGTCCGATAGATACAAAGGTCCGATAAGGGTAGAAGACCTTCGAGCTGCCAGCCTCCTGTCAACGGCCACGCGCCCTGCAACCTCCTTGCATTGCCCCCACTCTCGTTTCTCGTTAGTCGGCCGAACAACAGCGCTGTGCATTTGCGTCAGCGTGCCCTCGTCGACTTTACTCCCGTTACTTTCCCATGTCACAAGGGGGCGACAACTCGACTTTTGGATCTACCGATCTCTGTCTATCTCTATGTCTCGTTTTTGGTAGATTGCTTATTAGGTCCGCTGCTATAACTAATAAAAAAACGTGCTTCCGGACCGGCCCTCTAGACGTCCAACCCGTGTGCGTCGTTATAATGCGTTAATGTTGCCGTCACGTCATCATTTAATTTTCTTTTTAATCAAAGAAAAATACACACCCCATCGCTCCTCGTTCAGCCGACCGGGGCTAATGGTGAAACCCGTATGCGTACTTCGAAAACGAATTAGCGACTTATATATATATATATATATATATATATAGGTTCATAATTTTATTGTTTAGACACTATTTACGATACCCGTTACCTGCTAAAATACTTTTGCTTGTAAAAAATATATGGACAACATCTTAGGAAAATCCTGCGCGTAAGACACATACGTGCTCCGATGTTACCGGTATTACTAACGTTAAACCAAAGTATACATCAATCAATGGTGAATAATATATATATATATATATATATTGTGTATATATTTATATATATATATATATATACACAATAGATCCGAGCCTTGCTCAACTTTAGCTGCTAATATCTATAGCGTACACTGCCATTGGCATGCTAGCTCTCTACGGAATGTTTTGTAGATCACTTTGCGACAAGCCATATGAATGAAACAGGTAAGATTTTGAAACTTTTTTTGATGCTGGCTTCCCCCCGATCTGGCCACAGCGTCGTTTGTAGCACAACACCGGCTAAAAAAGACAATGCCTGAGCTGGCCGGACGGCAGCGACCGCAACCTCCGGCATAGAAGTCCCCACTGATAAGCGGATGTGGCGGTCCGCTACCAATTGCAACCAGGCAGACAGGGTTCGCTGTGGCCCGAAACAAACTTTTGGAACAAACAATATCAACTGTGGCAAGACAAAACGCCGCGTTTCGCTACCCCTATTTTCCACTATCCCCTCTCCGCCCCCCTTCGCAACTCACCATTCAAATAGCAGTTAGATCGACTTGTTCCAGACCTCCTTCGACCTCACATGAAAAAAAAGCGTTTGATAAAACGTCAGCCGAAAACAGTTATTGTAGAAAGAATGATATATGCCCGAGATTTCTGAGTAGGAAAAACCTTGAGTGTATACACATATCTCCACCCACATAATATATATATATATATATATATATAAGCTCTAAGCGCCCCTGATATAAAATGGCGTCATGTAGATTGAAATATATATCTCAACTGAATAATACATGCATATATATATATATATATATGTTTGCACTTACGCACGTTTTTGGTTCACCGCAATTCGGCTGCAAATGGACATTGTCAGACAGCCGCAACTGCCAATGATACAATTCTGTGAAACAACAACCTAACTCATAGAAGCCACAAAGCAATGCATATATGTATATATATATATATATATATATATATATATATATATATATATATATATATATATATATAAAATCAATCTTAACTTTGTTCACTTTATAGCGTACATGAACCAGTTGACATACTAGCTCTCTGTTGATCGTTTTGTAGATCATTGTGTGACAAGCCATAAAGACGAAGCAATAAGGTTTTTGTCTTGTTTTAACCTTTGTAGTGGTGATACAATTGCAAACGACTATGGCCCGAGAATCTAGGTTGCAAAAGGTTAAAAACCTATATATATATATATATATATATATATATATATATATATATACATACATATCTTTCTCTGGTTTAGTGTGACTCGGGCTTCGCTGCTTCAATTGCCGCTTAAGGCTCTTTCGTTCTCTTCACGCGTTTCCTCTCTATCTGCCTCTCTCTTTGTCAGCCCTCTTCTCAAAGAAAGAACTGTTCAATCGACTCTATATTAAATATATCGGCCACATTGTAGAACAACGGAGACACAGCAACAAACACCAGCTAGAGGCTGAAGAGCTAAACGAAATGATGATGGGGATGCTTGGCCTAGTAGTGGCAGCAGAAGTGGTGGAAGTACGGAGAAGAACACAAAGGGAAAAGGGCAATGATGGAGTTGGAGTTGAAGACGGAAGCCGCAATTAGGCCAATTCAGCAATAGCCGTTGCGGTAACCCAGCAGCAGCAGCAGCAACAACAAGAATAACAATATCTAGCAACATGTAGCATTTCATCAATAACAATCACAGCAAAAATTGCAGCAGCAACATAACAAGAACAACAACGACAACAACAGCAACAACAACAACAATAGTAACAGCACTATCGTCATCAGCAACAACGGCAACATCAACAACAAACGACAATAACAACAACAACCACAACAACAGAGGCAGCAGCAGCAACAAGAACAACAACAACAAACAACGACGACGACAACAACAACTGCAGCGGCAAGGGCGCCCGACGTCATAAGAACTTGCTTCGTGGGAAGTGTGCTAATGCTGCAACTGGCTGTGAAAAAGTAACTTGCTAAGCAATAAGTTTGATGTCGGCCCTGGGCCCGCTTTCAATAGTAAGGCCGCTATGAGGGACAATCTCATCCCTCTGGTCGTACGTGCGGAGAACTATGCAAACAACATATATATATATATAATATATATATATATATATATATATATATATATATATTATATATATATATATATATATATATATATATATATATATATATATATATAAATGTATATATATAAATATATATATATATATATATATATATATATAAATATATAATTTAGACAACAATAATGGCACGTTCGAGCAGAACGCTTCAATGCGCTTAATGGCCACCATCTTTGAGTTCATCCCCGCTGTTGCTGTTGCGTTTGTCGCGTCGTCTGTGTCTGATCGACACAATCTAGCCAAGCCGGCAGCAGTTTGATCGGCAGGCGACACTCGGCAATCGCGTTACCTACAGTGCAGTTATTGTTGTTGTTGTTGTTGATTTTGATGTTGACGACGACGAGGAACGCGTCGCCGAGCAGACGTATTGCCCCACCGTCCCCCCCCCCTCCCCTGCCGCTCTCCCCCCGCTCCATCGACTCGGGCCACAAACTGTGACTACAATGAATTATGAAGATAGTTAGTTATGCGTCAGGTTACGCGAATTCAACTATGAACACGATACCATTTCGACTAGTATCGTAAATCGTATTGTTTTTAGTGATTATGGGCTATACAGGTATTGCGCAATGAGGCCATCAGTCAGTCAGTTAGTTAGTCGACTAGTCAGCTCATCACTCAGTCAGTGTCAGCACGCCCGGCACTCATCTGCCACCTGTGCTTTGCGCACGTCTATCTGCAGCAGCAGCAACAGCAGTACAATTACGATATACCTGTTAGGGGTATCGAGCGGTCGGAATTGTGTTAAGCCGCAGTACAGCTACGATTTACCTGTTAGGAGAATCGAGCGTTAGGAGTTCGTAACACAACAACGAATTTTATTATTTAATCCCATGGTTACGGGGAAATGTGAGTAACTAACTACACCAGGCATAAGGGTTCTAACACTAAAAAAAAATACTTCTTGCGTTAGGAATTGTATTAAGCAGCACTATTACTACTACTACTACTACTACAAAACACCTATTGAGGGAAATCGAGCGTTAGGAATTGCATTAGCTAGTCTAGTGACGTCGCCGCGTTCGAGTCCATACGACAATGCCGACGACGAATTTGGCTGCTGCTCTTTGTTAAGCCGTCATCGCCGTGGCCATTGTCGTAAATGCCGTAGAGGTGTTCAGTCGTCGGTCGTGAAAAAACTACTAAGTCGTAAAAAAACTAAGTCGGTCGAGAGAAAGCGGGGAGGACGCACACAGTGCAGGGAACACGGGAAGAAAATGACGATATGGAACACACTTGCGTATAGGTAGAGGAACAGGCGAGGGAGAAAGATAGAGCGAGAGAGAGAGATGAGTAAAAAAGGAGGAGGAGGAAGTATGATACAATTTAAAAACAAACCCACCATTACATCCACAGGCTCTTTGTGTTCAGGGATATTATGAACTCCTGCATGCCACACATACCACGAAACGGTAGAGCCAAAAATCGTACAGGATCTTGGGTACGCTTGCCGATGCGCTGAGCACGCTACATGATCAACAACGCCCTAGACTAGGGGGAAGGAGGGGGGGGGCTTAGGATGAGGGCCCACACCCCGTGCACCTGGAAGCAAGTCGATTAGATGTCCCTAGGGAGAGGTGGCGGCGGCGGCCCGATGGCGTCGGTGGCTTGGTTCCCGACCATCGCGGGAAGAGGCCCTGCCGTATTTCGGACGGCACTGTGGGCCACCTACACTCTAGCCGCTTTGCCGGCCAGAAACGCTCACGGGACATGCGAGAAGAAGCAGAGAGACTGATTCGCATCTGCGCGAGCATATTCGTAGTTCTGGTGAATGCCGGGGTGGCGAGTTTATATTACAAATACTGGTACAATCACTGGATTCTTCAGAGAAAGAAGAAGCTAGTTATGCGGTCTTGGTTACGTTGGGTAATTTGGCGCTAAACAATCGTTAGTTGAAAAACTAAGAAAACAATGAAGGGAACGCCATATTATTATTATTAAGGACAATTCAAATTAGTGCAGATTCAATAACGTATATCCAGAACAGTTTTTGCGCTGCAATCGATAATCTGAATATAAAAACTAATCCGGGATTATAGCTTACACGAAGCAGAATACACGATCATTTGATATGAAGCATAAACTTTCGTTAATTTCAATGATAATTATTCTATACGGACTCCAAAACGTAAAGTATCCCATAATTTTAACATTAAAAAAGGACTTCTTGCTTTCTCAGCACCGGGGACTAATAAAATTCCGTGTAGATATATTTCAAGAGGGATTATATACGCAACAGCAACGCTTGTCTTGGCAGCTGTATATTTAACTCATTATCGCTAAAATTGGAAGCCGTTAGTGCACTAACACTATTGTGCTTGTGAGTAAAAAAGAACAAGGCAAAAAAGTGTCGTCGTAAAATTGCTTGCCCAATTTTAGATTACAGCAACGGCGGGTTTCGATATCTAGCATAATTCAGCGACTAGGATCAAAACGTCGAACGCGTACCAATTTCGCCCCAGGCTTTCTTCCAGCTTGTACTAGTGAACGTGGCTCCAGCAAAATACCATTAAAATCATAATCTACGTGCTCATTGTAATGTAGCTCTGAATAAGAAGCTAATGGTAATTAATGCTGACATATATGTACTGATGATGCTTTCAATAGTGACAATAATGATAAGACGATTGTGACATATTGAATAGCTAACTTAGAATAAGAGAACTGCTGTGCCTACAGACAATAATGGCAGCGATACCAACGATCATTTCGCTGCTGACGCCGCCACTTGTGCAAGGATGACATCCGTTTAACAGTTTCAGCAGAATCCATAAGAAGTACAACATGAATATTATTACTACCGAGCAGTTGGTATTTATCGGCGGCAATATTCGATTTAAATACCCTGGAACGATAGCCGCTGCACAGTTACGAAATGTTACGCTACGGATCAACAACAAAAATGTTTCATGTGGCATCTATGCGATGGATAACGAAAATAGATCGATGTCAGCTTATCGCAGTCGCTGCCGTTCGAAACGCCATGGAAGCTCACCGGAACCTTCCTGACCGGCGTTCTCAGCGCACAGGATCTTTTTAATGGGAGGTTTTAGGAATACATCATGCACAGGCCCCGTCCGACAGCTGTCTGCAACTAGTGTGGGACTAGAAAACCCCACTAAACATTCCGCATTTCTCCCCCGCCTCTTGACTCGCCGGACTGCAAATAGGTGGACTGGACGGTATGAAAGGTCGGTCCAGCAGAATTCCGGTCCAGGGAATTGCCGGGCTGATTCGAATCCTGGCAACGCTTACCCGGCGGGCCGCCAAACGCTACAAAAAGAAAGCGAGAACAAGATCCAGAGGGAAGCCAGTGGGACAACGAACAACAAAGCACGAACAGTTTCAATGAGTGGCAGCTGATACCGACAGCTGATAGGACAGATCAACAGACGGACAAGCTTACTGACTGACTGACTGACTGACAAAACGTTACAGAAAGAATGGCGTCGAAATGCAGGCGGACCAGAATTGTTAGCGAAATTACCGCGCTCCCAACGACAGCTTGCGCTCTGCTCTTTCGCTCTCTTTCTCTCTCCAGTACGTTCTTTTCTGTCTTTTCCTTTCCCTTTTCTTTAGCTTCCCCTGCTGTTCGAACGTACTGATTGTAACTTTTGCATTCGTCGCGAGGTCGTTTTCCAGCCACTGAGAAAGACGACTCAACACGAATTATACGCTCTCGGTTATTCTTCTGTATGACTATGTCTTCTCTCGCTCTCTCGATATCTATCTATCTCTCTCCCGCTCTCGCTTTGATTTCCCTCTAGCACTTAATTGATCAACCTCTCTGTTTTTTTTGTTTCGTTCAGTGTTCTCCTTGTACTCCTTTTCGTGAAACCGTTTTAACGTGATTATTTTTAATAAACGTTTTCACACGTATTTCGTATAATTTCGTGTGTCAGCCCATGGCCCAGCCGATAATAGAAGCCCCGCCCATGTGACAGGGACAACAGCGGCGCCAGCAGCAGCAGCAACAACAACAACACAACACCGACATTAACGACATCAACAACAACACAGAAAACAACGGTAATAACAATAACATGAACGACATGTCTTGAGCAGCGCCTCTGTATTGATCCTCCTCTTTTCTAGCAACCAGATTCGTCTACCGGCCACGGCACAAAAGGTGCCATGAAGGCTCATTGTAGAACATGATCGACGGCAACATCGGCTAAGACGACACCGAACGCAGCGGCGATCCGCCAGCCACTTCGGACGGCTGTAACGAGGCCAAGCTAAACCACAACCGAAGTGTCTGCGACCAAATAAGTAAATGGATGGAACAAGACCCGATAAGTGACCGATCATCAACCCTCAGAAGAACAACAGATCTGGGCCTTTGGGTGGTACCGCCAAAAATCACCTCGACAGTATATTAAGTTTTCACTGGTGTCGTTGTTGTTGCTAGTGTTGTTGTTGTTGTTGTTGCTGTTGTTTTTTTGCAGTTATTGGCCGACGGTCAGCAATTATTACTACTGGTATGACAGATTGCTTGCTCAGCATTTGACAGTAACGCAGTCCCAGCAATTGGACATCAGACAATATTGATGCAGCTTTTTGACATGGCCGTTTTGATCATAACGGTTCCACTATAATGATTAGTTTACCTGAAACGTCATCCGCCGCTGCCGACTGCGAACACGGTGAAGTACGCATTGACGACAGGATGCAGACATCGTTACAAACAAATTAAAAAAGCTCACCTATTCGCTAAACACCGATGGATAATGTTTCCGTATTGGTACATATTTTCCGTATGGTATATATATATATTTTACTTTTTAAACACGTTCTTAATTAGTACGTATGACGTACACTTCTAGAAGCTACGTTATTAACATAGACATCCACAAAGTAAACCTCTTATTGGACTGAATATCCATAAATTTCTGCATTCATACAAGTGCGGAAGAATACCAAAATAATAATAATAAAAAAAAAAGTAAAAAAAAAATAATAAATAATAATAATAATATTACATTTTAGGGTTACAGGGAAATGTGAACATACAAGTATATATATATACATATCAACAAAAAACTACATATGACAGTCACCTTAACTGAGCTAATAAAATCGATTTTTTGACTAAATACGCTCAACGTGTTTAGGGACATTGACGAAACGAGGAAACGTGTGCCATTTTGTATGTAGATCAACAGGTAAGCGTAGTTGACAAAACAACACTCGGCATTACGTACATTTATTAAAATCATAGAACTGTACACATTTCAGTTGGACACGTGTTAACCAAATCGAATATGATGTTTGTTACTCTGTGCTCATTTGGTCATTCGCCACGCGACTTCCCATGATGATGTAGTAGTGAGCCTTAGAGGTGATAAAGCACATCTATGCTGACATGGTGCATCGTTATTCCAAAAATATATATATATATATATATTTATATTTATATATACGAGCTCATCCCAAGCCAGAGAAAACGGCTATCAGTTAAGTGTTCAATCTCAGTTGTGCAGCCAAAACACTCACCGAACCAGTTGGGCTTGTTCTCGGTCGAATCACTTCTCTGCGAGAAGTAGGCTGGCTTCAGTGTAGCGGCGTTGTTCCCACCGTTGCCGCCTCCACCGCCACCACCTGCCCGACGCCGATCGAGCTGGACTTCGTCGTCGTCCTCCGAGGCTCCGTGGCTGGTTGTCCTCGGCCTACCTGTTTGGGCACCTCCAGCTGTGCCACTAGTCTTGTGGGCGCCGACGCCCTTAGCTGCACCGCTGCCGCCCTTGGCGGCTGAGGGGGCGGCGGCGCCGCCGTTCGAGTTGGCCGATACCCGCGAGTAGATCTTCGGCAGAGGCTCGAAATGCACATCGTGATCGCCGCATAGGCCTGCGGCATCGAGTGAGAGCGGAGGCGCCGGT
The DNA here is from genome assembly GCA_003439945.1 of Dermanyssus gallinae. NCBI lineage: Eukaryota > Metazoa > Arthropoda > Arachnida > Mesostigmata > Dermanyssidae > Dermanyssus > Dermanyssus gallinae. The sequence goes on along the minus strand of QVRM01005861.1, from coordinate 27,132 downwards.
GGAGGCGCTGCCGAGTGTGGGAACAGCGTCAGCTCGGACGGACACGACGAGGGACTGCTGCCGCTATGCTGGACGTACGCCGCACCGCTGCAGGCCGGGCCGCCCACGCAACTTCCGCCACCCGATACCACAAGTCGCTTTTTCGTGCCGAAAAGGCGCTGCAAATCGCACAAAGGGAAAAGGAGACGAAGGACACCGACACAATTAGCACTTTGAAACGGCGGAACCACTTGCAAATTCATCGACGGAACGACGGCTATATAGCAGTTTTGACTCTGTTGACCTACAGATCGATAAATGGGTCTATCTATCTATCTATATATTTATAAATATATATATATATATATATATATATATATATATATATATATATATATATATATATATATATATATATATATATATATATATATATATGAATGTACACGTTAGGGGGAACGAAAATCATGCATCACTATCACATTGGCTTAAGGCGCACAATTTTGCGCTCACAAATTGTAGCTCACTATAGTGACTCTACATACCTACATTCGTTCTATTCTTGGATAAGACCAGAGCGTTCCACCACAGTAATGATAGACAGGAATGGGACTACCGGCGACGAGCAACCTTGTGAAGCATGTTAGTTATGGCGGTGATACAATAGTAGTTTGATGAGCAATAATCCCCAGGCAGAAGAATCGAACTAGTAGACGTACATAAATTCAACGGTTCTCATAGAAGAAGAGATTTAACTGCTCAAGGATATGTGGATGATATTCTGACACCCCACGTAATCCCCTATACAATGGCTATGGTTGATAACTTCATTTTAGAATAGACTACATTTCCAGACTGAACACGCTGCGTTTGTTCGGGGTACCCTGCCGAATTTTCGAAGCTGGAATCAGTAATGATTAATGGAGTAGCTGGCATGTTTTACGATCTAAAGCTCATCGAACATGGGACGAGCAAAAACTACGAGTTAGAGCCAGAACTTCAGCAACATTAGCAGCTGACAATCGAATCAATAGGTGCCCTATAATAGTGCCCTAAATAGCACAAGCACACATATATACGTAGATTATCCTCTTTTACAGGAGTCAAACGTTTCGAGCTTTAAGCAGACCATGCCCCTATTTTCAAGAATTGTTTAACTTTTTTTTATTAATCGTTTGCCTTACTTGCCAAGTGATAAAGGTATCTATTTTTATACATACACGTTTCTAGTACCGCATGCCCCCCCCCCCCCCCCCACATTTAGAGAGCCATAAGCAGAGTTCAGCGAATGTTCTCTTATTTACTAAATTGATGAGCGCTTAAGTTACAAACGGACTGATCCGTACGTGGTCCACTCATTTTGCTTGTTAAGCGAACGTGTCACATGACGACGGTGAGTTCCATCACAACGCTCAACTCATGTACAACAAAGCTCAGCCGACCGATACCGAGGCCACTTCTACGCGACCATTTAATGCTTGTGCTTGGCTAAAAGCCAGGGCAGACGAACAACCGACACTCTTCAGAAGAGAAAAAACAGCCTTCGTTCCTATTCCTTCGTTCACATACCCTCCCCAGGGGATAAACGAGATCACTTTCCGACACCGCATAGCATGCAAGTGTAAGATATCGGCAGTCTCCTCGACAGCATCGTACTAGTATGCTATTAAACGTCCCACCGTAACTGCTAACATCTCGACTGTCCTCTACCCCACGGTTGACGCCGACGCTAGCGCCCATGTCCGTGTAGTAGTTATTCGTCGTTGCTGTTGTTGTACTTGTTGTTGTTGTTGTTGACGTTGTTGTTTTGTCGCTGTTGTTGTTGTTTTTGTTTTTGTTGCTGCTGTTTTCATCGTTACCAGGATTACGTTACTCTGTCACACGAAACGCGTCGTCGAGCGGAGCGATACGAGCAGTGCAGAAAAAGAAGTGGCTTCCTAATAAGCTAAAAATCGGCAGACGATGGCCCAACGCGGTCCTATAGCCGCATCATGTCGTCGTCGTCGTTAGGCTAAGGAACATTGATTCTTTGCGGGGGCTGCTTGATTCTGTGCTTGGCCAGTCAGTGTGCTGCTTATCGAATTGCGGCGACCGGCAAGTCGCCGATGGCGTTCGATCGCCTTGAACTCGATGGCGTTGTAATGCAATCAATCGCCTTATAGCTCGGGAACGCGAAGTTAAGCGTGAGTCTGTTAACTAGGCGACGGTACGGTCTACTTGGCAGGGCCGGCCACTTGAACAGGCGCTCGCTAACTTCACCCTGTCGGATAACGCCTACAAGCGTATCGATGTTGTTGGTTCTCGGGGGTGACGATGATACGCAACTATTCGTCAACTAAAACGAAGCACTTAATAGTTTGCTTGAGAAAAGCTGCTTGGTCGTGTATTAGAAAATTGCACGTTCTAGCACAGTGGCAATTGTCTTTGTAACGCACGACGGCGTAATGGTTCCAACCATGGTCCCGTGGTTTGATAGCGGCGAACGATATGTCTTGTAAACTTTGATATTTATTTCTACGGAAACCTAATCACGACTCTCCCACGAGTTTCACGAGCCGAAGTATTCCCAGAATTCCTGTGGCTTTGACAAGGGAAGCACTTTCCTTTAAAATTGTTTAAGATACTTTCGCGGTCAGGAATCTGATAACACCTCGCTGCTCTTAAATCGTCGAACTTCACTTTTGGAAGCGCTATGATATTCTCACAGGCACGAATTCTCTAGGTGAGCGGATTCACAACTGCCTGTTTCACTCCTCCATCATGCGCACCACCGAGGATGCTTCATTTGCGTACCTAAAAGTCTCACTACGTTATCTCAAAGCGGCATATCCAAACTTAGACCGATTTTGTTGTTACGAAATTTCCTACATTGTATTTGAACTCTATATATATATATATATAAATATTAAAATATTGGTGGCATGGAATACAAGCAATAGGCGGACAATTTATTGTCGCCACGGGGCCAGGACCGGACAATTGGCGGCAGACACTTTGCTTTAGTTTTTTTCATGCAATAATGCTGACTTAGTATTTTATCTAGTACACCATAGCTAATGCCCTTCTCTTCCGCTATTTTGCGAGTTTGTAGACTTACACTTTTCGCATCTGAACATGTGCCTTGAGCCTAAATGTGGTCTAACTTCTGTGTCCATATTGTCATTTTTAACTGAGGCAACCATTTAGTAATGATGCTGTACGCCAGTGCATTCGTTCCGAAAACTGTATATAATTTGGTTTTAATTTTCGTTGCAGTTAAGTCTTCAGACGATACCTCCAAGGAACTTCTTGATACTCCCATTATTTATATATATATAACATACATACGTATATCTGTGCTCAGTACAAGCAGTGCGATGAGGAGGCACGCATAGGCAGAACGTAGCACACGAATCGATGTGAACAAAGTTCCGCTCATTCGATTTCACAATTCAATTCAAATGCACCTTTACTCCAAACGCTGCCAGCGTCCTCGGGTCACGGCCGATTGCCCGCAAGCCGGCTAGGGTTTTCTAGCCCGGTGGTCTGGTCCCCTTACGTCGGTAAATCGCGTGCAGTTTGATCTTACTGCTTCTTCCTATCCTATATTTTTATTACTACTACTACTACTACTACGACTGCTCTCGCCTCGGCTCAGATCAAACCGCCGGCCAGTCAACATTGGCTTTCGTTTTTGCAAAATGAGCGCCGTATAAAATCTGATCCAGGGCATCATCTTAGCCGTCATCGCCGCCAACTCTTTAGTTCGTCAATGCTGGTAGCAACCGCGGGGACAGACAGTGCTTGTCGGCCAGTGCGCATTTTTTTATCATGATCATCATAATCGGCGTCTACCGCCTCATTGTCGTCTTTTGGCGCGCATCTACCAACCTTTTTGGGGACTATTAAGCAATCCCCCCTCCCAAAGGGTCGTTTTTGCTCCGACCCCACTGTTCATCCGCAATAATTGACGACTCATCCGGGCAACAGAGAAGTAGCCTGAGGTCGATGTTCTTGGTCGAACCACCATTCCCCCTCCCACTTCCCTCGCCGAGACAAACTTGTGACACGTCCTCGGTCACGAGACTCGGCACGAGCCTCTCTCTACTCACGAACTCAGCCCATTTGTAATGAGGAAAACTCATTTATGTTGTACTGCAGATTGCACATTGCGCGCTAGTAATGAGCAGTCGACACGCTAACGGCGTGGATGTTATCACTGATTGAATTCGTGTTCAGGTCAAAGTTGGTTATTGATGTTGTTGTTGCTGCTGCTGCTTCTGCCGTGTCCTGTATCGAAGCCTCCCTGATACTGGTGTTCCCTCCATCCTGGTCGTGCTGTCTGTCTGGCAATCTCAGCAGCTGCCTTCGGAAGAACCATCGCTGGCCTTGCTTGCCTGCCCATTCGCAGGTCCATTACAAAGCGGATCTACCAGCAAGACTCGCCTTGCAATCTAAACACTTATTTTGTCACTCGCAATCTGCTGACAGCTGCTGACAGACAATTACTTTTCACGTCACCATCACCCGCCAGCTGGCTGTAGCAACTAACGTTGCAGACGAAACGCACAACGTAAACAACCTTTTGTTTTAGCTCCACTCGTCTCTTCCATTGTGTGGTCGATCTCTGGTTTTTATCTTTTGACTTTTCCAGATCTAACCGTGGGTGTCTGTGTGTCTGCGGGTGCAGCATGGATGACAGCTGTCGACGGATTAATTGCCACATCGGCGCCCCAGCGACAAAAGATGGTTTCTTAACAAGCCCCATCTATCTGCACATCTTATTCAAGACAAAAATCGACACGACCCGGGGTAAACGGATGTCTGAAGGATGAGGTCGTAATTACTCATTATATATATATATATATATATATATATATATATATATATATATATATATATATATATATATATATATATATATATATATATATATATATATATATATATATATATATATATATATCTATATATATATATATATATCTATATATATATATATATATATATATAACCGCTTAAAAATCACAGCGAATTCACTCCACAGCTTGCAGCAACAGCCACTACCTGTCTTCCATACGCCAAACTATCGCAGCTCATTTGTCTAACAGGCGCAGGGGGGACGGGGCTGGGGATACACACAAATACAGGATGTAAACAAAAACAGAGAAAGATAGACAGTAGACAGGCAAACAGACAGAGGAGGATCTAGGGATCTGATGATATAGTGTCCCACATCTCATCGGGATCTTATTTATTCATTTATTTGCCCTTTGTCAAGAGTCGGTGGCACCAGCCGTGGCAACATCTGCAAGAGCATGCCTTAGCGCGGCAACAGGAGCGGCAAACGTTTTGCCGCCCACAGATTCGATGCTAGGCTTCGAACGGCTCGAGGCGTGGAAAGGCCACGCGTTGGACCTCCACCACCACAACCCCAACAACAAAAACAACAACAACAACAACAACGGGCGACGCGCGGCAGCTTCTCTCGACAAAACCACACACAAATTGCCACAATTGTTAGAAGGAAAGAGAAAAACAACGATTCCTGCTGCTGCTGCTGCGGCAAAACCGCAAACGAAACAAATCAATCACCACCACCACCACCACCATGGCGACCTGGACTCGCCCGCCCCGCTCCGTTCCGCCCCGCTCGGAGAAGAAAAAATGAAAGTAAAAAAGGCTTTCCCCCCGCTCCTCCCGGCATTTATCCAGCAAGCGAGAGAGAGAGAGAGAGTCAGGGCTGAATCTCGCTGATCATGCACTGTTGCAATACTATTACAATTGCCTATCGAATCGTGGCCACGGTTGAAAACTAATGCACACACACTGAGGTGTCTGTTGACAGATGCTGTAGACGCTGATCTCGATCGATTGGCGAGCGTATTTCGGCTCCTTGTATATATATATATATATATATATATATATATATATATATATATTTGTTTATATATATTATATATATATATATATATATTTGTTTATATATATTATATATATATATATATATATATATATTTGTTTATATATATTATATATATATATATAACTTTAAACCTCGCTACTATATTTTAAAAGATACTAGAAACAAATCATACCAATGCTACCAATCGTAATAGTAATAATAATAATGCTGGATCGTCAGTCGGCCGTGAGCTGTCGTCTAGGTAAAACTATGCGAGGTTTCAACGCGACGAAATCACGACGGGCTATATTGTCTTCGAAAAATGTCTGTTATTATGATGATATTCAAGGATGACAATTGAACCACGATGACGACAAGCAGATGGGGCTTTTTGAGACTCTAACTACCGTCGTCGTCGTCGTTGCTGCTGTTGCTGTTGTTGTTGTTGCGACGGGATAACCACGTCACCCGACCCCCGTGCCTTCATTCGGGTGCGTGCGCGCTAGCGCAACCCCTTTTACGGGGGGGGGGGGGGTGACTGATAGCGACTTATACCGGCGATTATGGGCCCGCTGCGGGGGCACACAAATGCTGGTCTGCCCCGCGCAATTATGTGTGCGTGTGAGTGTGGGTACATGTCATCATAGGTTGACGCGAACGCCCGTAGAGGGCGTCCAGGTTCAGTCGAATGCAGTGAGTCAGAAGGAATCAATGCGAGCTTCAACGCACGTCAAACATCGGCTGCTACGAGCTCAAATCACAACGGGCAATGCAGCAGTACTTTCAATAGCAAGAGCAAATAGTGGTTCAGTTGATGAATGGCCAATGAAATGGATAGATGCCAACATCTATGATTCACCAATCTGCCTGTCAATCTGCCTGTGATGACGATAATACAAATCATCATTATCATCATCATCATCATCATTATTATCATCGTCGTCATCATAATTTTGTTATTTATCCTTATTTATTTGGTTACCAAATTATAAAATGTACACATTGAACACTCCCTATGTGTGTGTATGCATGTATGCCTGTTAAGTGTGGCACCCCATGGTCGATCGAAATATAGGCGTCACCAGATCAAAAACATCACCTGCCTTGTTACATCGTTGTGACGGACCACAGACGCAGATCGTTGCTAAATATACCATAATCACTTTAATGAATTAGACAGTATATTTGGCAACTATGTTTTTTTCCCTATGGGGAGTTTGGCAGCTTCTTTTTTAACCATATACGACCACAATCTCTCAAGTGAGACACTCATGCCCAAATGCATAGATGCATAGCTCCAAAAAGGATCGCTATACCGCTGTTCCCCTGGAGGGTCATCAAGATATACAAATGGCGCACCCCCGAAAGAAAATTGATCATTTGATGTTACAACTAATTATTATCCATTAGATAGATAATAAATAAATACATATAGTAGAAGGAAAGAGCGCAAACGTCTTGTAAAAAAAGATTGACATACAACTGACGCGCCCCCAAAAGAAAATTGATCATTTTGATGCTACACCTAATTCTTATCCATTAGGTAGATAATTCGCGTATTCAAATATATATATATATATATATATACATATTTATACAGGGTCTTATATAAGGTTTGATAAAACTTGGCAAGAAAATAACTTTCCCCAATGGAAGGAGGGGCGGTAACGTCTTGTTTAGGAGTGAGGAAAAAAATTATAAAAGCTGTTACTCTGCTCTTTTCTCCTACATTGTTGTGTAAAATCTACATTTGTATGAGAACCAGTCAACGCATGAAGGAACCGATCATATCGGCGTGTTCGGTGTAACCTGCCTGAGAATATTGGACAGTGAAGGCTTCAACACACTGACTTTTTATGACTTTCCGCAATCCGGCTATTCGCTCTTCGCTAGCTTGCGTCGAGTGTCATTCCGATTACGCAGAACTTACCGTCAAACACGCTATGGTAGGTTCCCTTATGCCTTGACTGGTTCTCCCGCTAACTTAGGTTTTGCACAACAATATATATATATATATATATATATATATATATATATATATATATATATACTTAAACGTATACACACACACAAGGTTATATATTTACATAGGTAGGTATAATTGCCTACGATGGAGAATATAAAGCTTAGTGCAGTACAAACGACACCAGAGTAGCAGTGGCCAACCTCAGTAATTTGCTGCTGCTCTTTTAATTATACTAAGGGCGACGAATATTTTGCGTCATTTTCCCTTCTTTGCTGACAGGCGTTCATCGCGGTCGTTCACCACTTACAGAGGAGAGCTTAAGCCGTGAAGCGTGCAGGCCCTATCTAGGTCGACTCAAACTTGCTTGATCTTGACCACACTTCTCTCTTGAGAGAGCCTGTGCGTTCCTTTGCTAGTGGAGGATACAATGAAGGGTATATATATATATATATATATATATATATATGCAGGCAACGAGAGCGGGCATACGTGCGAGGGGAGAGAATCTGATCACCCCAAAGAAGAGTTCCAACAGCGTTTGCGGGGGTTATCCGCTCGCACGGCGTAAGCCCTTCTGAAGCCACTCGCTCTCAGTTACGACTCAACTGGAGTCCAATTATCGCAGCGATTTTGCCTAGTCACGTGAGGGGGGTTAATCCCGCTAAACGACGTCGGCCTGACGACCGATCCAGGAGACTCGTTCAAGACCTCGCCGCCAGAAACCATGTGGCGTTTGATTACGTGCCTGTGCGCGTATTTTTCGTTCTGCGCTCGTTTCGTGCTTGTTTGACCCTCAACGTCGTTCTCGTTAATATCCGTCCTCCTTGACCTTTTTGATCGTATCGCACATAATCTGCTCCGTTCTGTTCATATATATATATATATATATATATATATATATATATATATATATACATATATATATATATATATATATATATATATATATATATATTTATATATATCTTCCCAGCTCTCGTATATGAGCTTATCTTCTGCGTTTTCGTTATATCTTCTGCCTGCCTTTCTCTTTCTCTCTCTCTCTGTCTCGTGTTAGGTCGTTATTTCTGCGTGTCTGTCAGCCTCGCACGCTCTTGGCACACGTTTTCGTCGTAGCATTAGAGGGCAGCCAAACAGGTAAATGGAAGGGAATACTAGTCTACCTGCCACGGCCACCTGCACTTTTCCTTAATTTCGGACTCTTCTGCTTTACGGATTCTTTCGGGGTTCGTATCCGCATGTGCTTGCCATCATAATTTTCCTATACCAAAAAAAATATATATATAACAAAAATATTTAAACTATCTCTGGGTGTTCCTCTCATAAATGTTTGGCTGGTTTATTTCGTTTGATACTTATTGAGGCATTGTCGCCGAGCAAACGAACAGCGGAACAGCTACGCTTAATTGTTTCATTGTTTGGCGAACAGCATGCCGGCAGTTAATTATCCGCCTACTTTCGGTAATACAACTATTAGTGACTTTATGCTGTTAATTCTTCGCAGGTCTTTTTGGCCGTCCGCGGCCATCCATTAACGGGGGGGGGGGAGAGGGCGGAGGAGCTATATATATTTAAATTCATAGCCAGGGGGTATGTATATATATATATATATATATATATATATATATATGTATATATAAATCCTGTCTACCTCTCTATTTGCCGGTGTCGTCGGCTTTCTTTATTTGTAGTTGTTTTTCAGGAAAGAGTATAGCGTATTTTGGCCGACAGCAGAGCTGGCTACTTCGTCACGCCGAGTCAGGTCTCAGTCACGCAGGCTCGTGCCGGTGGTCGATGAAATGGCCAAGGCGGCACCAATCACGCACAAACTGGGTCTACCACATAGCCAATAAATGATTATATTTGCTAATTTTAACGCATATATATATATATATATATATATATATATATATATATATATATATACTTTATAGGGATACACACAAATATACAAACACATTTATTGTACACACATTACGAGACAGGGACAGAGAAGAAGAGTGTGCGATTGTATGTGTTGCAATTCACCATAACTAAATCAAGTCAATTATATATATATATATATATATATATATATATATGTATAGGCTCCATCGAGCCTCCGTGGTAGAAGGAGGCATGTTCGTGACACCGCTCCGCTGAAGTCGGCAAATTTGTTCAATTTCCTCTATGCCAGGTCAATTTGTGTTGTGCTTTTTCGGTCATAGCGATACAGAGAGTGTGACATACAGATTTGTTTAAATTTATTTAAATTTGTTAAGACAGTTTTATTTATTTTATTTACTTTTATTTGTTAGTGTTGCTGTTCTCTGACTGTTTTAGACTAAATGTTTAGGTCACTGTTCGAATTGTGAAAATAATTGCCCTTAATTGTGCGCATCGCAACTTCTTCGACTTCACGTCTGCCGGCTAAGTGTCCGGATGCTGCTCGCTCGGCTGCAAACATTCGAAATGTTTCAGTGATGCCGTCCCTAACACGCAGAGTTTGGTGTGCGCGACCTGCAAGCAAAAGCCTCCTGCCAGTAACTAACTATAATATAAATTGCAGACCTCACCAACTTAGTGCTTGGTCGACGTGTTGAGATTTTGTCGACCTTGTCTGAGGGCTGGCTGAGTGCAAGTTCGAACTCAGCTCTGAGTTAGCTTCATTACAATCACTTTGCAGACTATGCCAACCTTGCCTCGTCTAGTCAAGCCTCTCAGAACATTTTCGAAACCTGGAGCACCCAGTCGAACGACTTGCAATGATCTAAAAAAAATAAAGTTTTCGGGCTGACCCTCAGCCAAGACTTAACGTCCACGGGACTGATCTGATTTCACATTGCTTTATAGACGGACACCCATAAATACAAATGTGCAACGGTGGGGCCCCAACCCGCACATCTATGTGTCTCCTCCGGTTGTTACGAGGCGCAGACGAATGCACCACGCCACCGGACTCGACTGCAATGATCTATTATTATACGCGCTACTACTGTCCGCAGACGCCGCTGCTGTCGCTGTGTTTGTAAACACTCATATAAGGAAGCAATCGCGTTCAACTAAGCGCAATCATCGCGTCATCATTATCATCGGCACAGCGTCTGTAGCTGACAATCCTATACCCAGCGTTATCCGGAACGGAATCGGAAGCGCATATTCACCTCTTGGACTTCCCCTGACGTTGTCACGGCCTCGGACGTCCATTCGACTATCGCGCCCAAGCTTAAAGGTTTGCTATTCCTTTAGAAACTACGATCATATCCGTCGTACGGCTTAGCTTTGCAAGATGAGGACGAGAGAACAAAGCTCGATCCTAAGTTCTCGGATGTCTCGGGGCTGTCATCCAACCCTTCATCGGTCGTCGGCCGCACGAGAACGAACACGAATTAGAAATTTGATGATTTCGACTGACTCCCCCGCCCGCCAACCCCCATCGAAAGCCCTAAACGAAGCAATTGTAGAACGAATCATAGACGATTAAATTGTATTTATTCAAACTTCACTCGTTTAGCTGCCGAAAAACGAGGTGCTATTCATTGTATTCGCTATCTTACTGTGTATCCAAAAATGTTAATCCCAATGTTCTGCGTGGGACCTGGTTCAACCAGTGTCCATAACGGACGCAGAGCTCACTTTCCACAATACGTGTCGATGCTTCCGGCTGGACCGCGAGTCGAGAGGCAGAAGAGTGTGCATTCTATTGTTTACATTTGTACTTGTCTCATGTGATATACCCGGCGAACACGTCGCAGTCAATCCTCTCTGCCTCTGCTGTTTTTATACATCAGGATTTCGGTGACAGTATGTGTCGCGTGATAACGTGTGGTATACTAGCAAACAAATTGATCACACGTTTTTCATCTAAAGACGAGGCACACACAATATCGTTTACTACAAATGCCACTCGATCTGTTGCTCGGGTAACAAAAAACATGAAGATTAATTCTAACAAACGCGAGATAGGGAGAGTATAGTCGGTGTCTAGAAGCATACTGGCGCTGGTAAAACGTACACGTGACGAGCAGGGTACACAAACAGCAAGCATGTTAGAATGCCAAAGCTATATAATGAATGTGTTCGAAATAGCAAGATTCCTAATTAGTGGCGGAAAAGCTATCCACAGCCTATATTTAAGCAAAAGGGGGGTGCAACTGATCCAAAGAATGATTGGGACATTGCACTTACAAGCGTCCATTACAAGATATTAACGTCGCTTATCGCGGGCCGATTGTACTGCGTAAAGAGAATCTCCCGGTAGAACAATACGGTTTTTAAGAGGCTATCGATGTTAGATGCAGTTGCATTTGTTTTAAACCATGCGTCACACCGCCTTTCTAACAAAACGAAGTGATAAATAAATTCTGCAGAAGTCCGAAATTGCGACGAGAGTTGCTTCTCACTGTACAAGAATGTCATGCCTTTCCCTAGAATTAAATTTTTTTAAGAAGGTTGTTTTTAATTCTAGACCATCCTCCGTCCCCTTTGGGCTTGGAACTCACCGTTAGGTATATCTTCAATGCACCGAGAGCCGGACATGTTGAGATATCTAGGGTTTCCCCAGCAGTCCTCGTGGCAGCATGGCCGCTGACTCTCAGCGGTGGAAGGGTTTATTATCTATTCTCAATGAGCATCGCTCAAAGAAAATTCGATCAACAACAGCAATCGAACCGACGACACCCCGGTAGATGACAACCATGATCACCATGCCCCTTCCCTAAGCGTAATCAATTATATGACCGCGAATAACCTGTTTGACACATTCCAACACGGATCTGCGCCACGACGCTCTACGTGCACACAACTATAAGAAATTAAAAACGATTAGGCCTTAGGTACACAAATACCAACAAAAAGTTTCATTGTAAATATTTATTCGAACAGAAGAGTGTCTCTGACCGGCTAGACAATACCAGGTCCATTTAGAGACTTGCCGCAAATGGCTTGCCGCTTGTCTGCACAATCGGTCGTTCCGAGTTAAATGCGGGGAAGCTCTTAGTCTTAGCCACGACTGGCTCCGTCCGGCGTCCCACAGGGGAGCTGCGTATCTCCTCTGCTGTACACAATATTTGTTTTAGACATGAAATCTCACATCATGTCAAGTGCCAAATACCTATTGTGCGCTGACAAACTAAAAACATACGCTCCCTTGGACTCTCCTTCAGTGCAAATTGTGCGACAGTCTGCTGTCGATGGCATCTGCCGCTAGTGCATTGGCAATGGGATAGAGCTATCCGTTTCGAAGTGCCTCCTTTTGAAACATGGCTCTTTCGATTTGAAGTATCAGCTCAACGGGACGGCATTGTCCATCGCAAATGTTGCACGAGAATCAAATCAACATCTATACATACTTGTGAACATGCTGTTCCGTTATTTTATCATCAAGAACCCAGACGTGTATATTCGCATGTATAAAGCTGCTATCCATATGCTTATAATGCTCACCTGTCTGAAGCCCATACTTGTGCAAGCGCATAGGCATGATTGAAGACGTTTAGAGAATATTCCTCGAAAAAGCTCTGTAGAAGATGTGATACTGAGCCGGAGGCTGTAAACCCTCGATACCAACGACACTTTAACTAAGCTAGAATGCCCACAATTTAGAGTATGCACACAATCCTAGCGGCTTTTTGTTTTCGTCTCGACGTATATATATATATATATATACGGGCGACAGTCTTTTTTGCAAAATTACCTGGAATTTTGTAATTTTAACGGATAGTTAAAACTGTTAGAATTTATGTAATAATGGAAATTTCAAGCTCAATTAAGAATTATTGAACTTAAATAAATTTGCCGTCCGGAAAGGACGGTGCCATAAAAAAAATATATATATACATTCTTTACACCCCATAAAGAGTTAAATTATATATATATATATATATATATATATATATATCTCCGCTAAAGGATAATGCGCGATTAGTAGCGTCTTGATCTTGCAACGCCTCGCCGGAAGACGGGAATAGACTACTAGCTTGTTCAGCTGCCACTGTCATGAATATTCGCACTGTTATCATGCACGAGTTAGTGTTACGAGACCAGGTGACGGTGCGCTAGACGCGTATTAACAACATTACGTACGAGATGCTCCACGCTGCCTTCGTAAAACAAATTGCGGAAGGCCATTGCGACGGTTAGGCCGCCGTTTATGTTGTTACTGGTGTTTTTGTCACGTAGGTCGAGATAACACAGCCATTATCGCCGTCGATTGTTATCAGCATTGGTCGCGTTAAACACGAATAACAGCGTGACGTCGACGACGACGACGACGAAGTAGACTCGTGCGTGTTGTAGCCATAAAGAATCGCCCCCTAGCGCCTTATCGTCATGATTTTACTAACTACCCTATATCTAGTTAGGCGGTTAGCACGTAGTGCTTCAACATTGAGTCGTATGACAGCAGGACACAGCGCTGTCGATCTAACTCGGTAGGACATCGTAGATATACGGCGCTGTATACATTCTGCTTACAAATGCACGCTGGACATAGAATTGCCTTGCTGATGCATAATTGGTGGTACAGTGTTAATATGTCTCTACGTATATATATGTATATATATATACGTTTGGATATATATATATATATATATATATATATATCTGCTAAACGAGATTCTGGCACATGCTCTCACGCATTTTTTGCTTGCTAAATCAACAGCAACATATAATTTATTTCCTATAGACGGAAAACAATCTAGTACAAGTACTAGCTCGCTTCATTTCATCTAAGCTAGTAAGTCACAAAATATAACGGAATGCTGTCACACTTCTCAAGATAGCTTGTGATCGTCAGGTATACAAAAAGAAGCTCATTCCACTCCGATTCGTTTTAATTCATTTGACTTAGGCATCACGTGTGCAGCATAAGGGTTGTTATTGTTGCTGCTCTCATTACTGTTGTTATCGGCCTTTGTTGCTATCGTTGCTTTTTGGTTAGTTGACGTTACGTGTTGATATTAGTCACACATAGCGAATGCAAACTGATGTGGCATATCCACACACACACACAGCTTAGAGGTATAAAATTTAGGCAAATGCGTCCCAGTGCCGTAGAGCCGTACAATCAGCCCGCCTTTGTGCGTTGACATCATCACATAACCGGCACACGTCCTGTTTCGACGTTACTGCTTGCTCTGAAGTCACAAGCAACGCTAGTGGTAACGAACAAGGAACCTTAATCCGTCCCTATCTTTCTTACCCCGCCGTTTTGCCGTGCAGAAAGATTTAAAGAGCGCCGTTGACATAATGCGTGTTTATGGTATATATATATATATATATATATATATGTGTGTGTAATCCAAATACCTCACTGATTGTTATGTCTAGACTTCAATCCATAAATATAGTAGTTATAGTGGTTGCACATATACAGACGCACACGTTTGAGTGCTGAAAACTTTAAATCCCACTTTTACTACGAGAAGCTCATGCTGTAACAACAATGTAACAACATTTCAAGCCTTGCCGGCATAGTAACGCACGGGCGTCGCCATCGAGCGGCGTCACGATAATCGAATCGAGCAGTCCCGAGTTCAGGCCGAGCCTCATAATAATATTAATAATAATAACCTTCACACCTCACAATTGTATTGTCCTAACACATATTAATGAAAATAAATAATAATAATAATAATAATAATAATAATAATAATAATAATAATAATAATAATAATAATAATAATAATAATAATAATAATAATAATAATAATAATAATAATAATAATAATAATTAAGAAGAGCACACTATCGATAACAACACGCCCACGGCACTTGGCATTCCGCACGCTTTCGTTTTGAGCCCAAGATTCCTCGCCAGGGAAACGCGGTGAGGAAGAGCGTACGTCCTTACAGTCTAAATCAGTGGGAATTCAATCAGTTGTCACACTTAACGTCATTCACGCGCTAAACGTACAAGACTACTGTTGTCCACAAGCTGAATGAAGCGCATCCTCACATGTACAATAGCGATCGACGTTATATGTGCACTTTACTATATCGTATATGAGTATAGCTACCGTAAGCCCATTTAATTTTCTGTCTTGCATATAATAATAAAAATACCTCGCGCCTGTTCCCCCAGCGGCTGAGCTGTTAAAGACTACGTTACTTTTTAGCCGGATGACACTCGGGCTAATTGGAACAGAGCACCGGGGACAGACCGGGCCAAGAGCCAGTACACAGCTATACTTACGGCTAAAGGTCAATATATATATATATATATATGTAGTATGTGTCTGTGTGTACTCATTGCCACAAGTCTAAATAAGTTCCACAGGAAAAATTGAAGACCTGTTGCCTTATAAAGATCTGGAAAATCATCAGCCTAGTGGTGCAGTGGACCCCAGATAAAGAGACGTAAATACGTTACACCAATCGCCATCAATATGCTAGAGCAGGGCTTTCGTCTGCGTGGGAAATGCCTTGATGTCGAAAACAAATCACGTACTTGTTTGTTCCATGCAAGTACAATATACGACCCGCCCGAATTCATTCCGGATAAGGCCCGGTTTGCTTTCTTTTCGTTGGCAGTTGTTAGCAAAATACAGCAGCATTAGCTAAAGCCATAATACTCCGCTTTACTAGTAAGCAAATCAAATTGTGGTCCGTATATTGGGACATCCAGCGCGTGGTGTGTTTACAGTTTCTCTTAAACAAAAGCGGGCTTACACACAAGCATTGTAATTGACTCTGTCAACCGAGTCGTCAATAAATGTCTTGTGACTGAGCTTATGGTGCGTGAACCCTATGCCGACACAATAAATGGGTTATTGCGCAACGCTTGTGTTCTTTTCGCTGAACACTGAACAATATCAATCGTTTACAGTGAACAGCGACAAACATGTCATCATAATACAAGCACACCATGTAAACTTAATGCAGCTCATAAAATGCCATGCAATATCGATGGCAACGCTTAAACAAAGACCTTTGCTGCAATCGCTCGTTAGGTAGCCTACGGTTCTCGGACGATGAATGTCGAAAGCAAATCGAATTTATACACCGAGATGAATGAACATTCGTGTCGGTCGAACAAGTCTAGCGGACGGCACAAGTAGAAGCTTGGCGACCCACCGTAACTCCAAGACAAGAGGAGGAAGACGACACCACAAAGGCAAAAACCGAAGACTCTTCAGTTTAGTTCGGATAGTTTGTCAATCACAAAATCCTGATGGGATGAGCTATTTGCAGCATCGTACTGCTAAGATTGGCAAAGTTCCACAGCTTGCCCCGTTCCGGCGGCAGCTGCTTCGGTTCTGGGTCCCGCGATCGAAAAAGATTGCGTCTTCTGCTTCTTATATATGTTCGTTTTCTTTCTCAAACGGCGGACTCCAAATAACGGAAAACAAAGTAAGAATTCGCCCGCCTGCACGCACACACATATGTGAATATCCTCGCCCACTACCCAGGCCGCAAGACACTGCGCGGAAGCCATGGCTCCGCGATCCTTGATCGGAGACAGCTTCCGGCGGCGCCGTTCCGTCTGTGTCGCTCCTGTTATTGGGCTAAATCTGTCAGATAAGGGATATATATATATATATATATATATATCTATGCATATATACAGATAAGAAGGTGGAGAGACAAGACATGTGTATGTGGCCCTCTAACGCCAGCGTCTGCGTTCTCTCGGTCGACTCAGGACTCGCGGTGAAGGCAACAGAGGACGCCGTGAGCAAGATCTTCCTAACTTGTCTTTGTCATGGGGGATGGGGTACTCGTTGAGAATCACCGGGCGCAATACGCCCGATATACCCGATGTCAGTCCTCACCGCCTGCCACCGAATAAATACAGAAAGAGAGAGATAGATAGAGAGAGAGAGAGAGAGAGAGAAACGAATAAAAACGGAGACACTGGGCAAAAGTGATAGACGGCTACTAATTAGAAAGCCAAATTACCTTATTTGGCTTTGAGTTGACGCACAGCGCACAACTTGGTATCGTTTTCTCTCAGAACCTAACTCAACGTTTCTTCGAGAAACGCAGAAAGAGATGCGCGAAATCGCGCATGTGACGAGCAATTGGTATTACATATATACAGGGTGTTCCTATTTGTGTGTCCAAAACGCTAGGGTATGGTCAAACTCGGTGAGAAAATCATTTTTGCCAATGGGTGGAAGCCGGGAAAACGTTTTGTTTAGGAGTGAGGATGAAATTTATAAAAGCAGTTATTCTGTCTTTTTTCTCCTACATAGTTGTGCAAAATCTCCGTTTGCGGGAGAACCAGTCAGCGCACAAAGAAACCGATCATACCGGCGTGTTTGGCGGAATATTATTCACAATAACGTATACATTACTAGCTTGCGTAGCAAAAAGCGAATAGCCAGATTAAGGAAAGTCATAAAAAGTCAAAATGTTACGTTAACGCTTTTTTGTGCAACATCGTAATTTTTTCCATTACGACCAAAAATGCACGTCCAAAAGACTACTCTCAGGCAATAGCAGATTTAATGCCCACTACATTTGTACCAAAGTGATGGTGCTGCGTTACGTAGTTGCCAAGTAACTAAGCTTTTTCGACAGTCATATCGAAAGCGAAGACATGCATACTTGCATAGGGTGTATGAGAAAGTTAGGTACATATTTTGGGGTTTGGTAGAACTCAGCAAGAGAATATTTTTTTCTAATGGAAAGAGGGGGCGGAAACGTCTTGGCAAAATGCTACGATTCTGGACGTGAAAACTTCAACGTGAAACATAACAACTATGACTGTCGAAAAAGCTTAGTTACTTGGCAACTACGTAACGCAGCACCATCACTTTGGTACGAATGTAGTGGGCATTAAATCTGCTATTGCCTGAGAGTAGTCTTTTGGACGTGCATTTTTGGTCGTAATGGAAAAAATTACGATGTTGCACAAAAAAGCGTTAACGTAACATTTTGACTTTTTATGACTTTCCTTAATCTGGCTATTCGCTTTTTGCTACGCAAGCTAGTAATGTACACTTTATTGTGCAGAATTTTCCGCCAAACACGCCGGTATGATAGGTTCCTTTGTGCGTTGACTGGTTCTCCCGCAAACGTAGATTTTGCACAAATATGTAGGAGAAAAAAGACAGAATAACTGCTTTTATAAATTTCATCCTCACTCCTAAACAAAACGTTTTCCCGGCTTCCACCCATTGGCAAAAATGATTTTCTCACCGAGTTTGACCATACCCTAGCGTTTTGGACACACAAATAGGGACACCCTGTATATATATATATATATATATATATATATATATATATATATATATATATATATATATATAAATATATATATCTGCATTTATGTATATATGCAAACACACACACTATTTTACTAATGTATTTCTCATGTGAATAAAAACAACCATGATTGCGTCGCGATATTAATTTATTCCTCCTATAAATAGTATATATATATATATATCCAACAGAAGAGCAAATTTTCCTCCTCAAGAGCATACACTGTTATGCTTACCATTTACCCTACATTGCATTTTGTCTACGGTGTGCCGTTCCAGGAAATCTAATATTGCATTTTTACCCTTAATATTATATATACTCATGTTTAAGAATAGCCGAGATGGAGCATTTTCAACGACTCCAAAAAATGTAATTGTTCAACTAGAAGAACACTTTAATGCCTTATGACAGCACGTCAAAATCTAAAAAAAACGTTTCCGCGCTCGACGGCTGATGTAACTGTACTGACATGTTAAATTTCGATTGCACACACACACACACATATATATATATATATATATACGTTGGCTGGAGCAATTGATACTCCTTGCCTGGGTGGCAAGTGCGCCAGCCATTTTTGAGGATCTGCAGCATTGTGATAAGACCGGTGGTACAATTGAAAATAGAAAACTATACATAGTACGTTACTTCCAACATTGCAATCTTTGACCGGCGTTGCAGCGTTGTTACGTGTCATGCCATTAAGAATAGGCAAAAGGAAAGCAAAAAGTTAAAGACAGTGGAAGGCCAACATAAAAAGTCGAGAGGGGGAAAAAATGTATTTCCTGTGGGTGTTGTGATTTGATGAGATAGATAGATGACTGCCTCTTGGTGGTGCTGAGCTTGGATTGGGTAATGCCATTTGTTGAGGTTGAAGTTCTTGTTGTTGTTGATGGCGATGTTGTTGTTGTTGATGGTTTTGCTCTTGTTGTTGTTGGTGTTGTTGTTGTTGGTGTTAGTGTTGTTATTGTTTATCAGCTGAGGCTGTCGTTGTGATCGCCGGGTGTGCATCGTGTGGTGTCGTGGGGCGCTGGAGGAGTGCTCCTACGCTACGAAGACGACGAACACAGACACTCACTCACAGTAAAGACAACATCCAGTCGACCAACACCAATGATGATCGACGTTGTGACGGTGTGACGGTTTCCGTCCGTCCGTCCTTCCGCTTGACTGGGCGGTCCCTGGTGTCACCTGTCGACTGTCTTTGTTCCCAATTCCCACACAACGGTGTGCGTATACGTGCGTGATTCATGCCGGGGTGTGCCGGAGCTGAATAAGTGGATGGGTGGCTAGATGCCAAATAGTGAAGGGCGCCGTTACCCGTCGTGACGGGCTGCAGCTACATAGTCCAGTTTGTGACTACGCCAGTGTGCCTTCATCATGAAATCATGTAACAATAGTAATAATAATCATAATAACCTGTACATCTTTAAAAGATCTTATCGATGGAGACACACGTTTTCACGTTGTGTATTTTATATTGCCATCTTTTCTTGAATAAATTCAGTAAAGTATATTTCCTTAACTCATTATCGAGAGCGTTCCATAGTTTGGTAGTAGTCAGATCAGGTGATTCAAGTAATAATAATAATAATAATAATAATAATAATAATAATAAATCGTGGTGCGGCATTTCGATCTCTTAGGTGATACTGTGTCCGGTCGGTCACGACTTCGTCATTGGTGGCCACACTTGAATCACGACTCCGACAGACGCACACTCAGACAGGCCGAGTAGGGGGCCAACAGGGAGAGATGGAATTATTGAATTGAGAGGAAAATAGAGGGAGATAAATGCAGATAAAAAAGAAGGAGGCAACGAACCATCGAGAGAGAGTGAGAGTGCGAGAGATCGTCCGGAAGTAGAAGAGTTCATGATAGCTGTGCCGTAATAGTTGGAGCAAGCATGTTGAAAATAGAAGTGATATATACACTTTGCGTACGATGGGCGAACGGAGGAGGGCAGCTTCGGGCGGCACAAGGTGTGCCTCATATCTCACACACGGTTGCGCATGATCGATGGTGGAGACGCTCTGGTGTACCACCACGATGACCGAGGTGGTCTATAAATGATGACAAGACAATGATGCTAATGATGACAACAATAATGTCGATGATGATGATGATTATAACAATAATGAAGCTGCTGCTGCTGCTGCTGCTGGTAATGCTGCAGCGGTATACAAGCAAGCTCCACCTATAGCCAACGAAGGAGCAAAATTATATATCTGAGCTAGGGCCACTGACAGCAGCAGCAACAAGGTGCGATGCCGTAGTAAGTAGAACGAACGAATGAACGCCGTCAATCACAACAAGATCAACAACAACACTTTCAAAAACAATCACTACAATTAAGGCAACCACAACAACTAACAACAGCAATAATAACAAAAACAAACAAACAACAACAGTAGCAAAAATAACAGTCACAACAAAAACAAGCAACATTAACAGTGCAAACAATCACAACAACAGGTCCCCGTAATGTTGGTAAAAGCAGTGGAAGCAGTAGAAGTAGCAGGTTCTAAGTAGTGGGCGTGGAGGTTATAGGAACGGAAATCGCGCCCCCCTATTTCGAGCCTGGGCTGGACGTGATGGCGGGGAAGAATACTGGTTTAGTGGGTTTATAACTAGTTGAATGCTAATTGTTGACAGCTGCCAGCTACGACGCATGTGCACCGTGCATTCTCAAAACATCCCATACGAAGAAAGAACAAAGAAGAGACAACACAGGGAATAACGCGCCGTACAGGTTTGGCACGCGACAACGACGATAGATGATGACGGCGGTTGATATAATAACATGCTGTTCTTGTGGCGATTGATGATGCTGTTGTTGTTGCTGTAGCTGTTGTCGTTACTGTCGCTGTTGTTATTGTTGCTGTCGCTGTCGTTGTCGTTGCTGTCGCTGTTGTTGTCGTTGCTGTCGCTGTTGCTGTTGTTGTTGTTTTGTTGCTATTATTGCCGTTGTTGTTACTGTCGCTGTTGTTGTTGCTGTTGCTGTTGTCGCTGTTGTCGCTGTTGTTGTTGTTGTTGTTGTTGTTGCTGTTATTGCCGTTGTTGTTGCTGTCGCTGTTGTTGTTGTTGCTGTAGCTGCTCTTGTTGTTGCTGGCGCTATTGTTCTTGTTGTTGACGCTGTTGTCACTGTTGCTGCTGTTGTTGAGGTCATTAACGTCTTTATCGTCAATATTGTCGTCATTGTCTTGATGAAAAAGCGTTTTGTCCGTCTCTCTGTTGGCCGCCCGATCTAGTGGAGGCGACAGGGCCGGCACCGGGGTCTCTGTTAAGAGCTGTCACTGAAGTCTGACTGTGCCTCGGCGAACGATGACCTGGACGCCACCCACTGAGTAGGGCGTCGTCAGCAGAATAAACGAGATGGCCGACACCGGTCAATCAATGCGTGATGATGATGATGATATGCTGCCGCCAGAAATGTCGACGCACCGGGGGATCCTTGGATACATGCATTGGCGTGACTGGCAAGAGAAAGGGGGAGACACGTCAATCAAGTTGCGTATGTCGTACAGCAGCAACGACAGCATCAACAACAACAACGGCAGCGGCAGAAGCAACAACAACTATCGCAATAACATAATCAACAACAACAACTACCGCAGCAACAACAACAACAACAAAAACAACGATAACAACAACAACAGCAGCAGAAGCAACAACAACAACGACAGCAGCAGCAGAAGCAACAACAACAGCTCAGTGTAGTGGTCGTCGTCGTCGTTGTTATTATTGTTATCGTCGCCCTCTATGAACTTTATGACACGAGGAGCCGTATCAGCCCAAACGTCATGGACGGCACGTTTAATCAACGAACGACAGTGTCACCAGACCAGTTGAGCCGCTTCAGCCGCCCGTCGTCAAAATATTTATAACCACTATTCGCACCAAGTGCATACATTTATGCATATATGTGTAAATCTGATATCTGGCCGCCACTCAGGCAAATATATATATACAGGGTGTTGCAGGAATATTTGAAGCCCGATATACAGAATTGTAGAGCTCGTTAAAGCAAATATTTTTTCCAATGGAACATGGTCTCTGAGAAGTCTTGTTTCGGAGTGAGAGCGATATTACTACAATTTGGGACACTGGTGTTTTTGCCCGACATAGGAGCACAAACTGTGCTATTGCGAGACAACCATCGATCATTTTGGTACCAAACTTATGGCAATGCGAGCTGTGGTTGCGGAGTAATTACGATTTTTCGGAGGGCATGTCCAGATTAAGTGCATGTAAAATGACTGTGTGGCGACGTTCACTACCGCCGATGTGTCGCGCGACAGCCGCAGCGCGTCATTTTTCATGCACTTAATCTGGACATGCCCTCCGAAAAATCGTAATTACTCTGCAACCACAGCTCGCATTGCCATAAGTTTGGTACCAAAATGATCGCCATGAATTGCGCATTGGCTGAATATGTCCGTTTTGAGCGCTGTGAGTGGTTGTAGGGTTATGATTCTAAAGTATTTGGCGTGAACGCTAATAAATAACTTTATTTTTGGCGAATTCTCTTTTAAGCGACCATGTCGCGTCTTCTGACCGGGCTTGCATATTCTTCAGATGGAGCAGAATTTTATCACGAACACGATGGTGTGCTTAGTTTCTGGTTGTCTCGCAACAGCACATTTTGTGCTCCTATGTCGGGCAAAAACACCAGTGTCACAAATTGTAGTAATATCGCTCTCACTCCGAAACAAGACTTCTCAGAGACCATGTTCCATTGGAAAAAATATTTGTTTTAACGAGCTCTACAATTCTGTATATCGGGCTTCAAATATTCCTGCAACACCCTGGATATATATACAACGAAGCTTAGAGACGACAGACACAAACTATTGTCTTGCCTGCACCGAAAATCCCAACAACTTAATACACCGTTTTGGTATCCGCCAAATCCGATGCAGCAATCGATGGTTTTATGAATGAAATTTGCACGGCCGTGAACAAAGCTGCTGTACCATAGAAAGTGCATTTGAACACATACACATAGGCTATTCTAAGCAGAAGGTCGCATATATACAAGAATAGCGTTCTCTGTATAGGCAAACAGCAATAGTGAGACCGGAAAACACGATGTATTAGAATATCGACACGCATAGTTATGACAACCATGCCGTTACTAAAAGAAGTTACAAAGTTCGCCGGCATCGTCGGTATCACAGCCGAACCAATAGCGTTAACTAACGTAACGACTCCGTTTGCCGTCTGCCAAACGAGTGCACATGCGGAGCACACCGACCTTCGTGTAGTGCTGCTAAAACTAGAATGAAAGCAACTAGGAATGACGCTAGTGAACGCCTGTCAGCCGCCGGACGGAAACACAACACTAGTGATTAGTGTAAAAATAACAATAACATTAAATTACAATAGTCGTGGTGGTGGTGGTGACCATAGAATGTTGATGATTCACACACAGCCGTCACCGATTTTGTTGTATCTAACCAATCGAAATTCCGCGCCCGGCAACTTCCAAAAAAAAAAGACAGTGGAACGACAGTTGACAGCCAGTGGGACAATAGCAGGCAATTGCATCGAACGCGACATCCACAGCGACGACGGCGCCTCGATTTATTGGTCCTTTCTCATATTCGCCGCAAAACAAAGGAAGTATAATAAAAATAATAATAATAATAATAATAATAATAATAATAATAATAATAATAATAATAATAATAATAATAATAATAATAATAATAATAATAATAATAAAAGCTGGCTTCGCATGAAAAATCAAGTCGTATGGATGGTGGACTTATTGCCGCAAACGGGTCACACATACGTAAGTCGAATTAAATGTAACTTTTGCTACACTCAAATAAATTAATGTTTCCCTAAAAAAGCACCTTGGAATTATCTTGTGCTGGCCATGGCACAAGAGAACAGAAGAAAACAGAAGCCCGTAGCGCGCCAATAACCAAATGTGTTTCGGAAATATTTTTATGTTAATTGAAACAATATAATATATATATATATATATATATATATATATATATTCGAAGCAACACATGGTGGAACCATATGATTACGCTTTGTTGCTTCGTCGGTGGCTACTTGAATGATGATTTCTACATCGGAAAGTATGATCCTTTTCAAGCTTTACGCCAACATCGTGGCCGCCGACGAAAATTCCAAATGGACACGATGCCTGCCTTTTGTCGGCGAAAAGGCCTGAATGAAACGAAGGGTGGTGAGACGCTGTCGACGGATGGGTAACTTTCTAAGCCCTAATCTCTCCGACATTGTCGATGTCGGAAAGGATATATGTAGGCCGGCATTGTTCCGAGGTCCTGTCGAAAGCCAGATTCATCTTAATGACCGCTGAGCTGAGCCCGGCGGCAGCAACAATAAAAACAACAGCAACGGCGTCTTTTTTTGTGCCACGCCACCCCCGTTTAATCGTGTAACGCTAGAGCGCAGCGTTTGCAGCCAAGACGGTGACAGACTGCGCGTCACGCTACGCTGGACGCCCCATAGTCCTGTGGACGTCGTCTGCCTCTCTTGCTCGGACTTCAACGCTGCTGAAATTAGCTTCGACGGCGGCCGGTGGCGGAGGAGCACGGCACAGGCGATTTTTCGTCGACGTCACATCTTGTTGTTGCTGTTGCTGTTGTTGTTGTTGGTGGTGGTGGTGATGACTCACGTGACCCCGAGTCGTGCAATGCGATCTCACAAAACCTCACTAGAAACATGGTCTGTGTGCACGTGACCGAGATAAGCATATTAAACACACACATTATATATATATATATATATATATATATATATATATATATATATATATATATTAAATTAGCTTTATGCTATGTTACAATAAATTCGGGAGGCCTGGGTTCGAGACCATGACCGGCCACTCCTAAATTGGTTTTCATGGTTCCCAATTTAAACAAGGTGAATGCCGGAGTGAATTAAAAATCGGCCATGATCGAAAGAAAACGCTGTGGTTAAAAAACGGGTTTTTAAGTGTGTACCGTGTAAACAACGTAATCGCTCAATTGTCACCGTGTAAGCACACCCTTGCTTACGTTCGTAGTATAACAAGTTAGTTTTAATACGCATAATGTCTAACGATAGCAAAACGAATTTCGATCCAACCAGAATCACTGTCAGTTGATATATGTTTTAAATTTGTTAACCATTGCACCCTCCACAGTGCGAAGGGATCAAGCATCGCCGCGCGGGCGCGTCGCGGTGGAACTCGAACATAAAACTATCCACATACCACAACAAACTACACCATTATCGTTAAATAACAGTAGTGTATAAACATAACATAGGCGGGAGTAACTATGACTCTCTTGTTCGGAACACCTCCGGCGGAGCGGTGCCTACCGCCGCGAAACCGGGGGTGCGAGGATAAGTGATAGTCATAGGTACACGTGTCAGGCGCCTCCTCGTGGCGACCGCTGGAAACGGGTGCTTCGGCATGCCGGCTAAGATCTGACACACCCGGGAGTATCTATGACTCTCTTACCGGCCTGGTCTGCTGGTGCGCGACTTCCGCGCGCTGCGGAGACCTTCACGAGCCACTATGTAAGCTAGTCAGACGGTACAAACTCCCAAAACTGACACTCCCGTGTTTTAACAACTAACCGGGGGGCAAGGCATACGATAGATTTGGGTGTCAACGAATTTATATTGTCATCCTGTCGTGGCCCATTCGAGGGCTGTTAAGGCTACTGCCAATACGGGGGACTAGTGCTGCATAGAAGTCCCCCGGGCCGGACGGTTAATGCCCCGAGAGACACTCGGTGGTACCGTTCCGGGACGCCTGCTGCCTTGGCTTAATAGGCAAAATGAGCGAGAAGTGGCCACACGAACGCAGACCACCGGTCGAGAGGACCTTCTGGCCCCGTATTTTACGGGGTAACCCCTGCTCTGGAGTGGTCCAATGCCCTTCGGGGAGAAGGTATATTCCGGGGTGTAACGCGGAATCGCGAGGTGAACGAGTCTAATCGGTACGGTGGAGTAGTGTGGTACCCCCATTCCAAACCTCGATAGGGGGGAGGGTGGGGGATCTGCTGGCCTGTCAATTCGGGCTGGTAGGCACTCCCGTTCGGGTCCGCGCGTATTAAATCGCGGTTAAAGGGCGGGAGGG